>JANITW010000006.1:32217084-32235687 GCA_027564335.1 Erythroxylum williamsii | reverse complement strand
CAAACTATGCAACAATTAACACAATCAAGTTAATTCATACTTAATAACATCAAGAAAAACAAATTTGGGGCCCAACACAAAAATTATTGTATCTTGATTTAACTATGATAAATTAATTTTGGACAATTGATTCTACCTTATTTGTAATTTTTATTGTAGGGTACTAAGAGAAAGTAGAGTCCAAAAGATTAAGAAGTAGTGATCATGTCATTAAAACAGCAAGACCAAAATGACTACGTAAAAGAGAAAAAGTAGCATGGTTTGGAACAACGAGAAAAGGACAAAGTGGGAGAGAAAATAAAGGAAGGCAGCATGGATGGTCCATAGAACAAAAAGGGAAACGACTGTATAGGTTAGCGTGAACTAATGCAAGGGTTTTGGGAGTGTATAGGAAGCGTAGACCAAAAACTAGAGAATTAAATCATCACATTAACTACAGTGAAGCTGATAGGTGTGTCTGTATAGGTCTGTAAAGAAAAAAAAAAGAGAAGACATAAAAGAGAGGGGGGCATTGTTAGTCAGTTTCTGCATTGTTTGAGTTAAAAACAGAGAAGTGGAGTGCATAACGCAAGTGCGTGGTGCGGTGTGTGTGGTCTATAAAATAAGAAAACATGAGAAGTGGTTTCATACATGGTGTTGCCTGGGATGTGAAGAGAATGTGTAGTGCATGGTTTGCGCAACATGAAGAGAGATGGTGGTGGAGTGCGTGCATGGTTTTTGGCAAACAGGAGAAAAGCATAAACGTGAAGAGCAGAGACCGATGAGGGTGTTCTATAGGAAAGAAGGGATCTAATTTCATTCTTCATCCTCGTCTCTCCCACAAAAACCCAAAACCATTATTCTCACCCTTTATGGTTGACCATTGGAGCTCACCTTCTACAATGCCTCCCATGATTTTTTGTGGCTAATTTATCATAATCCTCTGATTCAATGGTAATGGCAAGAGCTTGGGTTTTCATAAGGTAGTTTAAGCTGTATTTATTTTCTACCCATTTGATTATTTAGTGATTCCTAGGTCTTAAGATAACTATTTAATTATTTGGAGTTATGTATAGATTATATCTTTGAATTGGAAGATTTCTGTGGCTGGGTTATTGTTTAACAACTGATATTGTGCTAAATCTGGTTAAATTTCATTACTTTGTTTTGAATCAAGACTTTGTATTAAGATTTGTGAATATTTGGTGATTATTCAAGGTGACTTGAATGAATGGATTGTCATATCGGTTGCTGTATTAACTCTGTTTCTTAATTGTTGAGTAAAAATTAAGCATTGGTTTTAGTATCCTTGGTTTGATTTTACTATTCTAATGGTAGTTGGTAAATTGAAATTTTGGAAAATATTTTTGTAACAATTTGAGGTGGCTCAGTTGTTCGATCAAAAGCTTGATTTTAACTCTTGGTTCATTTGTTTAACTCCAATATCTGTTGAGTAATGATTGTCTACACTATTGAATTATAGGATGGCGTTTATCATTGTTAATTACTTATGTTGTTTCTTCTTTTTTCATTCAATCACTACCATTTCATATCACTCATTTTACATTTAAAAAACCAAAAATAAGTCCTTTATGTTTATTCTAATTCATAGCAATTTTAGTGGTAATTGATCAAATCATACCCCACTCCATAGTTTACGATGCATTGTATTTAGTTACTTAGGAATTTAATTTCTTTGTTTAATCCTCAAAGAGAACGACTCGAAGTTGCATTGTATGCAATCCTTGGTAAAATTTTGAAGTAACCCCAAGGTGACACTAGATTTAAGGTTATTTCAGTCGGGTCCTTCGAAGATTTCAATGAACCTTCCTATAAATTTTTAGAACTTCTTCAAGGAAATTATATTAATTTCCTTGAGTCATATACTAACCCTAATGTCTATAGGAGCCACAAAACACATGAATCAAAAAAATAACACAAATAATTATAGATAATAAATAAAATAACTTAAGAGAAAATGGTTAAATTAATTAAATTCAGGTTTCCTATTATTATAGTCCGTAAAAATGAAGTAAAAAACTTGATATGCAAGATCCTATCCTATTGATGAACAAAGGCAAGTACACATATTGAGCTATAGTAAATTAATAGTAAATATCAAGTGTCGATCCCACAATGACCACAAGCATCAGTAATTACCTCTTTCCTATTATCTAACTAGTAGAATAAGGTGATAGTTTAATTACAATGATGAAACTAAAATAAAGTTCAATACAACTAATAATCAAGAAAGCAAATCACATAAAAATTAACTTAGTTAAATGGGGAACACCAAGGTAATAACACCCCTTAAGATTTCTTAAGCTATTAACCCTTTAACCCTGGACATATAATTCAATTAAAGAACCTTAGCCTGTGCAAATCCATATTTTATGTTAATATCTTTTTCAAGATTATCAACACCTTATCCTAGGTTAATTAACTGAAATATCTTTCTAATTTAAATACCTAAGATTGCTATAATCGATTTACAAATTTCACTATTAGGTTTGATCTTAATCTAAAAATTTTATATTATCTTATCTCTAGGATTACATACAAATCCCTTCAATTATGCTAGATATATTCATACAAAGTACTTCTCAACCTCATTTGTATGGGATCATAAATGAATCAATATCCTGAAAACATCAATTCAATAAATAATTAGAACACATAATTGAATATAATGAATCAACAAATTGCATTAAATGGAGAAGTAAATCAAAAAATCCATCCCAAGGCCTATCCCATCTAGGCACTAAACAAATTTAGTTTATAAAAATAGAAAAACATAACCAAAGATTCAGAAGAAGAACTACAAATGAAAGGAAGTTGTGATATATCCCCTTTACTCTATTAAAATCTACTGAAACTTTGATGGAAATGTGCTCTTTATTTAAATCTCCAAGTAAATTTTTTCATCTTTGCCAATTCTGAGATTCAGAATTATGTCAAAAACTCAAACTCCCTTCATTATCCTTCATATCTACCTTTTATATTTTGGAAATTATGGTTTTGGGTAGTACACAGTCATCTACACAGGTGTGTCTAGTTACCATGTCCATATATCTCACTTCAATACTCAACAGTCGTGTAGAAGCACAGGTCCAACAACTATCACAATCTATGGGCATGGTTATGTCCAACACTAACATAGATTTTTATGACTTCAACGTAAGCAAAATATCATTATTCAATCCATACACAATGACAGGAACTTACATGGCCACTCACACAGTTGTTTCTAACACCGACACAGTTGTGTTCAACACCAATACGGTGTGTCTTTCATAAATTGCTTTAATTTTTTAGTTTTCTACCCCAATTTCATTGACTTTGCTCTTTTTGTCTCATGAAGGAAATTAAGACCTAAAAACATAATAGGAATGAATTAAGTCCACAAACAATAAAAAATCTCAAAAAAACAAGAAAAATGCACTAAATGCGAGAATAAAAATAGTCTATTAAGCATTTATCAAAGACGATCTCTTTCCTATTTGTTATAAACAAATCATTCTTGTTCTTCTTTTTCAACTAGTTAACCTTCAAATTTTGGAATTGATAAATTATTCCTTTTCTTTTGCATTATAGTCCTTTAAACCTTGTTTTCTTATTTCAACTCCAAATTTTATTTTTCATTCATCAGTTCGTCCTAAAAAAAAATTCAAACCCATATTTAAACGTAAGAACAATCCTATGAAAAGTTAAGCAATCCCAAATCAAAAGTAAAAGAAAATATAAAACAATACAAACTGATATAACGAATATGAAATTAAAAATGACGTAAAATCAAAACAAATGAAAATAAATTATCAATCTTGTCAAATTTACCCAAAAAATTAAAGTTAATATCATACAAATCAAATATAACAAAGAGTTTTGAAAATAAAATTTAGCTAAAATAATCATAAATTATTATAACATTATTTTTCTTATTTTTAATTGAATTTTTAAGCAATAAATTAAAATAGACATGTGAGACAAAATTCAGTGTCTAAAAATGCAATGATTGAATTATACGAATTTCAATCATATGAGCCATAATTAACTTCCATAATAATATACAAACTTAAGCATCCACGTGCATTTACAATTAGAAAATATGATAAGTAAATATAAGGTAAAGAGCCTAGAAAATTGATTTATCATGGTTCAATCAAACAATCTTTAGTATACGTCTACTCTTCAAGCTCATCATGAGAATTCACTAACTCTCTATTTAATAAGTGAAAAGGACCGCATCTTACACGCACCTTCTTCCGAGTGAAAAGGAACTCTTAGACATCTTATTTGCCGAAGATGAAAAGGGACTCTTACACGTATAGTTTAAGTTTAAGAGAAACCTTCACAACATCTTATTTCAACAATTATCACAAATTGCTATATAGCACAACCTAGTACAACTTAAATACTTCTTTTTTAGTTCATACTAATGAAAAATAGGTTTAATATGATAAATAATGTACAAATGCACGCAAAAGCGCTTTCTAGCCTCTCAACGTTCATAAAAAATTTATAATATGTCAAAGGTTCTTCCCACGTTTCAGTTGCGGCCTATCCATATTTTATCTTTACGTTAAATAATCATTACAACTTCTAGTTTCTAGATATATTCTATTGATCGAAGTAGCTATTTGGTTACCCAATATTAGGAATAAAAAATCACTTTATTTAGTAATTTTCTGATATAAATGGAAAATACTCATACTTTGCTTAATTGACCGGCATAAACAACGGCATACTACATTCAACTAACAACTGAATGTCTCCTTTGGTTGATTAACCAAAGGTCTAACTCATAACAGAAAAGAAAATACTTATACTTTGGCTGCCCTTATGCTTAATCCTAGAAAGCAGAATTCTCTCAAGTTTGTTGAAGTTTAGACTCCAACCCTAGACAAAACCAGACTAGACAATATTCAAAAGTTTCCTTTAAAGTGCTTTAATAGAATAAGGGACTTTCTATTAAAATCTTCTTGAATGTGACAAAGCATATGCATTAAGCATACAGATACAATATGCAATATTCATGCATCTTAAAATTAATTAATAAGATAAATATACAAGGAATGTACCAAACTAAAGTCTCTTGAGTCTTTCTTACTCTTTGTCCACTTGGCTTGTTCATGTCTTGAATTAACTTCAAACTCGTGATTATCTCTTAAATTTTGTTAGAGACCACCTGCTCTAACAAAATGACAACCACCTGTAGCAGAATCCTGCATTAGAAGCACATGCAGGCAACAACAGAATAGCAAGAAATATGGAAAAGAGATGAAGAGATAATGAAATTGTTATTCCTCTGCTAGACTTTGAGAGCTAGCTAAATCTCCAGACAAACACCTTTCAGCCTATCGTAAACGAATGCCTGTTCTCACTCCCATAACAATATTTTATTCCCCTTTCTAACTAACATCTGCATGACTCAACCCCCTCTAAGATTCCCCAATTGATCCTCGCATATTGCCTGAATTGCTAGGTTTCGTATTCCTCGTCTTACTGTATTGCTGCTGAAATCTAGTCTGCTGCTAGGCTTTCAACAAATTAGATTTCAGTTCATCCAGGATTCTATTCCTGCCCACTAGTTGTTGGTTGATATCCTCTACTAAAGATCCTTCATCAATATACTTGAAAAGAGTGGGTGGTTCTCTATCATAGAGTGCCTTGAAGGGAGTCATGCCAATTGCACTACTGTAGGTGGTGTTAAACCAATACTCCGCCCAACTCAACCATTTAGGCCACTCCTTAGGATGTTCACTCACGAGGCATCTTAGATAAGTCTCCAAATATCTATTTACCACCTCCGCTTGACCATCCGTCTGTGAATGATAAGCGGAGCTCATATGCAAGGTGGTACCTGATTGCTTAAACATTTCTTGCCAGAAAATGCTCATAAAAAGTCTGTCCCTATCCAACACAATTACCTTAGGAAAACCATGAAGCCTCACGACTTCTCTAATAAAAATTACAGCCACTTGTTTCGCAGTATAGGAATGTTTGAGGGCTAGGAAATGACTGAATTTTGTTAACCTGTCCACAATGACAAAAATAGTATCTACTCCCAAGGCCTTAGGTAGTCCGCTTATAAAGTCCATAGAAATTTCTTCCCACACTTGAGTAGAGATGGGTAATGGCTGAAGTAGGCCAGCAGGTTTCAAGGCTGAATATTTGTTTTTCTAGCACACATCACAGCACATGATGAACTGCTTCACATCAGATTTCTTTCCCTTCCAATAGACAACAATGGCCAACCCCTTATAAGTTCTGAAAAACCCCGAATATCGGAGTTGAATGAAACTCATTGATCAGCTTCTGTATGTGTGGTCCCTCCGCAGGCAATACTAATCTATTTTCATAGAGAAGCCTCGAGCCTATCAACTTGAATGGAGGATGAATATTTGGTTGCAGCAGCAAATCCTGTATAATACCTTTTAGCTTAGGATCCTGCTAAACCATATCTTCTAGCTGATTCAGTTCTTCATGATATCCCATGCTTAAAGCCATGCACCCAGCTTCAGCCCTTCCAGGCAACGCATCTGCTGCTCTATTTTCTGATCCAAGTTTGTAAACTATATCAAACTTGAACCCAGCAACTTGGTAACCCATTTCTGCTGCTCCTCCCCTAATAACTGCTAATCAGTCAAGAAATACAAACTCTTTTGGTATGTCCGTATGGTAAAGTGTCTGCCCATTAAGTAATGCCTCCATTTCTGAACAGCTCACACTATCACCATCAATTCTCTTTCATAAACAAGTTTCAGCTGGTTTCTAGCTGAGAACCCTTGGCTTAAATAAGCCATTGGTCTGCCCTCCTGCATTAGCACTGCTCCCATTCCCACACCCGAAGCATCCGTCTCAACTACAAATGGTTTGGAAAAATCAAACAAGGTCAGCACCGGTGTAGTAGTCAACATCTGTTTGAGTGCTTTAAATGCTTTCCGTATCATTCCACTGAAACTTATCTTTGCATAACAGATTCGTGAGTGGTTTTGCTATACTCCCATACCCCTTGACGAATCTCCTGTAATAACCTGATAATCCTAAGAATCCCCTTAGCGCTTTTACATCTCTTGGGACAGGCCAATTAACAATAGCTTCAATTTTGTTAAGATCTACAGATACGCCTTCTGCAAATATATGATGTCCCAAATACTCCAATCTAAACTGCCCAAAAGTGCATTTCTTCTGGCTACTAACTGATTATCAATCAGTATTTGTAGGACTATTCGAAGATGAACCAAATGGTGTTTTAAACTGCCACTATAAACTAGTATGTCATCAAAGAAAACTAAAATGAATTTCTAAGATGAGGCTTTAATAACTCATGCATGAGGAATTGAAAAGGAGCAGGAGCATTCATGAGTCCAAAGGGCATTACCATGAATTCATAGTGCCCCTCATGGGTTCGGAAGGGTATCTTAGTTATATCTTCCTCTTTCACTCTGATTTGATGATATCCCGACTTCAAATCAATCTTAGAAAAGATTTTGGATCCTCATAATTCATCGAAAATCTCATCAATACACGGGATTGGGTACTTATCGGGCACTGTCAACTTGTTTAA
The DNA here is from genome assembly GCA_027564335.1 of Erythroxylum williamsii. Classification (NCBI taxonomy): domain Eukaryota; kingdom Viridiplantae; phylum Streptophyta; class Magnoliopsida; order Malpighiales; family Erythroxylaceae; genus Erythroxylum; species Erythroxylum williamsii. The sequence goes on along the minus strand of JANITW010000006.1, from coordinate 32,228,141 downwards.
AGCTCTGTAATATACGCACAACCTCCATCCGCCATCTTTCTTCCTCACTATCAAAATTGGGCTAGAATAAGGGCTAGTGCTAGGTCTTATAATCCCGGATTCCAACATTTCCCTTACTAATTTCTCAATCTCATTTTTCTGGTAACATGGATACTTGTAGGATCTAACATTAGGTGGTTTGGAACCAGGTTCCAACTGAATGGCATGGTCAGTGGCTCTGTTAGGTGGTAGCTTTGTAACTGGGTCGAAAACCCTTCTATATTCCTGCAGTAAACTCCCAATTTCCTCCCCAGCTGTAGGATCTAAATAGCACTGATTCTGTAGCTTATCCATCCTCATCATCTCCCCTTCAACCTCCAGAATTTCTCTATTCATCACCTTCGGACCTCCATATTCCATAATGAAGCCCTCTACACCGTGTTGTAAAAGCTTGACAACAGTTTTGAGGGAAGTTACAGTTGCCCTCAGAATAGTCTCCCCATATAGTTTAATCTTCTGTCCATCAATCCTAAACTTCATAACCTGTTTTCTCCAGTTTAGCATAATATCCCCAAACGTCTCCAGCCATGCCACACCCAAAATAACATTGACACTTAGCATTTCAAATGGAAAGAAATCCTATTTCAACACCATTCCTTGTATATTTAGCTCTATTCCCTTACAAACTCCAACACTCTGCACCCGATAGTCATTGCCGAATCTAACCCTAAAGGGTTTCGTGTGGCTAACGTCCATCTTCAATTCTTTTACTAACCCCCTTCTGATGAAGTTATGCGATGCTCCACTATACACCAAAATTATTACCTCTGTGTCGATAATTGACCCTCTTAGTTTTGGGGCCCCACTATTCCTTTGAGAGATGTAACCGATAACTCTAACTCAAGTAAGGGCTGGGTAGTATCCTCTGACGCATACAGGGGAAGACAAAGTACCTGGTTAATGAGCTCATCTTCTTCCTCTTGTAGCTCCGCAGGTTGTTCTTCATCAGCTAGTAGTATGTGGAATTGTTTCTCCCCGCATACATGCCCTGGCGTATACTTGGCATCACATCGATAACAATGCCTTGTTGTTTTTTGCGCTGCATCTCCTCCGCTGTTAATCGTTTAAAAGGGTAGGAGTGCTCTCGTCGAAACCCCCCTTCGTCCCTCACTGCCTTGACTAGCCCCCCAATTTTCTTACGATCTGCCTTGTACGAGTATGTTTCTGGTGTTAGGGATCACCGCTTGAGTCGAAGCCTTTCCCCCATCGATCGACTTGCGATTAGGGTTATAGGGGATAGGAGTCAGGTTGGGGCTAATGGGTAAGACTCCCTTCATGCCCCAGTGGTTTGAATCCAGCATTCCCGAGCTTCTATAAGTCTTCAGTGGTTTGTTTGTTCTCGTAGGCTGATCTAGCAGAGCCCAATTTCGACCTTCAGTCATCTGGGCCAACTCCATCAGTTGAACCAAGGAGTTCGTCTAGGCCATCTGAAGCTCAGCCCTAATATCCTCCTTCAATCCATTCATAAACGTCGTCGTTACCACCTCCACTGTCACATCTCTTAACATTGAAGTTACAACTTCGAATTTCTGGTTGTATTCAGCCACCATCCCTGTCTGTTGGATCTTCAACAGCTTCGCTAATGGGTTTCCCACCTTTGAGCTGCCAAACCTTCGGATCACCGCTCTGTTAAATGTCTCCAACTCGGCTATTGGTAACCAATTTTGTCTCCACTGATACCAGCTTAGGGCGTCTCCTTCCATACAAACTGTTGCCGCCTGTAACTACCGATCTTGTGACATCCCATTCAACTTGAAGTATCGCTCCACCCGAAAAACCCAGCCAAACCAGAGGGATTTCAAACTTCCAATGATTCTTCTCCATTCTTATCGGTTCAGTCTGATCCGATATCTCTTCTTCAAATTTTTGTACTGATATCTCTTCTACTCCCCCGGATTCCTCCTTATCCTTCCCCTTATTCTCTATTCTCCTTAAAATTTCAAAAATGGAGGAATGTCTCCTACCATCTTATCAAACTTGGCCTCAACCTCCGCAATATCCTCTACTATCCTCAACATTTCTTTTTTTACATTATCAATTCGAGTCTCCATCCTTGTTAATACCATTCCCGATTACAAGCCTGCTCTGATACCAATTTGTTAGAGACCACCTGCTCTAACAAAATGACAACCACCTATAGCAGAATCCTGCACTAAAAGCACACACAAGCAACAACAGAATAGGAAGAAATATGGAAAAGAGATGAAGGGATAATGAAATTGATATTCCTCTGCTAGACTTTGAGAGCTAGCTAAATCTCCAAACAAACACCTTTCAGCCTATCATAACCGAGTGTCTATTCTCTCTCCCATAACAACATTTTATTCCCCTTTCTAACTAACACCCACATGACTCACCCCCCTCTAAGATTCCCCAATTTACCCTCACATATTGCCTGAATTGCTAGACTTCGTATTCCTCCTCTTACTGTATTGCTGCTGAAATCTACTCTCAACAAATTTCTTTGTCCAACCCTTACAAGTATTGTGGCATTGGCAAGATCTTGCAACCATTATTGCAACTTTTTGTCCACGCCTTGCAACTCTTTGTTGAACCATCTATTTTACTCGACTTTGCTCAAGTTGATTCTTATACATTCTTCGTTATATATGCTTGATTTATCACGTATTGCTTAATCAATTAGTCTAATTGCTAATATAACTAAAGATAAAATTATCAGCAGATACATGTTCTAATATTATTAAAGAAAGGAAAAAGGAAAGTGTTAGAGACCTCCTGCTCTAACAGTGAACCAACTCACAGAACCGAGACCTACACTTCAAACAAACACACAAAAGCAGCAGAAGAATAGGAAGAATTATGGAGTAGATAAAAAGAAACAATGAGAGTTGTTATTCCTCAGCTAGACTTCGAGAGCTAGCAATCTCCACACAATCACCTTTCAAATGATCATAACCGAATGCTCCTCATTTTCCCCCTGACAACCTTATATTCTCTCCTAACTAACTCCCACACTCACATGACTCTTCTCTCCCTCTCATGCCCCACTTTATCCTCAAAACCCCACACTGCCGAATTTTCTAGATTTCATATTCTCAACAATAAGATATGGTTTGATCCTCTTATTTTTCTTTCTCGAACTGAGAGATCCATGAATTGGGATCCTATATATATATATATATATATACATATATAAATCTTCTGACTGTTTCAAATTCACAGAGCAGGGCATTAGTTCTTTCTCTTGTTCTTGAATCGATTGGAGGGGGATCATAAATCTATTTCTTCGCCTCTTTGCCAATAAATCAGAATTCTCATGGGGAATGGCAGGATATATGCGTTTACATTGATAAACACTGCCAAAACCCAAGAGTTGTTGCTATGCAAAATCACACTATAGCCAATCTAGCTTATTCATAGAATTACATTGACCACAGGCTCATGTAAGAAGCCAAATCAATCGTAAGCATCCATGGAATAAATAGGTAAAACATTAGAACTTACAAAATCGATTATGACAATTATCATTAAACAGATTGTTACTATTAGCTACTAGCATGGACATACGATACACTTTGGCAGTCATTCTATTTGGAGTAACCCCTAAGAGTTGTTGCTCTGTTGTCCAAAGAGAGTTTGGGCTAGTATGGATAATGGAGGATAAATAGAAGTATTAACTAGTAGTTAAAACTCACAAATTTGGTAGTAGGCTGTTGAAATATCAAGTTTTAGGTTTGGATTTCAGTTTGGAATGCTGAAATTTCAAATTTGTTATAGATGAGTTTTTAAGGTTTGATTGCTGAAAATTTAGGCTTAGAATTTCAAAGTTTCATATGGCTGGAATTTTAAGATGGTTAGAATTTAGGTTAGGTTTGTTGGAATTTAGTGAGGAACACAAACAAGAGTAGGAAACTAGGAATCACACCTAGAGTTCAAGAATCACTCTTAGAAAAAAACATCACATCTTCTAGTTTAAAACTCAAGTTTGTAAAAAAATTTCAGATTGCTTCTCTTTGAAGAGTTGAACATATATTTATAGAGAAGTATTTAAATCCCTTATTCTAGTAAAAAGGGATCCTAACAAATTTAAATCCTACTCTAATAAAAATTCTGCAAGTCCTAAACAACTAGGATAACATATGTAAAATAGAATAACATATTTAACGTGTTATTGAATAACATATTTAACGTGTTATTACTTCCTATCTAATAAGAAATTTTAGCACAATCTAAATTTGGGTCTGTGTTTTTTATGTCAACTTAATTTCTAAACCTCATCTTATCAAATTAAAGCCTGTTGTTGATTAATTTTTTCTCTCTTTTATTTCTTCTATATACTTTAAGCTTTTTTGCATTGATTCTCCTGGACTTTTCTGAAGTCTTTCTCGACATAGAATGTGATAAATACTAATTATATAAGTTTGGATTCAACTTCTGAAATTCAAATTCTAAAATCCAAGTACAACAACCCAAAGAAAGTCCCGCTGATACGTAGGGTCTAGGAAAGTCTAGTAATATGAAGTCGCATCTCTAACTGGTAGATAGGCTATTTCTGATAGATTCTAAAATTCAGCTACTGTAAAAAATCACACCTTTCCACTTGATAAGAAATTGTCAATATTCTCCATCTTTTGTGGCTACGATTTGTTCATCAAGAACATCCTCTCTCTCCTGTTTAAGATGGAGAATGGTTGGAATTCTTACAGCTGCACTAGGAGCTTGTGTATTATCATATCCATGATAAATAGTTAAGTTAGCAACATTAAAGATAGGACCAATTCCCATGCCACTTGGTAATTTCAAAACTTAAGCATTGACACCTATCTTCTTGATGATTTTATAAGGTCCAACACTCTGTGAATGAAATTTCTTATATTTCCCTTTCGAAAAACCCTTTGGGCGAATCCTAGCTATCACCATATCTTTTTCATTGAATTCCACCAATTAACGATGTTGATCAGCATGTTCTTTATAAGACAAGTTGCTGGTTCTTATCTTTTGTCATATCTTTTCAAAGATGTCCCACATGTATTATGCAAAACTTTTAACTTCAACACTAAACAGATCAGTAGGCTTTATTGGTTAAACTTCTGAGACTATCTCGAAAAGGCTCTTATTAGTAAACCTATTTATAGAATTGTTGTATGCAAATTCTGCCATATGAAGAATTTGGTCCCAGTTTTTCACATTGTCTCCTACCAAACATCTTAACAAGTCTCCCAAGCTTTTATTTACCACCTCTGTCTGTCCATCAGTTTGGGGATAGAAAGAATTTGAAAATGGAAGCTTAGTGTTCAATGTTTTCTATAGATTTCTCCAAAAATAACTCAAACTTTACGTCACAATCAGAGACGATGGTTAAAGGTAATTCATGGAGACGTACAACTTCTTCAAAGATTACATTAGTAGTGTGGACAACATTATAAGTCTTGACCAATATATTTGCAAGTGGTTTCATAATGAAATCATATGGCTTCTTTACAACATAGGCATCAAGAACATACATATCGCTGCTTCTTGAAGTCAGATACACTAACTTGCTATCATTGCTGAGTTTTGAGTTTGCAAGTGCACTCACAACTTCTTTATTCTTATGTTGTACTAGTCGTGCATCTTCATTCAATTCTACCTCTCCATCAACCACTACAACACAATCTTCATCAACACCACCAATGATATCATCAAGTTTTAGAGTTTAATATAGCTGGAATTTAGGGTTAATATGGTTGGAATTTAGGTTAAGTTTGTTGGAATTTAGTGAGGAACACAAACAATGAAGAGTAAGAAATGCAGAATCACTTTCAGGGTTTAAAAATCACTCTTAGAAGAAAGTTTCACACCTTTGAGTTGAAAACTCAAGTTTGTAGAAAAATTTCAGATTGCTTCTCATTGAAGAGCAGAATATACCCATATTTGTAGAGAAGTTTTAGAACCCATATTAGAACCCTTATTATAATAAGAAAGGGATCCTAACAAATTTGAATCCTATTCTAATAAAGATTCTCTAAATCCTAAATAACTAAATAATATATGTAAAATAGAATAATATATTTAACTTACTACTATTTCTTATCTAATAAGGAATCCTAACACAATCTAAATTTTAGTCTTTATCTTTGATGTCAGCTCAATTCCCATTCCTCGTCCTATCATCTCTTTTATTTTTTCTATATACTTTAAGCTCTTTTGCATCAATATCGACTTGAGAAGAAGTTACTATGAATTGAAGCGATGGGTGTTAGTGTGGAACAAGAAGCTTTGAGACACAATGATTAAGCTTTTCCCAATCATTCTTGTAATGATCACTTAGTATTTTATAGTTGATATCTAAAATGGGGAGCATATCTCTTTCTGTGTACGTTAATGATCCTTTAATTAATAATAGTGGGTTGACATATATAAAGGCCATTAAGAGAGTATTCTTTGAAGCAAGTTGGGTATGCATAATTATTCTCCAACTCAAGGATAGTATTCGCGAGTATTAAAATGCCTATTATATGTTCCATGTAATAAACTTACAAGGGACTTCTATTTGATCACTACTACAAATAGATGGTTGCAATCGAATCGGAAAGCCATTCTACTCACTTTTTCTACTTTATAGTTACATTTTACAGAAAATCTTCATTACAAGAGAAATTCTTAGAAAGTCGAAAACTTGGACTTTGCTAATGGTTAATTGCATTGTTTAGTATTGGATATTAAGGATAACTAGTAATCTATGGAAAGTGAGTGAGGCTTATGACTTTCTTGGATACTAAAATGTGTTGTTTTTTAAGATGTAGGGACTTGATTAGGTTCCACGTATCTCTCTATCTTAATACTGGTTCAGCCACATGGCATGTTTGAGCCAATATGGATGCACTTGGATGCACCCTGACTTTTATCTTTTTTGAGATTGATAAATGCAGGGCTTCCGACTAGGCACAGATAATGAAGGCAATTTATTGAATACTTGATAAGCTTATATATAAATGTCTCCTAGGTTGATGCAAGTTGGAGTTAGTTCAATCAATTAAATTCAATTAATAAAGTAAAAACAATAGTAAATGAGTAAGCGTACTAGATATAATAACGAATTTATAGTGGTTTCGGTCCTTAGAAAGGCATGCTTCAATTCCCAAGTTTTTAAAGGTACTGAATCAACAATGTGACCTTTTCTTCAAGCTTAGTGAGAAGTCAGTATTCTCTCACTCAATTTACTTTTTACACACGACTTACCAAGAACAAATTTCAATGAGATGAACATAAACTTACAACCTAAAATAGCTTTAGTTCAACACTGTTCTTGCAAGAACTAACACTCAAAACGTTATGTATACGTATAAGATTTTTCATTATCAAGCACTTGACCTATCACATCCTTTACAATTTTACCCAATTCACCTCACTTGTTTATTCTTCTCACCAAGACATTCCCTAGCCTCAAGGCTGCATGTAGATTAGTATCAAAATTGGAGTTGATAGTTTCATAAGTAAACGTTGCTGTTTAGATTCTTTGACAGACAGCTAACCATCTGCGCAAGTTCATAGGCACTTTTTGGAGTTAACCTCAAAACCGTGGATATACCTCAAAATGGTGGATATCCACGGTTTTGAGGTTCTCTTCTTCTAGCAAAACACTACCTTTCTTCTCAATCTTAGGTCACCTTGAAGTCCAAAGACTCACCATATCAAAGTCACTTTATTCCTGACTCTAGAACACTTACTTTAGTGAATCACAACTTTCCAAATGCATCTTCTTCTTCAAGTTGAATTTTCCCTTTTGACTTTTGTTGACCTTCTTTAACACACTGATTTTGATTAATATACTTGAATTTTATTCTTCTTTCAAATTCCTGATTGCAGCATACTTACAATTGAATTGAACTTTGATCCTTGATTTGCATTCTAATCATATGAAGTAAAATAGTTGCTTCATGTTTTCTTACCTTCCAAATTAAGGACAAGGAACTTCTGTCTTTAACAGATTTTAGTAAGGGAACAAACTTACTCAATTGTTAGGCCTCCTTTGCTACTAAAAACTAGTCCTGTTTTCCTTTCTACTGAAGCTTTTGAGTGTTTTGATAGCTTTTTTTCCGTAGTGAAACATCTTCCGTTGGTATCTTTGCTTGAATGAGCTTGTAGACGAACTAATGGAAATGAAGTACTTTATATAGTAGGCAGAACAGATGTGTTATTGATCAGTTTTCTGCTTCCTACTTAGTAGAAATAGGTCTATGACCATAAGTATTTCTTGAAATTATATCAGGCTGTCGTAGACATTAATTAGCCATAGGAAGCTTTATAGAAATGCAATTTTCTAAAATTTTAGTGTTCTTGTGGATCAGTGAGTTTTTCCTTTGTAAAAGCTTGAATTATAATAGGTGCTACTCAGAAATCTATTTCTCAAGGAAAACATTGGATTAAGTGCAGCAAGTTAGCCAAAGTCCTGAGTTAATGAAGACTATGATACATGAGACGACACTTCTGTTGCTAATATGTGTAATATGTTTGTCATAGATGCAATGGTGATTTTCATTTCCGAATGCAGGATTTTGAAGATAGCCAGTTCACTATAGATAGCTTAAATCTTGAGATGCTGATGCGCAAAACAAAAACTTTCCTACTTTTTGCAAGTCATTGCCCTGATCTAGTGAATTTCTACTTCCGTAAAAATCCACAAATTGGTTGGCAATTTCTGCCCTGCTGCTTGAAACCTTGAATATTTTAAGAGGCAAGCACTTTATGATACATTTTTGAAATGATGCCACAAGTTTGGATATATTTATTCAAAAAGTGAAAAATGGGAATCAAGATTCTGTTCGTCTACCTTCAAAGTGTTAGGTAATTACTTTTCTGTTGATCCTATAAATATATCTATCCATCTGTGCTCCATAATATATCGTTGAACAACCACAATAATGACTTAAAATCAAATACCTTACTCTCTTCCATCTTGTGCAGGACACAGCAACTGTCAGAAACCAAGGACTTTAGAGAACAATAGTGTCGGCCTGCAACACAGACATTTGAAATTCAATCTATTATGACTTGCTTTGGCATCATATATCCCATATTTCAAACAAATATTCAACGTTATGAACAAATATATGGCATTGAGTTGGGAGGGGCAGACCCACCCACCATTCTGTATGTCAAGTTTGTGGTGCATCGTAGAGATTTATGGAAGCGGCATTTGTCTGCAGATGGGGGAAGCGGCTGTTTGTGTTGTATTTGAGATATGGATGTGAATACAAACTGGTGAAATGTGACAATTTGAAAGGTACAGCCACTTTCACATGATTGTAACATGTTCTGGAACAGCCATTCAAGGAGCCGATTGTAGTAATCGTGCCCAGGCAAAATTAGTTGTTGATTATCTAATCACTTCTGAAGTATTTATCCTGCAAGAGAGCTAACTTTCCATTCGGTGGAAGTTGTTCGTTTAGAGCGGGTATCCGATCCAGCTTGGGGCAAGTGGGGGAAGATGCCCGTGTCCCAAAATTATAATTGTATGTAAATGTGACACTTCACCAGGAATGTTTTTCAGCATGTCTACTGTATTGTGTCAAAGTCTGGATTTATTGACCTTATTACATTAATTTAAACAACAAAAAAAGAGCGGAATATAGAGGAGTAAAGCTAGATAGTATATAACATACTTTTAAAATCATCGTAATTAAAACAAGTTATAATTTTCAATATTTATTGATAGGAAAGCGAAGATGAAGGAAGGAAGAGAGTTTCCTGAGAGGTCAGAAACAGATGAGGTAATAGGAAAGCAAAGATGTAGGATATGAGATGAAGAAAGCAGTCAAGATTATTAGTGCAATAGATGAAGACAAGATGGAGTGCAGATCGTAGTGTAAGGAAATAGAATGAGATAATCAGAACAAGGCAATGTTGTGGAATAAGGAGCATGAACGGTGAAATCGAGCTGTTCATAAAGTGTAGCTAGTTACGTGCCAAATTATGAATTAGTAATTGGCGGGCTGTTTCTCTCTCGACAATGAAGCTTCTCTCCCATCATGAAAGACTTAGTTGATGGATAACAGGTGAATATTCCTATACTATCTCTTGTTGATCCGAAGAATGGAGGAGGCCAGGTTAACCGGAAAGAGAGGGTTAGGAAAATCCTATTAATTGCAGCTTCACTTTTGCCTTTGCACTTGAGGGCCAATCTTTGTCCAACTTGAGGAAATCTTTGCACGCTTCCGTTTCTAATATGCTGAGTAAAATGAAGGGAAAAAACTCATTCCATTTATCTCTCCTTACATTCAAACTCAACTCATTTTTAGTAAAATTGGAAATTGCCAAATAAACTTCTCCATATGACATCACATAAGAGGAGAGTTCTTAAAAGAAGAGTCCGCTAAAAAATGAGAATGAGAAAAAGGGAAAAACTTAAGGGAAAAGAAAACAAAAGCGTGTTAAGTGAAGAGTAATTGAGTAACATTTTATGCTAGAGAATGACGTTAAGATAATTTTCTATCATAATCAAGCTATGTTGCAATCACGTATAAAGAGTCTTATTTTAACATCAACAATATTAACATTTGAAGGATTTCTAAGATGTATTCCCTAATGATGTTAATTGTGATTTGCCACTAATAAGGAAAATAAAACAACAAATTAATATTATAACTAGGATAAACATTCCTAATCAATTGGACTATATAACTAATTTAGGGGAGACTAAGACTCTGTTTGATTGAGGGGTTGGTAATATAACGTAACACATTTATACCGTTTAGTTCAGAATTTTATATTAGAATGGAACAGAATGAGATAGAAGTAGAGGGTTTCATGTTACGTTCCATTTTATCCTAAACAGTGAAAATAAGAATCCTCTAATTCGAAGGTTTATGATGTAACGTAAAATAATAAATACATACTATCTAATATATCCTCAATAATTTTTCTTAATACTAATTGTTTCTTCTAACCATAACCTCCTTTTCCCTAGACTTACTTATTACGGTCCACAAAAATTATATATAATTAATAATATTTTTATATTATTTCTCCTTACCCTAATAATAATATTTTTATATTATTGATAATCAATTGTATAT
>JANITW010000006.1:32192084-32216889 GCA_027564335.1 Erythroxylum williamsii | reverse complement strand
ATTAATAATAAAATAATAAAACTTTTATTAAAGTTTTTATTATTTTAAAATATAAAATATATAAAAAATTATTTGTCACGGTTGTAACTTGAACCATGACTTTTTAATTGGATTCAAGTGACTTTTTAATTGGACATGATTTCTGTTTTAAAACTATAGGGTTAAACCTCTGTAACAACCATTTTAATATAAGGGTATGATAATTATTTATTATATATTATATTCCATTCTATTCATCTTCCAAACAATATTTGACTACATGACATTATGAACCATTCCATTCCTCCCAAATGACTTTGCATTATATTTTATTTCATTCTATTATAAACCGTTCCGTTCCGTTCCATTTCATTCTAGTAATTAAAATCTGACCAAATAGGTCCTAAGGAGATTTTATTAAAAGAGCATATAAGAGAGGGCATGAGTCCATTTGTTATTCCAATCTTGCTTTTTCCTAAAGAGGATAAGGTATAATGGACATGTCATGGTTGCTTAGTTGTCAAATAAAATAATGGTAAAAAATTGACATCTCATTCTTAGATTAGATGAGTTGTTCTTATTCATTTACAAAAATATTTTTGAAAAGTGAATATCATCAAATTATGGCGAAAGAATGAAATGAGTAGAAAACTACCTTTTAAAAATATGGTTTACATTTGTGGTTAATGATGCATACCTACTATGTTTATGAAGTTAATGAACCATATTTTGCATGCTTTTATTAAAAACTTCATGGTTATTTACTTTGATGGTATTTTGATATGTTATATGACATCATATAGGCATATTGTGCATGTAAATTTCTCTATGTGAATGTCTTAAGATAAAATTTTTTTATGGAAAACTAAATAAATGTTACTTTTGCATATATAAAGTAGTTTTGTAACACCCTCCATTTTAAGGATTAGAGCCCTATATTTCTGTAATTGAGAAATAGCAATGAGAGATTAGAAAAATGTATTTCATACTCATGCATAATGTTAGCAAACACATACATGAACTTGAATTTTGCCACACAACTTGTCTTAACCCACAATTTTTATTAAGTGAAAGCCCCACTCTGATTTTGGTCTTTCACTTGCTATTTACTCATCTCTTTGTTAGCTTTTCTCATCTTCATCTTCCTCTCCTTTTCATGACACTCTCTTCTTCAAGCATCAAAGTTGAACGTTGCTTTCTTCCATCACTAGCTACTTTAAAGATCTTGCTATCTTTTCTTATTAATAAAAAAACCCACCTATTTTACTTTAGCAAGACGATGATCGTGGGATGTATGGGAGAAGCTAGGGTTAAGTTTTATTTGAAGATCTTGAAGTAAACAAGTAAGTATAAAGCATTAGTCTTCTTTATTTGTTGAATGAAACATGTTTTGATGATAGTTAAGAGTTAAATGTTCATAAAATGAGGATAGGTACATGCTAAAACGTGAATGAGAAATGTGGGTAGATTCATGTCTTGCTTTTATATATATGATGATCAACGTTTCGTAAGTTGTTGATGAGATGATTTGAGTTATAATGATCATTAGAGATTGAGTAGGAAAAAGTGCAGAAAATTTGATAGAAAATGGGGTTTATGTTTTATTTTCTTGGTGTATTAATGTGGATCTCTTTGGGTGTTTTGGAGATTAACTAAAATGAGTCTAGAGCTAAAGAAAGGGAGTAATGTGGTTTCTTGAAATGGGAAGAATTAAGGTGATAGTTAGAAGTGAAATGAAAGTAGAAATGAAGTTGAACATGTGTAGAAAGTTAATGATGAATGTGTATATGCATATGTTCTATTTTTATTATTCATGATCAATCATGGACTATAATTTGTTTATAGATTATATTGAGCTGAAATGGAGTTAAGAATGATGGAGAAATAATCAGTAATTAAACAAGAAATGATAGACCAAGCATGAGGTGTTAAATGTAGTAAGTAAAGAGCTAGAAATATGGAAAATATGGATCCAACTGGATAGATTTTGGGGAAAGAGGTATAACTTTTGTTATGGATGTCAGATTGAGGTCATTAAGTATGCTTTCGAAGAGGACTTCGTGTTCTAAAACTTTTATGAAGACTTTGAGGACAAATTTTGTTGTCTAAAGGAGTCAAAATTTCACATTTCTGTAGATGTCCTGTGAATATCCGCCCAGCAGATATGATGTCCCTTCAAATAAACATGGGTGGAGCAAGAAAGCTGGAAAACTCGAGAATGTCTTCCCAACAAAAATTCACTGGCCATTTGGTCTTAACTTTGGCTTGAATGGAGCTTGAATTGAACTTAGAATGATGCTTGGATTAAGTGAATAAATATGTGATATGTATGAAGTGATAATTAAGGTTATAACTTAGTGAATGAATTGTTGATATAAAAGTACCAAAGGCATGAGTATAATAGGAATAAAGATGTTCATATGATTGTAGTTATGATTCAAAGGAGTTAAGTAATATGTATTAAGTAAATGTGAAAGAGAATTGGGTATTATGAGAGCATATAATATTAGAAAACAAATGACGAGAAATTTATTTATGATATTAGAATAACCAACTGTTCTTGAGGAATAAGCTAGATATATACAAAGGATAAGGATTGAATGGTGAACATAAAATTATCATGTACAAATGAAGTATAAACCAAGTTCAATTTGACGTATATGATTAATGAAATGAGAATGAACATAAGATGTGAATTTAGGTAATACACCTGGGATTGTCATTAAGCATGTATTATACATAAGTCATATACATATGTATTATTGAGTATTCATAAGATTGTGCAATTAATAATGTGTGTGCAATATGTGTATTGCATGATGCTGATATACAAGATAAACGTCCACATCCAGACGTTTCCGGATCATAGAAGCTAATGCTAATCTGAAGCGTACTGTAAGTCGACCTAGATGACCTCATTTTCATTGTTTATTTTGTTTTAAATTTCTGCATTGAATTACTACTTATATGATTGATGTGAATGTGCTAATTCTGGACAATAAATGTCCGAGATGTTTGATGCATGTAAAAAGCATTGGAAGCGCTCCTTGAATGCGAATTTGAATGAATAAGTGATACTCAACATTATTGTTGAATGCCGAACCAAATTTCGATGATAAATGTGAAAATGAAACTTAAATCAAGTGACTGATAGAATACATGTGAATGTGATGCATTTCATTATATTAATGCATGATAACATAAAGACTGTTGTGATCAGAGTAGCCATAAAAAAAACTTAAAGTTCAGAAAGTGAAAAAGAGCTTAAAGCTCAAAATATGGTAAGAACCTCTGGCTCACTATGTAAAATGAGCTTCGTACCTCCAACAGATAAGAGACAGTTATTAATGAACCCAAAATCCATAATAGATTCGTAACAGTTATAGGCGCTCGGTCACAATAATAACAATTGAAAATGAGCCTCATGAGCATTGCATATGCATTTGATATGTATGATTTAAATGGTTGAAATAAATAGTTTGGATGATTTTTGAATGTGAAATATGATTTAAGTGAATATAAAATGTATGTGATTCTACGTCTTGAATTGATGAAGTGATCTGAATTTTGTAAGTATATAAATTGATGTGTTATGTGATTGAGTGAGCCATCGAGGATGGTTGTAACATCCCGTTTCCATACAAAGGGTTAGAACCCTAGATTTTTGTAAATGAGAAATGACAATGAGATATTAGAAAAATGCATTTTATACTCATGCATAACAATAGCATACACATGTATGTGAATAGATTTTCACGCACACTGCAATGACTGTTTATGCACTCATTTGACATTTTCCAAATGATTTTTAAATGATTATGATGTGAATAGCGAACATTTTTTCTTCAAAATTGATTTGGTGAATTATATACTGATTTAGAAATTTTGGTGAAAATTTGGAAAGTTTTCAAAAATTATGGGTATTTTTAGACTAAAAAAAATGCCAAGTGATAAGACAATTGATAAATGGCAATATAAATAAATGTCAAATGGCAGCAGAAATTATTGATAAGTAACATTAAGATTTAATGACAAATGCCATTGAAATTGGGTGACAATTGGATTCGTACCATTAGTAAAAAATGTTGTTTTGATTTTAAGTGGTAAGTGTCATGACAGCCACCAAGCAAGTTTTTACCTTGCTTTTAACCCACTCATGACATATACATTGGAAAACCATCTTTTAATTGTCTTTCATTTTCACTACTTGCTCTCTTCTTCATTTTCTTCTTCTCTACTCATGATCTTCTCACTCTTACTCTCATCATGTTGAGATCTTGCTTTCTTTCACTTTGTTTCTTCAAGGTCTTTGCTATCTCTTCTTTTTGCAACTAAAAACCTAACCTATTCCTCTTAAAAGAGTTGATGATCGTATAAGTTTGGAGGCTAGGGTTTCATGGTGGTTTTGAAGAATTTGGAGTTTTATCAAGTAAGTTCTACATTAATCTTCATATGTTGTTTAAGTATAAACATATATGATGATAGTTTGAAGGTGAAATGATCATGATAGTGGAGTAGAATGTGTGCAGAAATTTGATGAACTTATGTATACGTTGATGTTTTGTTTTTGGTGTTTATGGTCAATTTTGAGTTGAAATGGAGCTGAGAATGAAGAGGAAATGAAGTAGAAAAGATAATCTATACATAAAATGGTTTGAATGTAACATGTAGGAGTTAAAAATCCAGAAAAGTGAAAGAAGAATTTCTAGAGTATGTTAACTATAACATTTCCACTAGATATGCATATGTATTTTAGCATATCATGATCTGTAGACATCCAAATGGGACGATTTTAATTTTATATTAAACTAGATACATATGAATATAATTTTCATGAAGGAATTGAATTTTAATTTTGTCTTTAAAAGTTTCAAAATTTTGCTTGAAGTTGAGTATTGTGTACTGCCATGGTGTGAGTACAGTCTAAAGTATTTTGTATATAACTTGCAAAATACTGAACTAAATTGTGTGAACTTGGTGTCGTTAGAAACTTAAGGCATATAGGAACATTTGTTTGACTAAATACTTCATTTTCTTTGTCAAAATGGCAATGAAAATTGACTCGAAATTTTTTTTTGAGAGAAGATGGAATGATGTTTAAATAAGGGATCATCAGGTAGTGCATGATCGTGCACAAGCACGATCATGATAGAGAGGAAACATCAAGGAGTTGCATGATCGTGAACAAGCATGATCGTGATAGAGAAGGTGCATTGTTGTTTGACAGCTTTCAATGATCTTCACTCTATTGACTATAACTCCTTATCCAGACCTCCGATTGACTTGAAATTTGAACCACAAGCTCCTCACACATTGTCCTTCCTCTTTACTAGAATTAATTATCATCTGAATTCACTAGGAAAGGATTAGTAAATGGTTTATTGTTGTGTTATAATAATCAAGTGTATTGAGCTATAAACCTTAGTACATGATTGAGTGATGAACTTAGAATAAATTTGTATCATTGAGGCGTAAACCTAAGTTCAAATTAGACATATATGAGTTTTGAAGTATGAATGATAATGAGATGTGAATAAAGGAAACATAACCGAATAGTCAAATTGAGCATGCATTATACATAACACACATATATATGTGTACAATTGAATGTTTATGTGATTGTGCAATTAGTAATGTGTGTGCAATATGTGTATTGCATAATGTTCATATATAGGATAACACGTTCGCATCCAGATGTTTCTGGATCATGGAAGCAATTGTTAAACTGGAGCGTACTGTGAGTCGACCTAGATGTTCTCCTCTTAATTAATTGTTTTGTTTAAGCATCTGTACTGAATTATTATTGATGTGAATGTGAATGTCTTAATTCCGAACATTAATTGTATGAGGAGTGTGATAAATGTGAACATATTGGAAGTGCTTCATTGAATGTGAATGAGCAAGGAATAAGTGATTCTCAAGATAACTGTTGAATGCCATACTTAGGTCTGATGACATGTGAAAGTGAATGTGTAAAGTGAAATAAAGTGACTGATGATCTTATGTGATTTGATGTATTTCATTACATGAATGCATGATACCATAAAGGCAGTTGTGACTGGAGTGACCAGTCCGAAAGAGCTTAAAGCTTGGAATATACATAAGAGCCACAAGCTCAGTTGTTAATATGCCCGGTATATAAAAAGGGATATAGGACAGTATCTAAAATAAGCCCAGTATCCACAAGGAATATGGGCCAGTAAAAAAGCACTCTGTCATGACAATAACAATTGGAAATGAGTCTCATGTGCATTGCATATATAATTGATATGTATATTTTAAATGATCGAAATGAACTATTTGATTGCTTTGAATGTAAAATGTGGAATAAGTGTTCAAAATTTTATATGTTGCTATATGATTATTGGTGAAATGATGTGTATTATATGATGAAATGAAGTGTATGTGAAATTGAAGTATGAATTATTGTGTTATATGATATGCGTGAGCCATCGAGGATGGCCCGCTCACTGAGTTTACAAAACTCAACCCAAAATTGCAACATTATTTTTTAGACTTAGAGGAGTTACCCAGCTAGACCAACTGGAGTCTAACCACTGCATACAGATAAGAGTTAGAGGTCAAGATTAGTTGTACCCACATATTTCTATAGTCTTTCTTTGTATTTTAAAAATTGTATTATGTAATTATTGTACAACATTTATGCGAATTGAAAAGTGTACTAACTGTATGACTGGAAATGTTTTGTATTGGGCCCAGATGATTACTGGAATATATGATGATGTGTTAACTGTTTGCAACATTTGCGACTGAAATTGTTTTTGAATAAAATGGGTCCAAAAAGGTTCAATTATTGATTTTCTACATATGTGTGTGATATTTTCTAAAATTTTAAATTGAGTAGGATCGACTGATTGCCCTAGCATGCCACCTTGTAGAGTATGTTCTCAAATATTGATGGATTGTTTGGGAATATGCCCTATAAGAGTGGGGTATTAAAATGGTCCTCTCACTGAGTTTGCAAAACTCAATCTAATATTTGCATCATTTTTCAGGCTTAGAGAAGATCTTCAGTTAGACAAATTGGAGTCTAGCCACTGCATTCGAGTAAGAGATAGAGGTTAGGATCAGTTCGTGTTTGTATATGTATTTCATTATTTTGTAGCAAAATATGTATTCACAAGTATTGTACAATGTGTATGCAAATGATTTTGTAATGTAATGACATTATGATTAAAAGTGTTTTGTATCTGTAATGGGCCCAAGTGACTACTGAAATTATGATTATATGTATAATGGTTGTAACACTTGTGATTGAAAATGTTTATGAAAAAATGGGCCGAAATTGATTATTGGCTTTTAAAAATATGCGTGTGATGCGTGAAAAGTTTTTAATGGTTATGATTGACTGACTGTCCTAGTACACCACCCTTGCAGAGTGTATTCTCGAATATCGTCAGTTTGTTTGGGAATATGCCCTATGGGAGTGGGGTGTTACAAAGTTAGTATCAGAGCCCATATTTAGTACCTTACATAGGCATTTTTCAAGCTATGTGTCGAGATACATGTATTTTAGACATGTCTTAGCATGTAGTAGCAACTGATCCCCGGTCTGAATCACATTTACATGAGTCATACGCATGAGCATTCGTTAAGAGTTTAAGCTATTAGAAGCAATGAGAGGGATGATAATATGTTAGAATGGGAGAAAATGAAAATTTGCTAATATTTAGAAATGAGAAATAATATCTGGTTCCATATGATAGATAAATATTCACTACATTTGTATGTGTGGTTGTATCATTGAACATGATATCAATATTGTACTGTGATGGTATACTCTTGAATGTGATATAAATATGAATATATTGTCATGGATTAATTGAGGAAAATAGAGATATGGTAGAAATGATAAGATTTAAAGTATATAAGCAAAGTTGGATGACAACAAAATTTATTATGATCTTAAGAATATGAACTTGGAACTGAAATGGTTGTTTGATTAATATGACAAGAGTTCTGATCCATCATAAGAATGTGCTAACCAAATTGAAATTATAATTTCATAATGATTATACATCTATAATTTTGAATTGATTTCAAATATACGTATGTGAGATGTAATAAAGGATAATTGGAAGATGAGATGAATGATAGCAATATATATAGAAATTCAAAAGGTTAAGTTGAATTGTTATTATGAGTACATATATGATAATGTGGTCACCTTGACAAGTGATATTATTAAGTACCTATGTATCATATACTTGGATATGAAATAGGAACTGATCTATAACTTATTGAATGCTTTTAAGTTTTAATCCCCATAGTTAAAATTTTAGTAACATATGAAAGCATTTATAATGATCAATTAGGGATAGACTAAGAGTGTAAATGATGTTAATATATGCAACATCCCACTACCATAAGGTATATACTCAAACATCCACGGACATTCAAATACATCCTATGGTCATGGTATGTTAGAGCAAAACAAATCCAACTTACATATGGCGTCAACTAACTTATTTAAAAGTCATCAAATTTTGAAAACCATTCATTGCATTCATTAACAAAAGCTTACACTATTTTCCATTAAACAAATATTTACAAAAACTCATACAGGTTCTAAGAAAAACTAAAAAAATAAAAGCTATAACTCTTCTGATATCAACTGACAGATCTCTGAACCATAACTTAGTCCAAAACGTTCCTTTAATCTAGAATAAGATACTAAGTCTCCTGTCTCGTACTTGAAAAGCCGCGTTGTAATTTTTATAAGTTTTGTAAACTCAATAAGCGAACCATCATTGATGATTTAACCCAGATCACATGCATAATTCACATATTTCACAAATATTCATTCCGAACATGTATGTCCAAATTCTCACATTATCATGGCACATCATGTAATCATTGCAAATCAGGACATATATATATATATACAAATATAGATGCATATGAGACTCCAGATTTGTTATTATTGTTGAGACCGAGTGCCTTTCACATACATATACAGATACTGGCCCATTGGGCTCAGTCAGATCATAATCATAGAGCATAGTTCTATGTGCAGAATCAAAAATCACGGAGCAAAGCTCTATGTGCAAGCGCTTTCATACTAACTAATCTGGTCACAATGCCTTTATCTGAGCATCCATTTTATGAAATGCATCAAATACCGAATATGCCATAGATGACAATCACATATGATGCACAATCAGAACCTCATAATCATCAGACCTAAGTCTGTCATTCAACTTTTATTGAGAATACAAATATCATTCAAAATTTCACAACAATTCAGAGCACTTCCAATACATACCCAAATATTAAATTCCTTGGACTTAAAGTTCGGAACTTATAACAAATCACAAACAATTCATAATTGGAAGTCAAACAAATTCAATCAATCCTAGGAAAATCATTTAGGTTGACTCACAGTATGCTCCAATATGCTATTGCCTGGATGGTCCAGCAATGCCTAATTGGAGTCCAATGAGCTCCTCTTTATCATAAAAAAGACATTTACAAATATCACACTCTTGCATAGATGTATAAGTATTCTTTTATGCACATCAATATATAGAAAGTATGCATAATGCATGTTCAGTGACAATCCCAGGTATCTTATTGTGATCTTGTCACCATGTCATTCAGATATCAAAACCCTCATTAATACCATTTGCACTTATAATTTAGACCATAATAAAACAATATGAAATGAATTTCATAACCTAATTGATCACTTCAGATTTTTCTAACAACATGTGTTCGGATCAACTTTGCATAATCATTATGATAGGTTAAATGAAAAAATTAGCTAATACTTCCTTCTATAAAGTTGTTCTTTAATTTATTAAGTTTCTAATGATACCAAAATCATTCAATTTGATTTAGTAATCGGAAAGCTATACCTCAAACATTTTCGGATTGTTCTTATTTTGAAACAGTATGCTATACTCAAATTCCATCTAGAAATTGAACATTTTAGAGACTGAATTACAATTCTGCTTCTCAAATGATTTGTATCCCTATGTCTCTAATTCACTCCAAATCAAAGATCATCTCATTTGATGTCTATAGAAGAAGTTATGGTCAAAAGAAACAGGAATGTTCAGTTTGCAATTTCTCTTGGGTGTTTAGACCAAAAATCAAGTCACGGTTACTATTAGAGAGCATAATGACTTGATGTGACAAATAAATGACAATCCATCAATTAAACTCATGGGGGTTAAGGAGAAAGGTCACGGGCATGCGTGACTCACGAGTGTGACAGATAAGGACAAAAATGTTGTAAACATATTTTTTCAGATCCATCCCACATTTTTCACTCTATCTCTCTCAACTGATTTTAGATTGCTATGATTTTTGGCAGAGAGGTAGAGCAATGTGTTACGAGTCTAATGGTTTAAGTCTTATTTCATTTGGACATCAGGTGAAGAAGTTATAACAAAAGATTGAAGGATGTTTAGAAATAATATCTTTAGAGAAAATCAATTGAAAATCGCAATCGTGCAAAAACGAAGTCACTGTCGTGCAAGAGCATGATCACAACTTTGTTGTTTTTGAGAAATCACTTTTGTCTTGAAGCACGATCATGCTTTTCTCTTTTTTTCTTCACTAAATTTCTATTCTTCTTTTTCTTCCATTTTCCTTTTTATTTCTAGACTTACTCATTCCTAATTCATCTATACTACATTTCTAGCTCCAACTACAAACTCTACACAATCAAATTCAAGTTTACCACTCAAACACCAAGAATCTGAAACTTCATATTCACTCCATCTCTCTATTGTAAATTTTCCAAAAGTTAATTCTCACATCAATTAACTCAAATAACACTTAAAACAATTCTTCGAACTCATTTTTAGCTCATCGACACACAAACAATTCAAAAATCCAAAATTCACACTTAAACATCAAAATCCAATGCTCATACATGCAATTTTCAATTTTCTGCTTTTTATTTATCTATCTTACTTTCATTTGAAGCATTTTTCCACCTTTCAATATATCACGACCTTACCCAATTTTCATTCTTTATCATGTAACTTATTTAAATTCATTTCAACCGATGCTCAACATATTCACACATGTACAGTGACAACAACCCATTTTAGTTTTTTATAAATCAGAACATAGTATATTCATCAATTTTCCAGCCCTCTTCCATAACTCATTCCAAACTAAATAGATCCTACTTCATATTTTTATATCACAAATCTTTCACCTGATTTATTTAGCAACGAAACTACACTTCTCAAACCACTCAGGAATAAATTCATATACAAAATCAACAACAGTAAAGCATCATGAAAGTCACTTACTTGATTCAGCAAATAGTTCCAGTAATGAGGGTGAATCAAATGTATAGAATGCTGGATAAACAAGATAGTTTTTTAGTGATGGCGTTTTCGATGGAGAAACAAACAACAGAGTGAGAGAGCTAATAGTTTTGCTTAACATTGAACTACGTCGCTATTTTACATGTATCACTTCTGTCACTTAAACACGTCTGCCACTTATCACCACACATACAAGCCATTTTTCATATACATATATTGCCACGTGTCACACTATAATTGGTCCATAAATCAATATTTTTTTAAAATTCACCAAAAATTTCAAAATACCCTAAACATACCAAAATTGCCAAATCACATTTTAATTTCATTTAATAACTCAATTATACTTGAAAAATGTCAATGAATGCATGTACAATCATATGAATGTGCAAAAATGTGCATGTCATGTTTAGCTTATGCATGATGTGCATTTTCCTAATTTCTCAATACTTTCTCATAATTCACAATTCTAGCCTTAACATGGGTAATGGGATGTTACAATATGTGTGATGGACTCGAGGAAAAAGGGAAGGAAAAAGAAGCAGGAAACGATTGTGGCATAGTCCCCACTATCATGATCGAGGTTAATTGATTCTGTCACCATTATGGCAGAGTCCCCATGATCGTGGCCAATTCCACGAGTTTTTGTCATGATCGTGGCAGGGACACCACGATCATAGGCAGGCGCAAAATGATAAGTGTTGTCAATTGAGATCAAGGTATCCTCAGCATAAGTTATTAATTGGTGACTTTTTGAAAATACATCTCTAGATAACATGAAATGATCTTGATGGTATATACCAAGGTATAAGAGTAAATGAATCTACTTACTGCTTTACTGAGCCTTATTATAAAGGATATTCTGATCATATAAGTTATGAAAGAGACTCATCTTATTGAGATATTATGAATAGTTGAAATTGATATTCTTGAGGTTAATCTTACATATCATGAGGTATAAACAATTATATACCAAGCTCAATAAGAGTGAATCTTAGCTTGATCAAATAATATGATGGGTCTTATAGTATATGAAAATGACATCTTAGGACACCTAAAGAAAATAGAGGTAATGAAGAAGTGAGAAACTTCGAGGAATATATATGTTAAATCCGAAGTTTTCTAGAATTAGCTAGGAAATTGGACACTACCAGAAGTTGTTGAGGGAATTTTTACTGATCTTAGCCCTGTAACAAGATTTTTGAGGATAGACGTGTCATTCAGACAAACAAATGAATGTAAAAAGAATTTGGAGGAAATTAAAACACCAATAAATTACAACACCGGTGTTAGCTATTTCGTCTAGATTTGGAGAATATGAAGAATATAATGAGGTGTCACACCAGAGATTAGGATTAATTCTAATGTAGTATAATAAAGTGATTTCATATGCATGGAGACAGTTAAAGTCTCATGAGTTGAATTATTCGGAACATGATTTAGAACTTGCTACAATAGTAATTGCTTTGAGAGCTTGGAGACATTATATGTACAATGAAACATTTTAGATCTATATATAAATATACAGATCATTAAAGTTTGAGGTAATTATTGAATTTGAGAGAATTGAATACCAAATTGAGACAATGGATAGAGTTACTTGAAGATTATAATGAAAAAATGAATATTTCTCAATAAAGCTAGTGTTGTAATCTAATGCATTGAATAGAAAATTCAACAACAATGTAGTACAAATTTAGATATTGAGGTTACCAAATCTAGTGCAATAAAGAGCATAGAATGTGGAGTTGAATTTTGGGCAAATCAAAGTACTATTAGCTATTGAATTTAAGATCAGTTTCATATAAAAAGATTAGCAAAGCCCAAATTGAGGATTCAGAATTTGTGAATCTTACTGAAAAATTGAAAATGAATTCTTTTAAGTTTAAAAATGAAAAATGATATTTTGTGATTGTAATAAAAGTTATGTGTACCTGATGAAGATGATTAAGTAAAGAGATTATTATGGAAAGAACAAATAACAACCTAAACTATACATGCTAATAGGAATACACCGAAACAACATTTAGTGGCTAAGAATGTAGAATCAAGTGGCTGAATTTTTGAATTACCAACAGTCTTAAATGTTGGAGATATGCATAGAACTTATATTTTGGAGTTCATAGAAACATGAGGTCAATGTGCAATTTTAATTGAATTTAAGCATAACAATCATTATCACAGTGATATCATTAGCATACCGTATGAGGCGTTATATGATAGAAAGAGTCGTCTGCCTTTATATTGAGATGAGTGAGGCCAAAAATAGTTGAAGGCCATAATTGATTGGAGATGTTATTGATAAGTGAAACTAATCTGTATTAGAAATTAAGTGCTTCAAGAAAGATGAATGAGTTAGGTAGATCATCACTGAAGATATGGAATATAGTGAGATAGACATAAGAGTTAAGTGTATTAACACTAAAGAGAAGTGAATTATCAAGCAAAAGATGAAACATTTATGAGAGTATTACCTTGCCAAGGTGTGCTCAGGTTAGGGAAAAGGATAAACTAGCCCAAATTGTATTAGTCTATATGAAGTTTTTGAGAGAAAAGGATCATTAACTTAAGTTAATCTTACTAACAAAGATATATCAGATTAACACTGTGCTATATGGGAGTAGGTTAAGAAATATTGATATGATATGATATATATTGAAGAACCAATTAAGACAACGTGATATCTGAATAAGTAATTGAAAGATCGATTGATTTTATTGACTGTAGTCAATTGGAAGAAATTATTTAAGCGATGAAGTTAAATGGGAAACGGAGGAACATATGAGAAAACAATACCCAACCTTTTTGATCATTTAGATAAGAATTTCTATGACAAGATTCTTTTTTGGGGGTGGGGGGTGGGGGTTGTAACATCCCATTTCCATGCTAAGGATTAGAACCTTAGATTTCTGTAATTGATAAATATAAATGAGAGATTAGAAAAATGCATTTCATACTCATGCATAATGTTAGCATACACACATATGAACTTGAATTTTGCCACACCACTTATCTTAACACACGATTTATATTAAGTGAAAGCCCCAATCTCATTTTGGTCTTTCATTTGTTATTTACTCCTCTCTTCATTAGCTTCTCTAATCTTCATCTTCCTCATTTTTCTTCATCTTCCTCTCCTACTCACGACACTCTTTTCTCTAAGCATCAAAGTTGAACCTTGCTTTCTTCCATCACTAGCTACTTCAAAGTTCTTGCTATCTTTTCTTCTTGATAAAAAACCCACTTATTCTACTTTGGTAAGATGATGATCGTGGGATGCATGGGAGAAGCTAGGTTAAGTGTTATATGAAGATCTTGAAGTAAACAATTAAGTATAAAGTATTATTTTTCTTTATTTGTTGAATGAAACATTTTTTGATGATAGTTAAGAGTTAAATGATCATAAAATGAGGATGGGTACATGCTAAAACGTGAATGAGAAATGTGGATAGATTCTTGTCTTAATTTTATATATATGATGATCAATATTTCATAAGTTGATGTTGAGATGATTTGAGTTAGAATGATCATTAAAGGTGTAGGAAAAAGTGCATAAAAATTTGATAGATAATGGGTTTTTATGTTTTGTTTTCTTGGTGTAGTAATATGGATCTCTTTAAGTGTTTTGGAGATGAGATAAAATGAGTCTAGAGCTAAAGAAAGGGAGTAATGTGGTGTCTTAAAATGGGAAGAATTAAGGTAATAGTTAGAAGTGAAATGAAGTTGAACATATGTAGAAAGTTGATGATGAATGTGTATATGTATATATGTATATGTTCTATTTTTATTGTTCATGATCAATCATGGACTATAATTTGTTTAAGGATGATATTGATCTGAAATAGAGTTAAGAATTATGGGGAAATGATGAGTAATTAAACTAGAAATGATGGACCAAGCATAAGGTGTTGAATGTAGTAAGTAAAGAGTTAGAAATCTAAAAAACATGGATCCAATTGGATAGATTTTGGGGCAAGAGGCACAAATTTTGTTCTGGATGTCAGATTGAGGTCATTTAAGTATGTTTTGAAGAGGACTTCGAGTTCTACAACTTCTATGAAGACCCCAATGAGAGATTTTTCTGTTTAAACAATCAAAATTTCACATTTCTGTAGGTGTCCCTTGAATGTCCACCCAGCGGACATGATGTCCCTTCAAACAAACATGGGCAGAGCTGGAAAGCTAAAAAACTTGAGAATGTCTTCCCAATGGAAATTTACTAGCCATCTGGACTTTTAGGGTTGAATGGAGCTTGAATTGAACCTAGAATGATGCTTGGATTAAGTGACTTAATGTGTGATATGTATGAAGTGATAATTGAGTTATAACTTAGTGAATGAATTGTTGATATAAAAGTACCAACGGCATGAATATAATGGGAATAAAGATATTCATATGATTATAGTTATGATTCAAAGGAGTTGAGTAATATGTATGAAGTAAATATGAATGAGAATCGGATATTATAAGAGCATATAATGTTAGAAAAGAAATGACGAGAAATTGATTTATGATATTAGAAAAACCAAGTGTTCTTGAGGTATAAGCCGAAGAATAAGTTAGACATATACAAAGGATAAGGATTGAATGGTCACCTTAGAATGATCATGTACAAATGAAGTGTAAACCCAAGTTCAATTAGATGTATGTGATTTATGAAATGAGAATAAACATGATGTGAATTTAGGTAATATACCTGGGATTGTCATTAAGCATGCATTATACATAACACATATACATATGTATGTGATTGAGTATTCATAAGATTGTACAATTAATAATATGTGTGTAATATATGTATTGCATGATGCTGATATACAAGATAGAACGTCCGCATCCAGACGCTTCTAGATTATGGAAGCTAATGCTAATCTGGATCAGACTGTGAGTCGACCTAGATGGTTTCATTTTTATTGTTTATTTTGTTTTAAATTTCTGTATTAAATTGCTACTTATATGATTGATGTGAATGTTTTGATTCTGAACAATTAATGTCTGAGGCATTTGATGCATGTAAAAATCATTGGAAGTGCTCCTTGAATGTGAATTTAAATGAATAAGTGATACTTAACATTATTGTTGAATGTCGGAATAAGGTTTGATGATAAATGTGAATGTGAATGTTAAACTGAAATCAAGTGACTGATAGAATATATGTGAAAGTGATGCATTTCATTACATGAATGGATGATAACATCAAGGCTGCTGTGACCGAAGTAGCCACCGAAAAAGAGCTTAAAGCTCAAAAAGTGAAAATGAGCTTAAAGCTCAGAATGTGGTAAGAGCCTCTGGCTCTCTATGTAAAATGAGCCCTGTATCCCCAATAGATAAGGGACAGTTATTAATGATCCCAATATCCACAATGGATATGGGACAATTATAGGCGCTCGGTCACAATAATAATAGTTGAAAATGAGCCTCATGAGCATTGCATATGCATTTGATATGTATGATTTAAATGGTTGAAATAAATAGTTTGAATGATTTATAAATGTGAAACTTGGTTTAAGTGAATATGAAATGTATGTGACTCTACATGTTGAATTGATGAAGTGAAGTGAATTTTATGAGTATATGAATTGATGTGTTATGCGATTGGGTGAGCCATTGAGGATAGTCCACTCACTGAGTTTGTAAAACTCAACCCAATATTTGCAACATTTTTCAGGCTTGGAGAAGATCTCCAATTAGACAAATTGGAGTAGGTTGGGATTAGTTGGCGTTTGCATATGTATTTCATTATTTGTTATCAAAATGTGTATTCACAAGTATTGTACAATGTGTATGTGAATGATTTTGTAATGTAATGACATTATGACTAAAAGTGTTTTGTATCTGTAATGGGCCCAAGTGACAACTAAAATTCTAATGATATGTATAATGGTCGTAACGCTTGTGAGTGAAAATTTTTATGAATAAAATGGGCCAAAATTGATTATTGGTTTTTCAAAATATGCGTGTGATGCGTGAAAAGTTTTTAATAGTTGATTGACTAAGTGTATTAGTACACCACCCTTGTAGACTATATTCTCAAATATCATCGGTTTGTTGGGTATATGCCTTATGTGAGTGAGACTCTACAAGTTTTATTATATTTATTATGTCCAAACACAATAAAGGTGGGTAAGGAGAAGGTTAAAGCTAGTCAATAGTGGCCTACACTAAAATCTATAAATAAAAAGAGAAGTTTTCACAGTTTACTTAGCTTTTTATAGGAGGTTTGTGAAGTTTTTTTAAAGATGAACATTAACTCAAGTAGAGAATAAAAAAAAAAAGACAAGGTATACAAGTTTAACTCTTTAAGTCATATAGACTTAAGTAGGACATAGGTTCCAACCCAAGTTACAATTAGCTAGCTCTATACATTCAAGAGTATATTCATTCTTTGGTTGATTTTGGATTGAGTATCATGTGTTATTCGTATTTCTTTGATCCATTTAATAATTGAGTCTCTTAGCATTTGATCTTCTTTCTCATTTCCTCTATATAACCTATTGTTCCTTTCCATCTAGATTGAGTATATGGTACAACATAGTGCAATTTTTAGGATGATCCCATCTTTCTTTATTGAGGTATTTGTTCTGATGGCCCACTGGATTATATTTATCAATTCCTTCATGAGCAATAAATCTAAATTGTGTTTTAGATTCGAATCCAAATCACTCGAGAAAAAATGCACTGAAAGAATGAGGGAGGTAATGTTTTAACCTTATCTCTACACAGAAGACATATTGCAATTACTCGTTCTCCATATTGAGGGTTAGAGCTTTAGTTGTCATTGGGAATTCATGAAATGCATTTCATTCACATGCATATCATTAGCATACGTATATGAATTATGAATTATGATTTTGTACACATTGCAAAGAATGTATATGCACTCAATTGACTTATTCTGGGTATGAAAAAAATTAAAACGTTCATAATGTGAATTGTGAAACATTTATGCCTTGAATTTTGGTTTGATTGATTACAAGTAGTGAGTTTGGAATTAATTGATATAATTGGAAAATTGAGGAATTAAATGTACATTTGGTCTAGGAAAAATGCCAAGTGGTAAGAAAAATTTATACATCGAAATTAGAATGATTAAGCCTATAATTGAGTGACATTTGGCATTGATCATTGTGTGACAAATGGATTAGTAAGTTGATGACAATTGGTAGCTATGATTACATGACATATGACCTAGCTTTATTAGTGACAGGTTGCAACATATTTACATGATAAATGGAGGGAAATTAATTGGATGACACCTAGCACCTTAGGAGTAACATTTCTACAGTGTTGTTTCAGCCTAGCTCATTCATCTTCTCATCTCATCTCTCAACACTGAAACTTGCTTCTATCTCCCCTTCTTGTGTTTTCCTTGAAGCTATGCTAAATTACCACAGCAAATACATGCTTTTATCCTTCATAAATAGCTAGAGAACTAGCTGATTGTTGTTGTTTTATAATAGCCGAAAGTCATCTAATCCTACCTTGAATTTACGATGATCTTGCATGCATGGAGGGCTAGGTTAATTTGATGAATTGAACTAGAATTTGAAGCTAAATAAGTAAGTAAAGTGTTGTTCTTTATGGCATGTTATAATGGAAAGATTATGATGATTGAATTGGGATAGATTGTGTATGATGTTGATGTTGAAGATGTGTTTGAAAATGGAGAATGAATGGATACTTTTCTAGTCTGTTTTTACATATACAGAAATGGTAGTCTATAGACTATTGTATGGATGATTTAAGTTGGATTTGAAGTATAAGTGAAGTTGGATTCATGGTAAAGATAGGTGTTATTGAAGTGTTCTTGAATATGGAAACTTAGAGCTATAGGTCAAATTCTAGTTTTAATTTTATCTTCCTCTTTTGATCTAATTTACATATCTTTAGGGCATGAATTTGAAGAAATTCAAAGAATGAAAGTTGTAGATATAGGCCTTAACTTGACCTTTGTGAAATTTTCTTGATAAAACAGTGACTAGAGCTTGAGTTATGCTTGTTTTCCTTATATTGCCTATGACAGACCCCTGTGTAGGAACCTTATATTATTTCCTAATTTTAGGGGACTTTAAAGCTCGAATTAATCAAAGTATAAAACATGAAAAAAATGATTATTGATGTCTTATTAATGCTTTTGTGAAACAATTAGGCCAGAAGATATCTTGGTAAGTTTATGTAGTTAATTGATGTCATTATCTAAAGAGCATACCGTTTTGATGTGATGAGTTCAAATCTAGAAATTCTAGATTTGTTAAAGGCATAAATGAGTTCTTTTAATGTAAGCATGATCTTAAAGGACTTGAGAAATGTGTATAAAGTATGGTTGAATGAGCATTGAAGAACAAGGGGTAATTATGAATGGGAATTGAGTAAATGTATATATTGCTGGAAAAAGTTTGGTGAATGTATAGATTTAGCTTGCTGAAATTTCATATTTAAAGTAACAATTGTGTGTGTGATATAAGAAGGCTGAACTGCACACTTTTGTGTTCAAAGCATTATCTGAGTGAGTAGGAAGCACCTATCAAGCAAAGTTTTCTTAAAAAAGCAGAGCTTTCATGAAAATGTACGAGGATAAGTGTAAAATATGAGATGTTAATAGTATAAAGATGTTTTTATGAATGCAAATGAGATCCAAATAATATGAGTATGGTGAATTAGGTATGATAGAATATGAATTGAGGGAATTGTGTGAATGTAGAATAATAGGAAAAGATTGATGAATTTATGAATGATGAATGGAAAGTGATCAAGTTTACTTAAGGCACAAACCTAATTGCAAACTAAAATGATGTAAAAGTCATGATGTATAAATGATTAAGATTTGTGAATAAGGTTACATACTAGGAATGATCAATTGAGCATGCATTGAACATAACATATATACATGTGTATGATTGAGTACTTATTTGATTAGACAAGTTAGTAATGTGTACATATGTGCATATTGCATGATTTAGAAGCATATATCAACTAACAACTTTCAGACATTGTTGGTTCGTCGAGAAAATAGCTATTTGGAGCATACTATGAGTTGACCTAGATAATCCTCACAAAAAATAAATTGTTTTTGTCTAAATTTCAATTACTGAATTGCTACTTATATAATTGTGATATTTCAGACATTGTTGGTTCGAGGAGTCTGATATTTGGGAATGTATTGGAAGTGCTTACTGATTGTATGTGAATGGGGAAATGTGTACTCAACTATATTTTGAATGCCGAACTTAGATCTGATGATTGTGATAACTGACTGTATACATTGAAAGAAAGTGATTGATAGCATATTATGTGGAATGTTGTAATCCATCACATGAATATGCATGATCAGATAAAGTAGTTGTGATTAGAGTGACCAACGTGAAAAGAGCTTAAAGCTCAGAATGTGCACAAAGAGCCATAAGCTAAATGATTAATAAGCCCGGTATCCACAATGGGTACGAGACTATATCTAAAATGAGCCTGATATCTACAATAGATATGGGACAGTTAAATAAATGCTTGGTCATAATAAAATAAAAATAGAAGTGAGTCTTATATGCATTTACATCTATATCTTTACATGTGTTCATGAAATTGATTGCAAATAAATGTTGAATTGTGTTGTTATAATGATGTGTAATGCTTGTGTACATGTTGATGATATAAAGAATTGAGATAAATGATTGGATTATTCTAAAATGACTCTGTGAAGATTTTGTATTCATAATATGCTTGTTGAAATATGATGAATAAGGTGATATATATGGGATTCGATTTTGGATGAGATGTCATACTGAACGAACCGTGTTTTATACATGAGATGTTTATGTTTTGTTTGAGTGAGCACATCGATGATGGTTCACTCACTGAGTTCGCAAAACTCATCAAAATTGCAATGTTGATTTTATAGGTACTGAGAAGAGACTTAGCTTCTAAGGAAATCTAGTTGAAGTCTAGTATTGTCCATTTTAGGAACAAGAAATAGCTTAAAGGTCTGGTTAGTTGACATATGAGGAGTTTAGATAGAATGTTTTTGTTTAGTAACTTATATCATTTAGAACTTGTTGCATCAAACTGTGAACTCACAGATGGTTTAATAATATAAATTTATGGTTGGTGGGTAATGAAATGACAATGTAAAATATGTTTGGTTAATAAAATGAGATGAGTTAAACTTAAAATATTTATGTTCATTATGATGCCATGATAAGTTGATGTGTTTTCTCTAACATGTCATTTCTTATAGGGTATATTCTTAAATGTCCTCTAGATGTTCGGGTATATGCACTATGATAGTAGGGTGTTACACATATGGGATAAAAGTTATCTTTGATTCCATAACACCTGTTTTTTATTTTTGTTTATTCTTTATAGTTAGCCAGCTAATGATTACTGCCCTAGAAGATAGTGCATTCTTTCGAATAAATTCATAACAGAGAACTTTGGGATAAGTAGCTCTATTGAGCCTATAATAAGAAATATTGCTGAATTCTAGGGTGCTATTGCTTATCTTGGGATTTTCTTGCAATGGTCGCAGCGATGAGCTCAAGGGTGAGTCACACATCGCGACGTATAAAAGGAATGAGCCACGACGAGCTCAAAGGTGCGTTTCACGTAGCGACGTACAAAAACGAATGAGTCGCGACGTCTGGTTACTGAAACTCGTCTTCCCCAATTTTCCTCTTAACATTTTTCTACATTCCTATGTTTATTCTCACATCAATTAACTCAGATCACACTCAAAACAATTCTTCTAACTCATCTTTTTAACTCATCAACACACACACAATTTAAAATCCAATATTCATACTTAAACATCAACTTCACTTCTACCGATAAACAATGGACACAATGCATGCATGTACCATTTCAGCTTATCTCAAAACCCGAACAGAGTATATACATATCTTCCAATCTAGAGTCCATTCCATACCATTTAAAACAATTCTTATCTCTCAAATTAATCATCTAATCTATTTAATACCGAAACCAAACTTCCCAAGTCCATGCATGCATGTATATTCCTACACCATAAAGTGTCATCATGTTACTTACTTGTTTCAGCTTTTATCTCCAGCCAAGAAATCGAATCCGAGATACAAAGATCATACCAATTTGTTCGGAGAAGAAGAACAGTGAAGAACACACATTACAGAGATGCATTACTAACTCAAAACATAATGCTACGTATATTCTTGAATGCCTTACACGTATCCTCTCTAACATAAGCCATTTGTCTCACAATAATAAGTCCATGTGTCATAATAGGATTGGTCCAAAAAATAAATATTTTTCTAAAATTCACCAAAAATTCCAAAATGTCTTAAATAATACCAAAATCACCAAAACACAATTTAATCAAATTTAACAATTCAATTGTACCCAGAAATGTCAAAGAATGTATATACAATCATATAAATGTGCAAAAATGTGCATGTCACAATTAATAATGCATGATGTGTATTTTCCTAATTTCTCATCAAATTATCAAAATTCACAATTCTAGCCCTAACATGGGTAACGGGATGTTACATTCTACATGATCTTTATCTCTTAGAGTTGATGCTTTTCCTCTGTGATCTTATCACCACATGACCCAAAATCTCCCCATCTCTATTCGTTGATGATGAGTCATTTAAGTCAATAGTATAATGACTTGGACAATGTTTCCCCATGTCAACTCTATTATTCATAGTCCGTCAACTTAAGCACACATTAAGACTTTAGTCCATCAATAACCCAACCTTAACTAAGTCAATTCGTACAAGATCACAAACTCTACTGAACCTCACACTATGCTTGATCAAACTTACTAAGTCACCTTGAAACTCTCGCATGCCACCATCATACATGTGATTAAGCTAACCTTCTACCTGATGTCCTTCTTAAGCCTTATTTTAGTCTTACATCCAAATCTCACGTCTCATCGAAGATTTATGCCATTATACACTAATGCATGCCAACACCTCATATTGCCTCTTTTCTCTTGCCTCCTCGTAAGTTTTTTGATAAGGTCAAAATTGTTTTAGAAAAGAGAAGAAGGCTTTGAGAGTAACAGTGGAAGAGTTGAACAAAATCTGGACACGTTATTTCATTCGAGCAAGCCTTTTTAATATAAAAATAAAGCAATAGAAAATGAACAACAGAAAGCACTAAAAAGAAGGGATATTTCCCCAACAAAATGGACACGTTTCAGCTCCACTAGCTAAACAAACGTTCCACTAACTAACCAACAACTAATTTGACTCAATCTTCTTACTAGCAGTACCCTATATTTGTGAGACATGGAAACTAACTCGATAGCATCCTGATGCGGTCCAAGAGATGGCCTGCACATATCTGGACAGATTTGACAAAACCCGATTGTAATTTTGTTAACTTCAAAAATGGTTAGATTTTTGGGCTTTCAGAATTTTAGTGCCACTCGTTGTGTTTTTCATATTCTCTGTCTATTTTTAGAATAGGGGTATTTTAGTATTTTATTTTTGGTAATTTTTGGGGTTTGGCTTGTTGGATCCCGTTTCCGGAACCCAACTCATGCGAAAACCATCATAATTAACTTGAGCATGCACATCATCTTGAAGGGTTATTGCATTAAACCCCAATAGCCATCAAATTTTTTTTTTCACCCATAATAGACATTATCAATTCATCTTTATTCTCATAACATCCCAAAAATTTACTTATAAACTGTTCCACGGTGAGCCACACAAAATAGTCACCATGCTTGAACTGAATTTTTACTGCTTGCGAACAGAAATTGGAAAACTTCAAATCAGAATTTCAAATTGACTTCTTCACATAAATCATAGCTCTATGTCTCTTGTTTATTTTGAAGTAAGAATCACCTCAATCAGAGTTCTACAACTCAAGATATCATCAAAATACCAGAATGTGTTCATACCCTAAACAAGCCCTCTTGACTGACCTCTCACTTGTTCTAATTCAAACTCTCTCAAATAAACTCCAAATGATACTAATTTTCGTGGAGGGATACATACATGTCTTAGGAATCTATTGCCTCAAAAATCACTTCAATCAGAGGTTGGATGAGGGAGTTATGATTAAAAGAATTCAACATGTTCAAACCCTAAATTGATTTGTACCTCTCTTGGAACGATTGCCATAAATCTCACCACAATTATCAGATCTACTTCTTTCTTGAACCACTAGAAAGTAGACTTCAAGAGCTACAACTTTCATGAAGACCACAAAGTCTGATTCGGCCTCTAACAGTGTCAAAATCGCCATATTTTCTGAGAATGTCCGTTTAACGGACATGTATCGGGTAAACTGCACCATTTCACCCGAGAAGGTCCGTTAAACGGACTTCCATGTCCGTTTAATGGGCATGGGCAATGAAAAGGGTCCTTTTTGACCCGAGAAGGTCCGTTAAACAGACTCTAAGTCCGTTAAACAGACACGGGGCTTCCCAAAACCCCTCCAAACCCTCTTTCATGCTTCCTACCTCCTTCCTAACAACATAAACACTTATAAACTTCATAATTTTACTTCTTATCATGCAAAATCACTTC
>JANITW010000006.1:32009024-32028661 GCA_027564335.1 Erythroxylum williamsii | reverse complement strand
AAAGGAGATCAAGTTGTTACAAAAATTGCCCTTAGACTAACCATATATGTTCTATGTGGAAAGATCAAAATAACATATGCTTTAAAACATTAAAGAGGAATTTGTCACAAATAAAGAAGGATCTTATCGAGTGGATTAGAGAACAAATTATTTTGAGCAGGGATGTTAATCACTACAATAAAAAAAAACTTAAGTAGGACTAGAGAATCTAATTAAAGATCCTACTTGCAAGGAGATCACTTTGGTGTGTTAAAGAACTATCAATTAGAGAACACCAGTTGTATGGATGATCCACGTGGTGGATAACTAAAGGTGTTTTAATAATTACCTAGACAGTTAGTTTAGTAGCCACAATCAAAACAATTACAAATATGTAGCTAGCTAATATGGATAAGGTATATGTATATCTCTCCACAATTAGTCTTAGGTAAACATGTATGTACCTTTTGTATCTCCTTTTAAATATACATTCTTTTACTCAAATCACTAATAATCAAGAATAACTTTTAAGTGACATATCCTCTCTTACTTACTCATGTATTCCATATAAGTTATATTATATTCAAGTATTATTGATTAAGTTTTCCTAAATAAAATAGGTCATTAATAGAATAAAAAGAATTTAGTTGTTATATGAAATAGTTTGATAATCCTAAATGTTGAACCAATGGAGTTTCCAATTGATGTTTTGGTGATAATAAAACATAACTACCACTAATGTGTATTATGTTAAAGAAAAGAAATATTGGAACAAAACAAAACCATAAATATAAGAAGAAAGTATATAAATTTGATAAAGAAAAGTTGAAGTTTGCAACTAATGAAATGAACATCAAAACAAATAAAAGAAGATCAAGGCTCATTAAGGTCATTTCACATTTTTTTTGTTTCATTTACAAGCTCACTTTGTTAATTTGATGATCCCAAAGGCTCATATGTATAATTATTTCATCTTACTTCATTTCTAGAGTCTTTACATTCATTAAAAGGTGTTAAAGCTTTTGATTTTAATACAAAAACCTTTTGACCATTCAAATAATCTTTAGGGAACATTTTCGGAAGTGATTTAATCATAGTTAGATTTCAAAAACATGTTTTAAGCATTTGAATTTGTTAAAATAATGTGTTTTTTGGTGATTGGTCAATCTATATACGTTAGTGGCTAACCTATATAAGTTAAAAGTCATTAAATTTGATGTATTATGAGTTGTAGTAACATTGGTTTATACATTTGCAATCAATATGTGTAGTGGTCGACCAATATTCCAATAGCTAGAGTCTTTGGAGCTTGTAATGCATACTAATTGCCCATATATAGTGCATCAAATATAGCTAGTGCAAAGGCTAGTTCTTGATCTAACAACAATTTTAGGTTCCAAAATACTATAAATAGGTATTTTTTCATTGATTTTAACATAAGACAGTTTTGGGTGTTATATACACTTTTAAAGAGTTTTCAATAATTTGAACATTATTGTGTCATATTTATATGAGTGAATAATTTTTGAGTTATCTAGTGATAAGTGAGGTATTTTGAATTGTTAATATTTGGTTGGTGTAATAAATAATTACATTTAGGGGTGATACATGTAATACATCATTCACATACTAAGGGTTAAAACCCCAGATTCATGTAATTGAGAAATAGCAATGAGCGATTAGAAAAATGCATTTCATGCTCATGCATAATGTTAGCATACACACACGTGAATTTGATTATTGCACACATTACTGTTGGAGTTATATAAATATAGTACCCTAGAAAGCAAGTGTATTTACATATAACTTATTCTTCTTAAGTTACAGTTTTGTAATGAAAATATTTATTATTAATAAAACAAAAGAGTTTGTTTTTTATAAGCATTATATATCTAGTCATAAGGTACCAAGATTTTTTTTGTAAGTAATATACATATACATAGAGATGTATGGGAAACATGTATATTATAAGAATCTAAAATAATGGATTCACAATTAAATAATCAAGTTAGTCACTTGATTATGGTTTAGACTGTAGTGTTATGATTTATCTCCAACGTAAGTAAAGGAGCTTACTTTAAGGGAATGCTGAGTTTCATATCATGATAGTAGTCGACTACTGATAATGGCACTATTAAATAAATCTAGAACCAAGTATGTTTTCAAGAATAAAGTAGGTGATTACTTTAGTCTTAAAACATACATTTTAGCATTTGTTTATTATGGACCACAATTTTAATGGGGGGTGAACTCATATATGTTTTATTATAATTTTTACAGAGAATTAATCCAGTATCTGCATGTTGGAATTATTAATTGAAACATGTATCAGGGAACATTCACTCAAATGAAGAGTTTATAGTGATATCATCACTTCTAGATGTTTTATGGAGATTGTTGATTAAATTGGCACCAGGAGTTTGATGAACTAGGTACCCATCAAGTCTTAACACCAAGATGAGATCTTGTGTATTAATCACCATATAGATTAAAACGGGAGATCTAAACGAAAAAACCAACATAAGGGCAAAATGACAATTTTACCTTTTGTTGTGCGGATGGCTATATAAGGTTCATAATAGGGCAATTAGACATATTATTTGAAATATGTACTTTCATAATATTTAATAATTCAAGAGTTCAACTAATTGTCTTTAGTGGAATGAAATTTAGTTAATTAGGTAGAATTAATTCTAATGAGATTAAATTAATTCTGGTTTTATTAGAGCTTGAATTATCTAAGTCCAATAAGGTTCCCTATTTGGCTTTAAGGAAGGTTATCAAGCAAAATAAGAAATATAAATGTAGGTTTTAAAGACGATAATTGAATGTTGGGCTTACATTATTAGAAGCCCAAATGAACATTCAGAAATGGGCTAGACTTTGGTTTAATTTAATTAATTAGACTAATTATATTAAAACAAAATTCTTAAAGAATTAAAGGAAATTTCGGTTTTTAATGGCTGAATGTGCAGCTGCACATTTACCTTTGAATTGTTAAATAAAGATGGTATTTGTTATGCATTATCATCATTAAATGGAGTTATGATCTTACCA
The DNA here is from genome assembly GCA_027564335.1 of Erythroxylum williamsii. NCBI lineage: Eukaryota > Viridiplantae > Streptophyta > Magnoliopsida > Malpighiales > Erythroxylaceae > Erythroxylum > Erythroxylum williamsii. Next base: position 32,025,625 of record JANITW010000006.1, on the reverse strand, counting down.
TTAAATGGTTTAATGGTTGTCTTTAATGATGACATGTTATGTAACCTTTTTAGCATTCATTTGATTAAAGATGAAAGAGGTGTATTTTCTGGATGATCTTCCTTCTTTCATCACTAAAACCAAAATTGACATGTCATTTTAGGTTATTGGTCTTTTCATATAGCCATGATAAAACAAATGAGAAGAGTCTCATTTGATGGCTTCTTTGTGTTTGATTAAAGAAAGGTGTGATACATTGGATGCTCTTCTCTTCTTTCTTTTCATGTATAACCAAAATTGACAAGGTGAAACAAAGGTGTTTGTGCTTTTTTGGACTCTCTCTACTTTCATGCATGTGTTAGTCGAAATTTGTATGAGAAGGTGTCTCATCTTTAGCTTCTTTCTTCTACAAAAAATCTCCTCCAAAGTTTTCTTCCTTTCCCACCAAAGGATCTTATTAACCAAGTTATCCAAGAAAAACGAGTGATAGATCGGATTGGTTGAGGATACAATATCGAGAAGAGAAAACAATAATAAGAAGAAGAGGATACATCACCTTGGAGAGGATACATTGGAGAGGATAGGATAGCACAGCGAGAAGTTAAAGTTATAGCGAAGGAGCTGGTAATATTTCTACCGGCTTGTTCTTATGTTAAATATTATCCTTATACCATATGTAACATCCCACTCCCATCTGACACATGCATGTGCCCCCTTTTTAGTAACACGTGCACATGCCCGACAAAAATGGCATGCTAACTATCTCACTTTCACTTTATCATATGGCATCGTAACTAAAATCATAAATCACATTTACTAAAACATAAAATTTCCTCATTTTATATAAAAAATCATAGTTACATTGTAGCATTCTGTTCAATATCATCAAAAGAGCATAATCAACTCGGCTTATACAATATGCTACATATTTGAGGAATAACAAAAGATAATGACTACAGTGTCTTCAATCCCAGCTGATAGACCTTTGAGCCATCTCTAAAGATGAATTACATAAAATCTGCTTCAATGAAGTCTTAAAAGCTAGGTCGTCTCGCTCTCAAACATATAAAAGTCAACGGTGCAATTTTGATGAGTTTTGCGAACTTAGTATAGTAACCATCCTCGATGGTTTACTCATGCAGCAAAACATAGTCATCATTAAATCAGTCTGATCATACAGCCACACAGTTCATTCAATTACACAATACATATCAATCGATTACAACTTTGCAAATCATTCAATGAATTCCGATGATATATGAATGCAATATGTATGAGACTCACATTTGTTTTTACAGTGTTGTGATTGTGTGTCTTTTCAGTCTCCCATAACCGTTTTGGACATCAGGCTCAGTATGTAGTGGAAGCATAGATTCTACCACAGAGCTTTAAGCTCTCTTAGTAACAGTATCAGTCAGTCAGTGGCAATATCAGTCACAACGACCTTTATATTACATGCATTGAATGATATGCATGTCACAATTCAGTCATCAATTCCATCATACTCATTTGCAAGTATGATCACAATAGCAGTCACAGTAATAGTAGTCGTCGGACTAGGTCCGACATTCAACTTTTCAGTTGAGAATCAGAATATTCAACTAAGCAGTCTCATTCACATACAAGTAGCACTTTCAATATCATTTGCATGTATCAAACGCCTTAGACATATATTGTTTGGAATTCAATACGAAATCAGTCAATGCAGTTGAATAACATATATCAATACAATTCAGTCATATACAGAACAAATAAAGTGAGACCATCTTAGGTTACTCACATTTGCTCCTTAAAGCCTATGCCTTGATGTTCCAGCAATATCTAAAAGTGATCGCTCTAGTTGCTCGTCTATATGCAATAAAACAATTTCATATTACTAGAGTGCTTATGTAACAGGATAAACACATGTAACAATGTTTCATGTATCATGCATGTTCAATGACAAATTCTCGGGTATCTTATTATAATTCGTATCACCAGATCATTCACAAGGCCCGAAAAATAATTAACAATTCAAGAACTAAGTCATAGGCATGCAGTCCAAATTAATTCAGTCATGAGTGTAAGAACTTAACTCACATGCGTGCATATCCAAATATCACGGGTTTGAGATCTTAACTTATGTCCGTGCATATCAAACGACCCCTTTCAAATTTTTCTAACAACATGCTTTCCTATCAACTTGCATCATCATTCTGATAATGTAATTACATAATTAGGCAATACTTCCTTCTAGAAAATTTTTCTCCAATGTCTTAACTTTCTAATGATACAAAGATCATTCAATTTGACTTAGTATTTCCAAAGTTATACTCAATTTACTTTAGACTATTCTTAAAACATAACTGTACTCTATATTCAACTTCAAGTCATATATGAAATTCTTAACACCAGAATTACAATTTGATGTCTTTATAAAAATCATAAATTTATGTCTCTTGTTTCATTTGAATTAAGAATCACCTCATTTGGAACTCTACAGATCAAGATATAATAAAAATACCAAAGTATGTTCAGTAAAATATTCCAGTTCATATCATTCCAAAGGATTCCCTCACTTTCATTCAATCAATCTATTTCGAATCAATTCATAAAACTATCAATTTTTATAGAGAGGTAGAACAATGTGTCAGGAAAGCATCGGTTCAAGTCTCATGTCATTTGGATATCAGGAACAAAAGTTATAACAAAAATATCAAAGGATGTTCAGAAAAAATAACTTTAAAAAAATAATTGAAAGTCACGATTGTGAGTCTGTGCGATCGCAAGTTTCACCTTTGGGTCACGATCGTGCGCCTGCACGATCATAAGGATACAATATCGAGAAGAGGAAACAATAACAAGAAGAAGAGGATACATCACCTTGGAGAGGATACATTGTCAAGGATAAGATAGCACAACGAAAGTTAAAGTTGCAGCGGAGGAGCTGGTAATATTTCTACCACCTTGTTCTTATGTTAAATATTATCCTTGTTGTATTTTGTATGGATTGACATGTTAATTTGGTTATCTTGCTTCCGCTGTATTATGATTTCTAAAAAAGTTTTTAAACCACCGTTTAACCAAATCTTGCATGTTTTCTTTTCTGATCCAACAGTTTCAATGAATTATTCATGCACTCATTTGACATTTTTCAGGTATAAATGATTGTTTTAATGCGATTATAATATGAATTATGGATTATGTGTCTTAAAAATTGAGTTGGACTGTATAAATAGTAAATTAGAATTTTTGGTGAAATATGAGATTTTTCTGGAATTAAGGGTATTTTTATTAGAAAAAAATGCTAAATGGTAGAACAATTGATGCATAGTAGTAAAAATAAGAGTCAAATAGCTGTTGAAATTTTTATAAATGACATTAAGATTTAATAACAAGTGTCATTGAAAATTGGAAGAAAATTGGGTTAAAAATTGGACACAAATTGACTAGTTAAATAAAAGACCAAGTGAAGACCATAAGGTGGTGGCATTACTTGTCACTTGCCTTTCCACACACCTCACTTTTGTATAGCCTAAATGAAAGATCAAATGGTTGTCTTTCATTTTATTTCTTTGGCTAAATGCTCTCTTTTGATTTTCGTTCTTCATCTTCTTCATTTTCTTCATCTTCCTCTCCTTCTCATGACACTCTCTTCTCCAAGCATCAAAATTGAACCTTTCCATCACTAGGTTCTTGCTATCTTTTCTTCTTGATAAAAAAAATCCCACCTATTATACTTTGACAAGATGATGATCATGGGATGCATGGGAGAAGCTAGGGTTAATTGTTATTTGAAGATCTTGAAGTAAACAAGTAAGTATAAAGCATTACTCTTCTTTATTTGTTGAACGAAACATGTTTTGATGATAATTAAGAGTTAAATGATCATAAATTGAGGATAGATACATGCGAAAATGTGAATGAGAAACTTTGGTATGTTCATATCTTGTTTTTGTGTTTATGATGATCAATATTTCCTAAGTTTTTGTTTAGATGAATTGAGTTAGAATGGTCATTAAAGATGGTGTAGGAAAAAGTGCAGAATATTTTGATAGAAAATAGGTTTTATGTTCTGTTTTCTTGGTGTATTAATGTGGATCTCTTTAGGTGTTTTGGAGAGTGGATCTCTTTAGGTGTTTTGGAGATGAACTAAAATAAGTCTATAGCTAAAGAAAGGGGGTAATGTGGTGTCTTAAAATCAGAAGAATTAAGGTGATAGTTAGAAGTGAAATGAAAGTGCAAATGAAGATGAACATGTGTAGATAGTTGATGATGAATGTGTATATATATATATATACGTTATGTTTTTAGCGTTCATGATCAATCATGGACTATAACTTGTTTATGGATGATATTAAGCTAAAATGGAGTTAAGAATGATGGGGAAATGATGAGTAATTAAACTAGAAATTATAGACCAAGCATAAGGTGTTGAATGTAGTAAGTAAAGAGTTACAAATCTGGAAAATATGGATGCAATTAAAAAGATTTTGGGAAAAGAGGCATAACTTTTTCTATGGTTGTCAGATTTAGGTCATTTAAGTATACTTTCGAAGAGGACTTCAATTTCTATAACTTCTATCAGACCCTGAGGAGAGATTTTGCTGTATAAAGGATCAAAATTTTACATTTCTATAAGTGACCTCTGAAGATCTGCCCAGTGGACATGATGTCCCTTCAAACACACATAGGCAGAGCTGGAAGGCTGGAAAACCCAAGAAGGTCCACCCAATGGACATTCACTAGCTATTTGTACGAAGTGATAGTGGAGGTTATAACTTAGTGAATGAATTGTTGATATCAAAGTACCAAAGGCATATGTATAATGGGAATGAAGATGTTCATATGATAGGAGTTGTGATTTAAAAGAGCTAAGTAATATGTGATAAGTATAGGTGAATGAGAATTGGATATTATGAGAGCATATAATGCTAGAAAAGAAATGACGAGATTAGAATAACCTCTTGAGGTGTAAACCTAAGAATAAGTTGGACACATACAAATGATAAAGTTTGATAGAGCAAGAGATGTGATTAAGGAAACATACCTGGAATAGTCAAATTGAGCATGCATTATACATGACACGTATACATATATGTACAATTGAATGATTATGTAATTGTGCAATCAATAATGTGTGCACAATGTGTATATTGCATAATGTGGATGTGTAGTATAAAATGTCTGCATCTAGACATTTCTGAATCATGGAAGCTAATGCTAATCTGAGTGTACTGTGAGTCGACCTAGATGGTCTTACTTTGAGTGATTGTCCTGTTTAAATTCTGTATTGAATGATTATGTGAATGTGATTATACTGATTTCGAACATTGAATGTTTGAGGTGTTTGATACATGAATAATATTGGAAGTACTCATTGAATGTGAATTCGATTGACTATGTTTTTTTTCAATTTAAATGTTAAATGATGGACCAAGGTCCGATGACAAATGTGAATAAGATAATGATAATGAATATGAATGTGTAACATTGAGCACATTTGATTGTCTAAATACATGTGATGCAATTCATAAACAAATGCATGAATAGATAAAGGCTATTTTGACCAGATTAGCCTCCAAAAAAGAGCTTAAAGCTCAGAAAGTGATTAAGAGCCAAAGGCTCACTATGTACAATGAGCCCTGTATCCCCAACAGATAAGGGACAGTTATTAATGAGCCCAGTATCTACAATAGATACTAGACAGTTACAGGCACTCGGTCACAACAATAATAAAAAAGAAGTAAGTCTCATTAGCATTGCATAAACATTTAATATTTATGTTTGAGTGATTGAAATGTATTGATGAATTGTGTTGAATGAGATATGTGAAATTATGAACAAAAGAGTTTTGTGATGTCAACGAGGATGGTCCTCTCACTGAGTTCGCAAAACTCACTCCAAAATTGCTACATTATTTTTCAGGCTTAGAGGGGATACCCAGTTAGACCAACTGGAGTCCAACCAATACATTCAGATAAAAGATAAAGGTCAGGATCAGATTGCGTCTGCATATGTATTTCATTATTTTGTATCATTATTCACAAGTATTGTACAATGTGTATGTAAATGATTTTGTAATGTAATGACATTATGACTACAAGTATTTTGTATTTGTAATGGGCCCCAATGGCTACTGAATTGCTGACGATATGTATAATGGTTGTAGCAATTCGATTGAAAATGTTTACGAATAAAATGGGTCGAAAGTTCATATTATTGATTTTTCCGCATATGCGTGTGATATTTTTGAAAAAAATTGTAATGAGTTTGATTGACTGACTATTTTAGCATGTCACCCTCGTAGAGTATGATCTCAAATATCGTCGGTATGTTCAGAGATATGCACTATGAGAGTGAGGTGCGACAATACAAGTAAGATTGATGTTCCTCTTCATCTTGGAGGAAGAATGTAATAAAGATTCCTATTTATTGAGAAAGACTGTATACAAATTATTCTTCTCTTTAAAAAAGAATTAAATAAAAATCTTAAAAAGAGTTTTAAAAGTGAACATAGGCACCACTTATTTGCCAAATCACTATAAATCGATTTACTTATATTGATTATTATTAATTAAGTACATCGATAAGAAAACTTATTAAATTTTGTAACCACATAGCTTCCCATCTTATTAAATGCCATTAAGAACAAACATCAAATATAAGAATTAATTATACAATAAAACTTATTAAATTTTGTAACCACATAGCTCCCCATCTTATTAAATGCCATTAAGAACAAACACCAAATATAAGAATTAATTATACAATAGACATCTACATATATATAAGTGATATTTTATTCGGGATCCTTATTAGCATACTAATTTAGAAAATTTATTTTTAATAAAAATTCAAATGTTTATTTTTAAAAATAACATAAGGTGTGATAACTTTATTGACCCATTAATATTGTTTCTTGATAAAATTATAAGTAAAAATAATTTAAGAACAACATATATACTCAAATTGAATTTCATAAGTATGATTATATTGTAGTTTTAATTATATAATAACAATTTAAAATTTTATCTTTAATATTAAGTATTAAACGTAATTAACAAAATATATACAAACAGAAATAGTTTTAATTGAATAAATTAATATTATACATATACAAACCAACAAATAATGCTAGTGTCATGGAATTGCAAGTTGACGAGGCCATCGATTGCTATATATTGGAACCATATCTACTTCATTACCTTTATTATTACGTTATCACTCAATTCAACAATATATACTTGCAAAAATCCCACATCAACTGAATATGACGTCTAATTTGCTTTAAAATATATTTAAATGACTTAGCTTATCCTCCCATCTATTTCTGGTAAACTTTAACTAAAGAATTTATGAATAAATAAATTTTAATTGAATTAGAATTGATTTTTTAATTCTTATCATAAATGATATCAATAATATCCAATTACAGTTTTTACAGAACCCATTTAGAGGACACCGTCAATTCAACAGTAGCAAAGTTACCATATAATTCTTTTCATAAGAGCTACATGGTTAACTAACAAAACAAATAATTTAACCGAGTAAAGCATCCACTTTGAAACTTGTTTCATTTCTCGATCAAATATTTGAAATGAACATATGTGTGATCAATTAAGTTGCCAAAAATTAAGCATTTGAAGAAAATCTGGATTTGAAATGAGATTTTAGGAAGAGAAAATTGATATACTTTAATAAAATCAAAATTGAATACTAATCTTTCAAATTTCAAATACCTCCTTAAATGCTAGCCATTCAATGATCAAGGCGGAATGAGGGGGACACAATACGAAAGCATAACACAACTCTCAAGTGTCTCGAATGGTCCAGAAGAGCAGTTACATGACCATTAATTAAAATTTAAATCCTAGGCAGGGAAGCACCTAAGCAGCAGAGATGGGCAAAATAATCACCAGTCCAGCAATGTCTGTCTCTAATAGTGCTTTTTAATCATGTGCCACAAGCGACAGGAAGGCCATATTCAATGGAAACTACCATTTCTTGAATTTAGACTAGAGCTTGCTTTGAAGATTCAAGGTCTCGTTGTTAATCAGCGTACAATCTAATTTTGTAGTTTAGCCAGTGTTCCTTCAGGCACTCCGTCTAGGTATTGTCAATAGCCAGTTATAATAATTTCCTCGGTGCTTTTAGCTCAGGTTACTTTTGGCAAAGGTCCAGTGGGAGCTATCCATACACTAAATTCCTTTGCTTGTCCAACACAAAAAATCCAAGTTTGACATCTTTATGTATATTTAGCCCAGTAATAGGATGATGGATTTGCGCCCAAGAGAGAAGAAAACAACACAGGCATTGAAAAGAAAACTGGTGATTTATTTAGACTAGAGACAGGCAGGAACATAATAGGATTGAGAAACATTAATGGAAATGCCACCCCCAAATTCAAGCTTGTTGCCATTTCTAGACGTTATAAACACATTACATAAACCAATAAAAACTCAAAATTATGACAATGTGTTCCTCAAACTTCAACAAGCAAGCATGATCGTGGTTCAGTTAAATGATTATTCTCGAACTTATTATGCACATGGAAATATCATTACCATATGCATTACTCAACTTAAAAGTAAAAAATAATCCAAACATGATAAATGTAGCAATTTACCTCTATCCACGATACATTTCAGATGATAAAACTAAAAAACAGCACCGAGTTCCTAGTGATGATGATTAACCTGAACATAACGTAGCCCACAATACTTGCAAACAGCTGGCTCCTTCAAGTCGAGACATATGAACTCAATTGGGTGACCAAGTGCAGGATTTGTATCTACAACAGAAAATGACAAATGATACATAAATAAATTGGTAACCACGTTGATCAGCTCCATTTTTTCTCAAGCTTGAAATTTTTTTGAGTGGAAAGGAGGTTCTAAATACATGTGACAGGATTGATCTGTCAAGTTACATTGGTCGCAGTTTATGACAGATTGTGCATTTAATGATACCGAAAAAGAGAATGAAGCAAAAGCTAACCTCCTTCACAAGCCACAATTCTGCCATCAACCTTGATGGGAGGAATTTCATTGATCAACTCCATTGGAGATTTCTTGGTAGTGTCCTAAATGCAAAAGCAATTTATTGTCATTTTAGATCACTATTCATTGAATTACATCTCTCAACAGAAAATGAAGCAGAAGTTTAAATTTTTCTATCAGGATCGTTGCTTAAAAAACATAATAAGGGTGTGAATTCAAATTTATATCTATGAAAGCTTCTTGATTTAAAATTAAGCATTAAAGCTTACTAGAGTGTGCAAAATTCCTGAAATAATCATCTTCCAACGGATCTAATAAACAAATGCATCGTTGTCTCAAGCACATAAACATGAATGACAAGCAAATCCCTTCATTTATCGACAAGTAATGAAGATTAGGTTGACTTTTACTAAAAATACAATTTTATTTAATTTAGATTTCTTTCTTATGTAGGCAGATTAGTTCAAGTTGGTGTCTATCCAGTTACTATCTATAAAGCTTAGTTTCAGATAAGAAATAGTCATGGTTAGATTAATACCTTTACCTTTACCTTTACCTTTATATCTGACTTCTACTAAGTTTTAGAGGTGGTGGATGGTTTTTAATGTACTTAGAGATCTTTAGAATTGAAGTGTGAAGCTGTCTATTCTCTCAGAGTGATTCTTACATTAAGAGCGAATCCTACATTATAATCAAGTTGTCATTTACAAAATATATTCATGTAAAACAAATATAAGAATTAATAACTAGTAACTAAAAATCACAAAATTACTGATATTAAGCTGCTAGAATATCAGGTTTCAGGGTTGAATTTTGGCTAAGAATGCTGAAATTTCAGATTTTGTATAGCTGAAATTTTAAGATTTGATTGTTAGAAAGTTAGGCTTAGGGTTTCAGGGTTTAATATGACTAAAATTTACACTAAAGATGGCTGAAATTTAGGTTTGACATAGCTGATATTTAGGTTACGTTTGTATGAAGTTATTGAGGAATACAAACAATGAATAGTAGGAAACTAAGAATCACTCTTCGGGTATAACTTACGTTTGTAAAGAAAATTCAAATTGCTTCTTATTGTAAGACAGAATACATATATATTTATAGGAAAGTTTTGATAATCCTTATTCTAGTAGGAAAGGGTTCCTAACAAATTTAAATCTTATTCTAATAAAAATTCTATTCATCCTAAATAACTAAGAAAACATATCTAAAAGAAAATAACATATTTAACTTACTACTATTCCTATCAAATAAGGAACCCTAACACAATCTAAATTTCAACCCTTATCTTTGATGCCAACTCAATTCCCAATCATCATCCCACCAAACTGAAGCTTCTGGTTGACTAATCTTTCCTCTTTTATTTCTTTTATATACTTTAAGCTCTTTTGCATCAATTCTCCCCAGCTTGTCCGAAGTCATCCTCAACGTAAAATGAGACAAATAATAATCACATAAGTCTGGATTCAACTTTTAAAATTCTAATTCTAGAATCCAAGTACTGTCAAAAATTGGGGTTCCTTTCCAGTTGAAAAATTGTCAATATACTCCATCTCTTGTAGCTACAATTTGTTCATCAACAACATCCTATATTTCCTCTTTAAGATGAGTAGTAGCTGGAATTCTTACAGTTGCAACAGGGGACTGCTCATCCTGTCAATCATAAATAGTTAAGTCCATAGCATTAAAGATAGGACTTATTACCATGTCATTTAGTAATCCCAGAACATGCATTATCAATTAACTTCTTGATGATCTTATAAAGCCCAACATTCTGTTAATGAAATTTCTTATATGTTCCCTTTTTGACAATGCTCTGGACAGATCCTAACCATCATCATATCCCCTTCATTGGATTCCACCAATCAACGATGTAGATAAACATGTTCTTTATAAGAAAAATTGTTGATTATTATCTTTCATCATATCTCAACAAAAATCTCCCTTATGTGTTGTGTGAAACCTTTAGTAACACCAACTCGTATTGTTTGTGGTAACAGAACCAAATTAATAGGTTTCTTTGGTTAAACTCTTGACACTATCTCACAAGGGCTCTTACTGGTAGACATATTTACAAAACTACAGTATGGAAATCCTGCCATATAAAGAATTAGTTCTTAATTCCCACATTATCTCCAATCAAACATCTTAACAAGTCCCCCAAGCTTTTATTCACCACCTCTGTTTGTTAAGTTGTTTAGGGATAAAAAGAACTTGAAAATTGAAGCTTAATATTCAATGTTTTCCATAAAGTCCTCCAAAAATAACTCATAAACTTTACATCACGATCAGAGATGATGGTTAAAGGTAGTCCATGGAGACTTACAACCTCTTTAAATAAAATTTTAGCAATATGAACAATATCAAAAGTCTCGAAACATGGAATGAAATGACCTATCTTGGAAAACCTATCCACCGCCACAAAAATAGAATCATAATCTCTCATAGTTTTAGGAATTCCCAAGACATCCCTTGTCATGGTTCGTGAGGTGTAGGCAATAGTGTGTATAATTAAGAATTTTCTTTCCTTCCTTTAGCTAATTGACATGTTCGACATAGTCGTATGACCTTAAACATGTCCCACTTTAAAGAGGGCCAATAAAAGCGATCTTCAACGAATGCGATGGTTTTATCTCTTCCAAAATATCCTGCTGCTCCTCTGTGTAATTCCCCAATCACATACTCCCTTATAGAAGTATTAGGTATGTAAAGTCAATTTCCTTTAAAAAGATAGTCATCATTGATCACAAAAGGAAAGTGCTGGATCTTTTTCCCAAATGCAATTTCTGGATAGATTATTCCAAAATCTCAATATGAAACATAATCTCTTTCTATTTTGTCGAACCCCATAACTTTTACCGCTAAAGTGTTAAGCAAATGACTCTTCTTACTCAATGCATCTGCTACCTTATTCTCAACTCGTATTCAATGTTTAATAACAAAGTTAAATTGCTGCAAAAATTTACTCCATAAGGCATGCCTTTTGTTTAGGTTCTTTTGGGACTTGAAGTGTTAAAAGAGATTCATTATCCAAATATAGAATAAACTCCGTACGTAAGAGATAATGATTCCAATTGTAAAGAGCATGTACTATTGTATAAAATTTCTTGTCATAGGTTGAGTATCATTGTTTCTCTTCACTGAAGTTCTCATTGAAGTAAGCAATTAGGTGTCTCTCTTGGCTGAGTATGCCTCCAATTCCTATATGAGATGCGTAAAGCAACTTCAAATACATTAGAAAAATCTGGAAGTTATAAAACAAAAGATTTGGTGATCTTCTTCTTGATTTCTTCAAATGCTTTAGTTGCTACCTTTGACAAGGTAAACTATCCTTTCTTCATACAATCAGTAATGGGTGCCATTTTGGTGTTGAAATTATGAATAAATTGCCTATAGAATGTTGCTAGGCCATGGAAACTCCTTATCTTGTGCACATCCTTTGGAATAGGCCAATCAAGGATAACCCTAATCTTCTCGGGATCCATCTCCACTCCATGGTAGGATATAATAAAACCCAAAAATACAACACTTGATTGCATGAAAAAACACTTAAGTTGACATAGAGTTTCTCTTGCCTCAAAACTCTAAATAATTGTTGTGTATGTCATAAGTGATCTTCTTTAGTCTTCCTGTGTATTAATATATCATCAAAATCTTCTTTAGTCTATACTTTTTTGTGATCTTATTTATTGTCCGACAATCAATACATATTTTCCAATTTCTATCCTTTTTAGAAGTCAATAGAGCTAAAGCTGCATACATATTAAGACTTTCTTGAATAAATCCTTTTTCAGCAACCCTTATGCTTGTCTCTTTGGCTCTTCATTCTTGATAGGATTCAAGCGATAGAATGGAAGATTTGGTAGAATAGATCTACATAACAAATCAATAGCATCTTGAATATCTCATAAAGGAGGTAATTCACTTGGTAAATCATCCAGTGTGAGGTCTGAAAAATCAGCTAGCAATTCTCCCCCTTCCTTTGGTAAGGTAAAGGGTGCTTCAAGTGTTGTTTCTATTACTTTCCTCACCACCATAACAAACACAATTCCATTTTTTTTTTAAAGCCAAGTGATATTCATCTTCAAGGCTATAAATCCAATGCATTATCAGCTCCTTACAAATTTCTACCCTTAAGCCATTTTTATAGTGAGATATAAGTTGTCATTCTGACTCCATTCCTTCACATTGGATAGAAAGTTCATCACATGTTTCCATGTATTCAGTTACAAACATAATCCCTTATTTAAGGGTTGTGAGTTCATCTTCAAGATCTTCCTGATAATGAAATGGTAAGTATTTTTCTGATAACTTCAGCGTCATTTCTTCCCAATCAACAATTAATGGCTGGCTTGCTTTTTGATGTCCATCCTCTATCGATCTCTACCAATTTTTAGCGTGACCAACTAGCTTCATCTTTGCAAATCAAACTTTTCAATCTTCTATCATGTGGTACCATTCAAAAGAATCTTTCATTGCTGTTGTCCAGACAAAGAACAAGTGTGGATCCATCTTTCTTGCAAAACCAGGGTCTTCAACAGAACTTTCTTAATAATGTCATCGAGTTCGATGTGTGTTTCAATTCTATTGTGGCCTCTCGCATGCCCCCTTTCTGTGTTGCTGGTTGGTTTCTTTGTCTTGGATCTCTCTGTGGGTGTTGATTTTCTAATCCCATTAGTTGCTGATTGGTGTTAGTCTCTTTGTCTTGGATTTCACTTTCTCCACCCTCACCATCTAGTGTAGTTTGTTGTCAGATATTATTTCCTAGACTAGTTCTTAAAGCACCTTATGATCGAGGGTCGTACAATCCTTCTATAACTCTTAGAAGTATTTCATCTCATCCCAAACCCCTGAATATTCCTTTACATGTCCTTTTGCTAAGCGTTGCCATCGTGAACAAAAGCTCTAATACCAAATTGATGTAGGACAAATAGAAGAATTATTAACTAGTAGCTAAAAAATACAAAATTTGGAAATATGACTTATATTAAACTGCTGGAATATCAAGTTTCAGGATTGAATTAGGCTAGGAATGCTGAAATTTCAGATTTTGTATAGCTGGAATTTTAAGGTTTGATTGCTGAAAATTTAAGCTTAGGATTTCAGGGTTTAATATGATTAGAATTTATGTTTAAGATTGCTGGAAATTAGGTTTTAGATGGCTGGAATTTAGGTTAGTTTTGCTGGAATTTAGTGATAAACACAAACAATGAATAGTAAAAAACTATGAATCACTCCTAAGGTCTAAGAATCACTCTTAAAAGAACGCATGACAGCTTTTAGTTGAAAACTCATGTTTGTAGAAAAATTTTAGATTGCTTCTTATTGAAGGGCTGAATATACATATATTTATAGAGAAGTTTTTAAAACCCATATTCTAGAAGGAAAGGGTTCCTAACAAATTTAAATCATATTTTAATAAAAATTATATAAGTCCGAAGCAACTAAGATAATATATCTAAAATAGAATAACATATTTAACTTACTACTACTTCCTATCTAATAAGAAATCCTAACACGATCTAAATTTCAGCCCTTATCTTTGGTGCAACTCAATTCTCAATCTTCATCCCACCAAATTAAAGCTTGTGGTTGACTAATCTTTCCTCTTTTATTTCTTTCATATACTTTAGCTCTTTTGCATCATATATTACTTTAGAAGTGTGTTTGAGGTATTAACTACTGTATAAGCATATGAAATGGGTTGAAATTCCTGTAATTCACTTTGTTTGTGATACAACAATGGTAATGGCTTTGAAAGAGTAAAGTGACACTTAAATCTTAAAAGGAACATGAACAAGTAGCACCATCTACTATCTAAATTTCTGAAAGTTCCATTCTTATAAAACAAGATCATGTCCACAAAAGGTCACCATTTTGATGTAAAGCTTGTTCTGGACATGGATATGTATTTCCAATAATAGTAACATATTTTCCTATTGGAAAGATGTTGACCTGATACCTAAGTCAAAATAAAAGTAAAAATAATAAAGATCTCTTGACTTTAGACCAATCTTTTCACCTAGAATAAAAGAAAACATATTCTTAGTGATTCAACCTAAAGTTATTTCCTATTTCAATTCTTTAACTATTAAACATTTTAATTCATTCCTTGGATATGGACGTTTTAGTTCATTCCTTGGATATATAAATTAGAAACATTAAATAAGGAAACCAATGTAAACTTGAAGAATTGAAAGCATACTTCTCCCAATTTATAAAACACAGACAACGGTTAGTATTAGAATCTTGTAGAAATTTCACGAGCTTTGTACATTTTCCAAAATCGTGCTCACAATGAGTATCATAATCTGATGCAACAATGTTTCGCAACCTCAACTATGATGCAAAATATACTAAACTACTATTCCATGATTTTCAGATCTTAGTTAAGATAAATAAGGTGCATATTCAACAGTGAAGGTATGCATAGCTGAATATGATCTATGAAACTATCAAAATGAAGAAAGCACAAACTAGATCAGCACTCAAAGGAACATCCATCAGGGATATGCTTTTGAAACAAAAGTGAATAAAAAAGAACTGAATCAAACCAATAAGATATTTGATGTGACAAACCTAAGCCATAAGTCATATTGAGGAAAAGAGTGTGTCAAAACACCATCTAAAAGAATTGGCTAGTACACAAACAATACAAGAAACTGTCCCAATTTTCTCCAACTGCATTAAGATTTAAGAATCAAAGAAGCTCTAACAGCCTATTAAAAAACTGGTTGAGGTATCGGGTCAAAAGGGATATAACCAAGAAACGAAAAACACCCTGGTGTCTACGGAATACTGAAATTTTCAAAAGAAAACATGCAACTAATCAATACCGTCAAATAGAAAAGTAGAAGAAGAACAATCGAAGAACAAAAAGGGAGGTGGAGAAGAGGATAGAAAACCTGCATCCATTTGGCGGTGTGTTCGCTGATTTGGCTACTAACGAGACTTAAATGCCTGGAACTCCCAATCGCAGTCCTCCATGAAAGATTCAAAGACTTGGTCGTCAGGGTTCTCAAAATGTTCCTCGCCATTGCCATCGCGGAGACAGCCTTTCTACTACAGACGGGCGTTGGATAATAGATTTAGTTCTCTGATACTCTTTAACAGGAATTGAGATAACTTTTACGTCAAATTAGATTAGAAGTCCTAAACTTCTTTTAATTGCTACATCAAGTCGTACGACTCTTTCTATTAATCAATGAAATCATAGTCCTCTTCAATGTTTAACCCATTAGGCTAATTCTACGGCAGAAAAAAGTAAGAAGTGTAGCAAGTAGCATTAAATTCCATTTCGTATTTGAAGCATTCTGAATATTAAAAAATTCCAATAATAAATACAAATACAAAAAAGAATTGTTTTAACAATAGAAATAAGAGGAATTACAAAACTAGAAAATCACTAACAATATTAAAAATGAAAATGTGGTAAGATAACAGTTATAAAATAAGTATAAGTAAAGAAAATCACTAACAATATTAAAAATAAGATGGCTGTTACATGTGGAGCCTAATGAGAGGATCAAATTGCATTTTTGTGAAAGTTGAGGAGCAATGGGGAATTTTTAGCAATATTTCTATTCAGTTACAACAGAAGGAACACGTGTCATTCTTTCATTTGTTCATTTGTCATTTCTA
>JANITW010000006.1:31911870-31931826 GCA_027564335.1 Erythroxylum williamsii | reverse complement strand
CTTATTAGTATTATTATTATTAATTATTAATTATTATTATAAAATTTTACTTTATTATTATTATTATTATTATTATTATTATTATTATTATTATTATTATTATTTTCGAGA
Source organism: Erythroxylum williamsii (assembly GCA_027564335.1). Lineage (NCBI taxonomy): Eukaryota > Viridiplantae > Streptophyta > Magnoliopsida > Malpighiales > Erythroxylaceae > Erythroxylum > Erythroxylum williamsii. The sequence goes on along the minus strand of JANITW010000006.1, from coordinate 31,931,715 downwards.
TAGAAAGCAGGGATATATTCGTTTTCTGTCGAAGAAAACATATTGTTAAAATTCAGAGAAACGATGTTTTTTAGTTTATGTAAAACTATTGTGATTTTTTTATTTTCAGAAACAAAAAATCTTATTAGAGTAAGTCAAACTTGTTTTACTTACATGTTTTTTTTTTACAAAAATGACGACAAAAAATAAAAAATAAACAGAAACAAACAATCCCTAAATGTTTCTGGCTAGAGCTAGTCCTTTCATGACAGGATATGGCACATATTGTCTGAAAAGAACCTAATAAGAGTGACATTCCACATTTTAGCTCCAACTTTCAAGGTTTCCATAGGAGGGACAAATGAGAGTTTTGATAGAGAGCTAGAGTTTCCTACAACTTGTGTCGACGAGGGAAGCATCACTGGGATCATATTTTTTAAGTAAAAAGTCACGTGAAAGGTATTTTCATAAGGCAATATATACCGCAAGTCTTGCCACTAAAAAGCTTTTTATTTCACACTCTTCGTGTAATCAAACCCTTTTAGACAACATAAAGAAAAACCAAATCCTCCCCTCTTTCAAGATTCCTCGAGTCTCAATAGAACGCTCCTCTCTTTATTCATTGTCTGCTAAAATGATATAATTGTGATTCCTATTTGTAAAGGGAGAGCAATGTGACTTCTTAATTAAGGTTTTTATTTCGAGGATAAGAGTTTAGTTTTTGATTAAATTTAAATTATTATAATTAAGTGATATTATTTAAATTAATTAACATTAAAATTTATTATAGATTAAATATATAGCCAAATTTTCAAAATTTAAGTTATTTTAATATTATTTTAAAATGTGAGTCCTATTATAAGTGAATCCATATTCTCAATAAAAATATTACATTCATTACACGTTAACATTGTAATAGACGAAGACTTAATTGCGTTGTCTAATTAAAATTTGTTTTGAATATTTTATAAGTATTATAATTCATTTTAAACATTCCATAAATAATAAGATTTAAGTTGTATTTACATTTACATTTTTTTACCTTGGTTTTACCCAAACGTCGAATCCGATGAACATATCTAATTTTTGTTATTATAAGAAAAGCAAGCAGGGAGCTTCTTTCTGTTTTCGCTGTCGACACAACTACATTAGGAAGAAGTCTTGCAAACCTTACTGTTACAAATTTCCTTATCGTAGTCTTACAGAAGCTAAAAATGGCTCCTCCAAGAGTTCTCATGGTATGCGTGTCTCATTATGCATCCCTCTTGAGGTTTTGTAACGTACTAACATTCGAGTTGCTCTCCTCGTTTTCACAGGTAGCTGAGAAGCCTAGTATCGCTCTCTCTATTGCTTCTGTACTCTCCCGTGGCCAGGTAATCCCTCTTTTTCTTTTCTTTTTCTTTTCTTTTTTGAATCTTTCTCTCTTTGTATATGTATGCGTATCCGAATAGCCCCATTCTACCTCGTAAGCTTTTAATAGCCTAGTAGTATTTAACTAATATATGGTTGTTTGTGTTACAGATGTCTACTAGAAAGGGAACCACTGAGGTCCATGAATTTGATGGGATGTTTATGAAATTTCAAGCGCGCTTTAGAGTCACTTCAGTAATTGGGCACGTTTTCAGGTAACTTGAAACGGTTTGGCTGTTATTGTTGTTGCTGCTCCTTTTATATGCGTCACGTTATTCCTGACAACCAGGTTTTCATTGGAAATTCAACTGCCCTTTTCTTCTTCTTCTTCTACTATTACATTTAGGGTTCTGACAATTGGAAGTTCTGGGTTTTGTTTCACTGTACACTTATGATGAACATTTTGATGGAAGAGGAAAAAAAGTTACCTCTTCATTTGTATGTTAATCTTCTCATGGTATGACATGGATGGATTTGCTATTCGAATGTCTCAAATTTGTTTAAGGTAGCTTTTATCATAAGATGTTAGGAAAATATTTGAAAAGTACTATAACATTTTCTAATATAACAAATGATTTTTGGAGGTTTAATGTTTCTCAAAATGATGGTTGACTGGTCTTCCACAGATTTATTAGGATCATAATCTAGGGATGAAGTTCTAACAGTGTTGTTATTCAAGAAGTTTTTTTTGCTCAAAATTTTTACTGTGATTGTTTAACTTTGGGATAAATATTTAACTCAATGTTCTTATATGTTTCTAACAAGGTAGAGGAATTCATGACTGCTATTCCGAAGATATATACATATATAAACAAGTTGGTAAAGTATTATGCTAAGTTTGTGTACGATAAATTATGGTATGGGGTTCAACTACAAATAATAAAGAAGTCTGATGCTTAATATAACAAATGAAGAAATGACTTGCAATTTCTTGCATTATGACTATGTGAATGGTGGCTTAACGGTATGTCTTATATGTTTCAATTGTGAGTATACATCAATTTGATGTGCTTCTATAATGCATTATTATGTTTGATAACCCATATCGGGTTTCCTTAACTGTTATTTTCACTTTCTTGTTACTTATATTTTTCCTTGCTATGTAAATCTAGTGTAGATTTTCCTGGAAAGTATCAAGATTGGTCAAGAACTGATCCTCAAGATCTTTTTGAAGCTCCAATTCGTAAATTAGAGACAAACCCGAAGGTATTTACTTCTTTATTTCATTATACTTGGTTATGGATTATAAATTAATATGGTTAACATGTGGTCAAAGAATTGCTTATTATGGTAATCTTTGGACTCTTTGAAGTTGCAATTTTAGTATTCATGGTGTTATAAGTAATTTGCATGTCGATTGTCACATTTACAAATGTAAATATGATTTCCTTCCACTCATTATGTTGATAATAAACATTGCATAAACCTTGAATTCGATTATATATAATACCCGTTAATTCACACTATCTAATTGATGGTTATAAAAATTACAATTGAAACTTAGTTTCTGTGTGTCATCCTTTAACCTTGCCAAGGTTTTAAGCCTATCCTTAACTGCTAACCACAGAATAAATGCAAGCTTTGGGAGATTTTGTTCAAACCATGTCAACTTGTACCATGATACCTTTTGCATTGATGATCCAATCATTCCTTAGCAAAATTTGTTGGTAAATTTAGTTCATGTATGCCTCATCCATTCTATAAAATCCTCTTTACTTGTATTTGGTCCGTAATAATTCTAGTGAAGCCTCTTATAAGACCAATCGTCACCTTTGACTATTTCGTTAACCATTCTTGATCTGCTATCATATATTTCACACGATAGAGCTTTGATATCTTGTAGAGGAGGCCTCACTCACTCCAATTATCATACCAAACCAAGTAGACTTCCCATTACGAAACTTGCTTTTCACCTATCTGAACATTGTGCCCCTCAATTTCATGAGCTGATTCATAGTCCTAGAGCAACTTATTTTTGTCTTCATTTTCCAAAATCTTTCTCCTTTGAGGAAATGTATATGAATCTGTTTAACTCGAAGGACCCTTTCATCCTTAAAGATTATGCAAATTCCTTTAGCCATCAACATTTTATTCATCAATTTGATTGGAATAATACCAAGTCCTCCTGCAACTTTAGGCAAGCATATGTCAAACCACTAAACTTTTGCTTTTGAAGAATTTAAATCCTTACCAAGCCAGAGAAAGTTCTTCAAAAGTCTCTCTATAGCTTTGATTAGGTTTTGGGAACTATTAAGTGTGAACGCCAAAAGATATTCATGCTATTGAGAACAAAATTGATTAGTTCTAATTTGCTATCAAATTAGAGAAATCTTTTGTTCCAATGGCATATTCTCCTATGAAAGGAATCAAATAGAAGCTGAAAATTCTTGAATGTTAGTCTCTTGATAGTTATTGGTAAGCCACACTTAAAAGGAGGATCCTTGGTTTATAATCTTGAGATTGAGGAGAACGAACCAACTTGAATAGTTGCCCTTACTGATAATATTATATGGCTCTTGTTTATGTTTATTGAAATACCATACATGATATAAACACTTTTAGAGTTCATGATGGCTTGATTGAGTTTGCTTCAATTACACAAAGAACCAACAAATCTTTCATAAAAGATATGTCGAATATTCTCAATGCCTTGCATTCATTGTGAGATATGAACTTCCTTTCTTGCTTAATGTTATGATTTGTTAATCTTGTTATTACCCCAATATGAAGAGTGAAAAGATATAAAGATATAAGATTACCTTTCCTCAACCCTGTTAGAAATTATGATTTGATTAAGAGGATTGTTAGGGATTATGATTGTGATTTGATTGAATATTTTTAGGTATTATAATTGTAACTTACCTCATATGAATAAAATAATGTAGCATATAAAGGAACTGGGAGTTGCTAATTTTCTACACTCTCACAATCCCTCTCCTTAATTCATATCATGGTATCGGAGCAAGTTTCCTAATCCTACCTTTGACTTTTCCTCCATTCTCTCACAACTGTTATCACCTTAATCCTTTCTAAAAAAAACACTAACCTTAACAATCTTACCTTAGAAACACCTCAAGCAGCCACTAGTGACCAAGTTAGAGGAAGTGTGCCCAACACCTTGTTGCCATGGACTGAGTTGCACCAACTTCAAGAACCTTTTGGTACACTAACGAGTGCCCCACACCTTGTTGCCATGGATTGAGTTGCACCAACTTCAAGAACCTGTTGGTACACTAGCGAGTGCCCCACACCCTGTTGCCATGGACTGAGTTGCACCAACTCTAAGAACTTGTTGGTGATGTATTTTTTGATTTTTAATTGTTGGAAAACTATTTGGGTTTTAAACCATAGTCGGTGATTTATTTTTTTGCCTTTAATTGCTAGAAATTGGGTTTGTGTGTTTAACCATAGTCGTCGATTCTGTCATAGTCGTATCTTATGATGGTTTCAGTCCCTCTTTTGTTGTTGCATTGCTGTTGATATTTGAAGTTTGTTTTTTTGCAATATTGTTCTTCTGATTTTCATTAAAGTCTTTTTGTATCGATTGCATCATGAGCGACTTCAAAACTGAAAGTGTTGAAAGACAGCCACCCATTATGGTTCAACAATCACAAATCGGAAATTGAATGGAACAAATTGTGTTGCTTGGGAGTAGGCAATCATTGTATATCTTAATAGCTTAGGTGGGTATGAGCATCTCACGAATCCAACTTTTGATATTAAGTAACCTGTGTATAAGAAGTGGGAAGAACATGACAGTCAAATAATGACAAGCCTTTGGAATACCATGGATCCAACTATTGTTGACATGTGTCAACATGTGAACTTTGCAAAGGAGCTATGTGAGACTTTTATTTTCTAGTAACGTTACTCATATATATGATTTATTTGTGGAATTGTTCAAGTGAAAGTAGTGAGAGAAGAACCACATCGAGTATTTTTCATAAATAAAGAATCTATTTTTAGAAACATTTAGTAGCACAGCCGATAATAACACATAAGGATCAACTTTTGAAGGAAAGAGGAGTTATTCATGTTGAGATACTTGGCTAGGTTAGGACTATAATATGAACCAAATACTTGGTGGCACTAAACTCCCATCACTTGCTGAGATATATTCATGAGTATTTCGATCCTTGAATGGACCAACACATGAAAGCGGTGACAAGTTTGCCCTAGCTATTCACACTAGTGGAAGAGGTAATGGAGGCTGGAGTAATCATAGTGGTTATGGAGGAAGCGGCAGAGGAGGCTAAAGGAAATGCGACCATTGTGGCAAGGATGGGAATATTTGGGACTATTGTTGGGACTTACACTTAGAGTTGCGTCCAAAGCTCTCTCAATTTGCTAATATTGTGGAGGCTTTTAGTGGTTTTGCCTTAACAAGTGAAAACATTGAAGAATCCGCAACTTTTCTCCAATATCAATTGACCAAGCAAGCAATCACACCAACTGCGCCGTTTGCTCACTTAGGTAATCACACAGCTTGTATATCGTCCCTTGTTAAACCTTGGGTTATAGATTCAGGAGCCACTGACTATATTGTACGTAAACCAAAATTTTTTGATCAAATTACCCCTGTACTAGACTTAACACCAACTTATTGTTGCTAATGGTTCCACTACTAGTATAAGTACGGTTGACACTATATTTCCTTATCCTTCAATGACATTACCAATAACTATATATTTCAAAATTTTTGTTTAAGTTAATGTTTGTTAGGAAACTAACGAAATCATCGAATTGTTTTGTCTTCTTTCTCACTCATTCTATTGTTATCCACGATGTGACATTTTTTGAAAACATTGAATACTTTTTTGAGAGTCAATTTGTCAAAAGCTTCTATCATTGTTTACACTCACTTTTTAACAACTCTTTGGATAATTCACCAAATAGTTTAGACAATTCACCTCCAGATTCTAATCCTCTTTATCTTCCTCAGTTATCTTGATCAAATTTGCAAGTTTATTCCTGACGACTTCTTCAATAGACTTCTGGATAAGCCCTCTCCTCCAACGCTTAATTTGTCTCCAGATCTGAAAAATAGTGAACTTAATGGCCTATTACCTTAAGGAAAGGTAAATGATCTTGTGCCAATAATTTGATTTCTAATTTTGTTTCTTATAACCATGTGTCCCCCCTCCTTTTATTCTTTTTTATCAATCCTAAATTCTATGTCTATTCTTAAGAGTATAACAGAGGCTATACAGAACCCTGGGTGGGAGCAAGCTACGCAAGAGGAAATAAATGCTTTATGGTCAAATTACACTTGGTAGCTTGTTACTTCTCCTCTTAATGCCTCAATTGGTGGTTGTCGATGGGTATATACTATTAAGACTTGTTATGGATCTATCGAATGACTCGAGGCTTGCCTTGTTGCTAAAGGATACACAAGTCTACAATATTGATTATTCTGAAACCTTTCTCCTGTGGCAAAAATGGCGTCAGTTCGTATTTTTATATCCTTAGTTGTAACTTATTCTTGGCCTCTCTACCAACTTGATATAAAAAATGCATTCCTGCATGGTGATGTAGAAGAAACAATCTATATGGAGCAACTTATGGGGTTTTTTGCTCAAGCGGAGTCTGAGAAAGTATGTCTATTGAAGAAATCTTTATATGGTTTAAAATGATCTGCTGGAGCATGGTTTGGATGATTTAGTTTAGTTCTGAGGAAATTTGGTCTCAAGCAATGTGGAGTAGACCATTTGGTCTTCTATTAACACACAAGATCTGGTAAAATTCTATTGATCATATATTCTGACGAAATTGACCACAAATATGAATTGTAGAGAACCAAGTGAGCCAATAAGAGGTGATCGGAGAAATTTTCAGTGAAAGGAACAACAACACATATCGGTGCGTAAGAGACAAGTAGAAAGTCTCACTTGCAGACTTTTTGGGGGTCAGATTCTCGGGGTTGGTCAAGCTAACAAAACCACTCTTCAAGTTGGCGGTGACAATAAACAGTCACACAAGTGTGACCTAAAACTCACACAAGCTGTACTTGTTAGGGCAAAACTCTCACTCTTCATTCCACTAGATTGAAGATTGAGATTGAGATTGATTGATTTGCCCTATTATATTTTTCTTTTTGTAAATTTTAAACTCTTTTAGATCACTCTACTTTTTGTTTTATTAAACACTTATGTACATTTACAAACTCTGATTATTTTATTGGTATAAAGGCACATGTTTGCAGGCATTTAAGTCAGGAAGCTCGTGGATGTAGTCACTTAGTATTATGGTTGGACTGTGATCGTGAAGGAGAGAATATATGCTTTGAAGGCAAGCAGATTTATTTTAGATAGTTTGGTGCAAATTTTGAATGTTATTTTGTTTGGCATAGTGAGAATCTAGCATTTTTTGATATGTAATCTTTAGCAGCTTCTATAGTTATACCATCTTTTAGGGTCATAGTACTTAATTCAGTGCCTAGGATTTGTGTAAGAATTGCATATATCTTTCTTCTGCTTGATGTTATGCAACTTTAGTTGAGAATTTGTACGTGAGCAAGAAGCGTCACGAGCTTATATATCCTTTATTGATAAGAATATTGCAAACAGGAAATTGTTATGGAGTCCTTTAAAATCATTGAAGTACTTGTTTAAATCTTAAATACATAACTTAATTGACCATAGAATGTTTCTATTGTTTTTTATATTATACAGTGAATGGAGTTACATATATTATATATATATACTAACTATTCAATGCCTAATTAGGTAAGAAACCAAATAGGATCTTGTAATGTTGTAACCTATACAATCAATAGCTTTAGATATGCAATCTGTAACAACTGTAGATATACAACTTGCAACACTCCTCTTTAAGCTGGAGCATAAATATTAATCATGTCTAGCTTAGAACAAATGTAACTAACCCAAACTCCACTTAGAGCTTTTGTGAAAATATTTCCAAGTTCTCCAATTTTCACATACTTTGTAGAGATGGAGTTTTGTTGTATTTTTTTATCAAAGAAGTGATAGCCAATTTCAATATATTTCAAAGAAGTGATAGCCAATTTCAATATATTTAGTTTGTATATGAAACATAAAATTAGAAGCAATATGCAGAGCAACTTGGTTTTCACACTATAACTTTGTTGGTATTAAGTCTTTATGGCCAATTTTAGTTAATAGTTGATATATCCACATTGCCTCACATGTTGATCTTGTTATAGCTCCATATTAAGATTTTGTCTTAGGGCTAGACACAATATTTTGCTTTTTGCTTTTTGCTTTTTCTCGAGACCATATTTCCTCCAACAAAGATACAATAGTCAACGGAAGATTTTTGGTTAGTCTTAGGAAAAAACAATGTCCTAGTAGGAATTTTATTGATATGTAGGGTTTGTGAAGGTACGGAAGTACATAACCTTACTCTTAACTAGTAGAGAGTCTGTTTTTGATATATCAGTGAGAAAAAAAGTTTTTGAAAACGGTTGAAAGAAACAATAGGCAATACGTTAAAAAAACGTGGATCTTCCAACTGCCCTCTTTTATCAGCATTAAGTTTGGGCTATCAACTGGCTTTGTTCCCAACATACCTGTTTCCTCTAGAAGATCAAGGGCATACTTTCTTTGAGATAGACAAATCGCCATCTTCAACCTTGCTATCTCAATACCCAGAAAATATTTTAGTAAACCAAGATCCCTTGTTTGAAATCTAGTTTGTAGGAATGACTTTAAAGGCTGGATTCCTACTTTATCATCTCCAGTAATAACAATATCATCATAAAAGATCAAAAGAATTTTATCAACCTTAAAGAGACGATAAAACACAGGGTGATCAACACCACATCAATGCAGACCAAACTCCATAACCATTGTACTAATGTGCCCAAACCAAGCTCTCGGTGATTATTTTAGACCATACAAAGAGTTGTTAAGGCAACACACTAGATTAATCTCCCCCTGAGCAACAAACCCTGGTGGTTGCTCCATAAAAATAGTCTCCTTAAGATCACCATGAAGGAAAGCATTTTTTACGTCGAGTTGATGAAGAGGCCAATCATGGGTGGCTGCCAATGCAATGAAAACTTGAACGGATGTCAATTTGGCTTCAGGAGAAAAGTTTTCAGTATAATCCATACATTCCACCTGTGTATAACTCTTAGCTAGCAAATGAGTTTTTGCACGATTAACTGTACCATCAGAATTGCCCTTAACATTGAACACTCAACAACAACCCATAATTGTCTGCCCATGTGGAAGAGGAACTTAAGTCCCATGTATTATTACCTTGCAAAGCCAACATCTCTTCTTCTATGGCATGTTTCCATCCAGGATGATCTAAAGACTTCGAAACAAATGTAGGTATAGGTATAGAAGAAAAAGTGGATACAAAAGCAGCATATGACGGTGATAACGAGTTATAAGAAACAAAGTTTGACATAGGGTGAGATGTACAAGACCTTCCGTTACAGAGAGCAATGGGCCAATCAAGATCATCATATGATAGAGTTGCAGGCATAGAAGACAATGGCGACGAGCGTGAATCGTCTAGTTGTACTTCATGATGAGTGCGTTGATTATAAACCTGCAATTCAAGACGAGATAAACGTTCCAAAGGAGTAGCATTAGTATCAGGAGCATCATAATTGGGAGTTGTTTGGGAAGGAACAAAGGGAATTGGTAGACATTCATCAGTGTCAGTAGAGATAGACTAGGCATCAGAAATGTACAGTGTTTCTTCAACGAATGTAACATCAACAGACAAAAAAAAAAAAGATTTGACGAGGGGTTGAAACATTTATACCCTTTTTGCAAACGACAGTATCCAGGAAAAATGCACTTTGTAGCTTTTGGATCTAATTTAGAGCAAAACAAACACATCTGAATACTTGAGGATTAATGGAAAAAGGATCTTGATAGGGAAAGAGAATTGAGAATGGAGTTATCCCTTAACATAGAAGATGAGATTTGATTGATAAGAAAACATATAGTGAGGACATCTTCCCAAAAACTTTTAGGTACATTCATGTGGATTAACATGGTACGAGTTGTTTCAACAATATGTTGGATTTTTCACTCAGCTATCCCATTTTGTTGAGGAGTGTGTGTGTGGGAAAGAAGATTAATGTTGAATACCTTGTTATTTCAAGTAGTTGGAGAATGAGCTAGAGAAATATTCTTCAGCATTATCACTATAAAGAATATTAATTCGGGTATTAAACTGATTTTGAATTTTAGTATAGAAAGAACATAATATAGAGAATAGCTTTGAACGATCTCGCATTAGATATAACCAAGTTATATGAGAGAAATCATGAACAAAATTACAAAATACTGAAATCCTAACTTGGACCTGACAAGACTCAGACCCCAAATATTTTATATTTGTATGGATTAACATAAATTATTTACTTGAGGAACAAACGAAGTACGATGATGTTTTGCTAATTGACACGACTCACAATTTAAGTTGGAAACAGAATCTAACCCTGGCACTACTTTCTTGATATTTTCCAATGATGGATGACCCAATCGACTATGGATATCAATAGGAGATATTGACATTAGGCATGCGATGGATGATTGCAACTTGTGAAAATAGTACGTTCCATTCAATTCACGCCCTTCTCCAATCGTCATCTTGGTCTTTAGATCTTGAATAATGACATTATCAGGGTAGAAACATGCAAAACAATTTAGTTGTTTAGTCAATTTGCTCACAGACATAAGATTGAAAGGAAAGTTTGGTACAAATAATGTAGAGGGTAATGTGAGGGAAGAACAAGGATGAGAGGGTCCGACACCTTTAATGGTTGCATTAGATCCATCAACAATTGTAAGTTAATCATTATGAGAGGTAGGCAAAGGAATGATATGGTTAAAGTTGGTTATTTTACCTGAAATGTGATCAGTGGCACCAAAATTTATTACCTATGATTGTTTTCTAGGGATAGCTGAATCTTAGGCGATTTGGTTACCTTAATGTGCCACAGATGCTATAGAGGAAAACGATGTTTGTTGAGCTAACTAGTACTGCAAAAACTTAGAATACTCATTTTGAGATAATGTAACAGACGGTTAAGTTGTAGCCAAAGAACGTTCTTCAAGAGATGTAATATAAGTAGTTCACAAATGAGGAATTTTATCCCGACAAGACTTTTAATCACGTCCACCTTTATCACATTGTGTGCAATGGAGTTGTGAGCCTCTGTCATGTCCTCCTCGACCACCAAGACCACCGCATCCTCCTTGACTTCCCCCATGGCTTCCTCTAACTTGTGAATCAAATTGTGCTGCAAGTGTTGACTGATTGAAGTTATTCTTTAGTGGATTCACCTTAGTTATAGAGCGAGAGAGTCTAGACTATAAGACTGTACTTCAACTAAGGATGAAAATTTTACTCCTCCCAAGATTTGTGCTCACATAGGCTCAAACTCAGGTTTAAATCTAGCCAAAAACGTCATAGTCACCAATTGTTCTCTTTGAATGACATCTCCTTAATATAAAATGTGATCAGTAATAGAGAATTTAACTCCTCAAATGCACTTTTCACTTTCCCAAAGTATTCGATCAAACTTCCCTTCTGTTTGGACTTAAATAACTCAATAGAAATATCATACATGCGCAACATATTACTAGAGTGAAGAAGCTCAACATAGTCCCAAGCTTATTTACAAGTGCTAACATGAGAGAATAAGATTGAGATTTCAAGTTCCAAAGAATCAAAAAGAATATGTAGTAATTGTGCATCAACACCTTGCCAATTTTTCAGTATTTTCTGATTAGTTGGGGGATCAGATGTAAGATGGGATAACTTTCTCTAACCTCTAAAGAACAATTCTACATTCTTAGGCCAAAAAGAATATTTACTACCTTTCAAACATTGCTTGGTAATTCGCAAAGTTGAGGAACCCATTGTTGGAACACCTGTCAATGATTTGCTACTGAAATTTGATGTCTCCTAGGTATGTTGGACGAATTTTCTGGCTAAACGAACACTAGAAACACTGCTAACGATGTTGAGAAACATACAAAAGACATTATTATTATCAAAATACTCATGTTTTGGTTAGTTTTGACACAAAGCAAGACCAAAACTCCATTCAGGACAAAGAGGCGAGGTGACCCAACCAACTGTCGTCGTCGGTGGTTGATAGAAGATGGAGCATGACGCCCACGTGTCGACTTGTGGGTGGCTTTCTGGCGACATTGTCGGTACTCTAGTGGTCGCTGTCACCTCCTGGTTGCTTGTGTGGGTTTGGTTTTTGGTTGTGGTAAGTGGAGTTAAGTATTTTGGATAGGTTCGAAGGTGTTAGGGTTTTACGGTAAAGATGGTCTTGAGGTTTGGAATCTAGCTTCTGAGAACATGTAAAAATTCAAAGAATATTTAACTGAGAGCTTGATACAAACTCAAGACCCTTGTATCCTATATATAGTGGTAATTTCATGAGGAACAGCTATCACACAATAAAGGGAGATCATACTCTCCCTAATATAGATATTTCCTAACATAATAAATAATAAATGGAGGTACATATATATACTGACTATTAAGTGCCTAATTAAGTTAGAAACTAAATGAGATCCTTGTAATCATGCCTATAACCTTAGTTGCAAACATACTATGAGTAACATAAGTTAATGGAGAAATATGGTCCAACTATAACCAAACCCACTTGATTAACTCTAGTTACTTATGCAAGTTTCAAGATGTGGATTGTGATGGGTAGATTAAGTTTTTGAGTTAGTTAAGACTCGTAGATTGTTATGCATAATATGGATGAAATGAAGTTTCTCTTATTGTAAAACAAAACCTAAAATAATATTGGGCGAATTGTAGAAACCATTCATAATGTTCAATTTATTGACAAGCATGGTTAGAGTTTATTATAGATGTTATATGGAATACATAATTGATTTTGGTGATAATATGAGATTGATCTCATAATACAAGTTCATAGTGAAGGATCTGTTTTTTATGAAATAAGAAGATTTAGGTACATGTAACCATGTTTTGATTAAGGGAAAGGTAGTTAGAATGAAAGTAGAACAACAAAGAGTAAAGCTAATATTGTTTCTATGATGTTTTACTAAGGAAGTAGAACTAGCAGATTGATTAGGAATGGGACCCACTATTGTTAATTTGGGATTTTGTTAATACTTTTCAATTGAAAACAATAAAGCATGTGATTACCGTACTTGACCATATCCATATTCTTTGTAATTGTATAAGTTAATATGTTATGAAAATTCTTTGTTGAAAAGAGCATCCACATAGTACATCTTTCATTCCTATGAAACAAAATTGGCAGGGCAGGCAATAATATTTTATTGGTCAGCATTATGATGATTAATTAGTTTCCTTGGGGAGAACAAGTATAAGGCCTTATGTTTTCTTATTCAGAATTAAAACATTTCTATGCATTTGTATTTTGTTTCTTCTTAATTATTTCAAATTATTCCATAAATTACGATATTGACAATGGTTGGGTGAAAATTTAAAGAAAGAAACTAAATTATAATTTTAACATTTCTAACCACCACTATCTCTATGAACTATTTTCCTTTCCAGTTATTGAATCTACTGGTTTTCATTTAAATGATGCTAAAAGAAGGGTCCATCGTGCACGATTTTCATCCATTACTGAGAAAGACATTTTGAAGGCTATGGACAACCTCGTTGAGCCAAACAAAGATGAGGCATTGGCTGTTGATGCTCGACAGGAGATAGATTTGAAAGTTGGTGTTGCATTTACACGATTTCAAACTAATTATTTCCAAGGAAAATATGGGAATCTTGATTCTACAGTGATCTCGTAGGTTATTTCTTCTCACTTATGTTGTAGTTGCTATTGAATATGCTCATATTTACTATAACTGTCATTTGTTCTCCAAAACTTATGCTAGTTACATTACAATTCTCAAATTAGCAAACCTCTATATGTTTGTATTCTCATATGGGTTTATATATGGTAATTATGAATTTGATTTCGTATTACATGCAAGAAAGTAGATGTATAGTGACAAAGCATGTGTATTATCTCTCTAGATATGCTGCTTGTCATCTCTGTTCGGCCTTGTGGTTCAAAAGGACTTTAAATCATTTAGATAAAAAAGTGAAAAGTGGTTTTACTTGATGCATATTTTTGTTGTTATTAACTTGTATTGAATAGCAGCTTCAATTCACACTGGCAATATGTTATCATTTTGCACTACATCGAATGTCTACGCTTTTATCTAACCCTAGATGATTGGTTTAGAATAAGATTCTAAGAGTGTGATAATAGTAGCCAATGTCTTTTTGACCTTCTCACCTTAGATCTTTTGATAGTGATATGACATTGGTGGTACTATAATTTTTTTTTGCAAGTCTAATGCATTAACAATTTAAAAGTGGTCTGATATGTTGCTTCCTATTTAATGGATAAACTATTTTCATGTGTGAACCACCTCGACAATGGATTAATATTACCATGCTTCAATAATAACCATGCTTCAATAGTAATCTTACACAACCTTTTTCATTGAAGTTTTGATATCCTAATGCAAGTAGATTTATGCATGTCCTTGTTCTCCATCTACGAGCTTCTTTTTGGACCTTGCTGATTGTTTTTAGTTCCAGTTATTCATTTGACAAAATTGAACTAGTATTTAGCACAGATGCATAATATTTATTGTATTTTTTTACTGATTCGGTGAAATACATACTTTTTCAGGTATGGTCCATGTCAAACTCCTACCCTTGGGTTTTGTGTTGAACGCTATATGCAAATCAATATGTTCAAGCCAGAAAAGTTTTGGGTTTTGCATCCGTTCATATTAATAGATGGGTACGAACTTCAGTTGGAATGGGATCGTCAGAAGATTTTTGATTTTGATGTGAGATCATCTTTTCCTTAAGTTGGGATTCACAGTTAACTTTTGTTCACTAAGTAAAGTTGGCTTCATATTTCCACTATTGTAGGTGGCCTTAATGTTTCAGAAGCTCGTAATGCAGGATGGAATATTACAAGTAGTTGATATATCACATAAACAAGAAAGCAAAAGTCGTCCTTCTGGTTTAAACACGGTGAATCTTCTAAAGGTTAGAAAGCCTTGGAGATATTTTCCACTTGTGAAGAGGATCCTTGCTTTTGTGAAGATATTTATTCTAGCTAGTTTGATTATTTCATTCATTTGTTTAAGCATTTTTTAGGGAGATTTGTTTCATAACAAAGAGAATTTTATAGGATAAACTCACGAGGGCTAAAGTTTATTGTGAAACTCTTTTCATGTATGGTTTACTAACATTTTGATAGGGTAAAAGGATATCAAGTGGACATTAACCATATAACTTGCAATTAGTGGGCCTCCTAATAGGGTCACATAGGTTATCTTCTTTCCCAAGGATATTGTGATAGTGTACAAATTGGTGAGTCCTGTCCAACCTGAGATTAGACGAATCTCTTCAGCTCAAATTGATAGATCCCCATATCTACTTCTCAAGCTTTTAGAGACATTAAGGAGAAAATTACTAAAGCACTAGTACTTACAAGGTGTTTAACGTTCACTATGATGCTTTTAGGTTAGGCATTTATTAGAATCAAAAGGGACACCCAGTATGTCTTCTAGGATGAAAAGCTTGTAGTTGTTAGGCAAAAATACTCCATCTATTTTACTAGTTTGGTTATTGATAGAGTGAACTGAATTGATCGAATTTGAGTCAAGACTGTCAACTGGCTTTCTTGAATACACCATCTCGAATCTCCTTTTATTAGTGGTAATATTTGTATCAAAATTAATCATTCATCATAGACTCAATAGGATTAGGTTCCCTATTTGACACAGATGATTCTATCGTAGAAATGATGTCGATGGTAAGAGAGAGATGTCAAACAAATATTCTAGGTTGTTCTCTCTATCCTTATCTTCCCTAGATACAAACCCACCTTGAAGATAAGGTTGGGAATAATAGGGTACATCTTCAACAATTGTTACATTAGCATCTATATTAATTTTCCTCAAAGGTGGATGGTAACATTTATAGCCCTTTTGACTAGGTGAATATCCTAGAAGACACATTTGATTGCTTTAGGCTCCAATTTTCCCTATTGAGGACCATGAACATGAAAAAAATCCTAAGAATAAGATCATTATAAGTTCTGGCATTTTGGATAAGATTGAGAAAGACATGCTAGAGGAGTTTTGGAATCTAAAACATTTGATGGCATCCTATTATGTGTGCAAATGTAAGAATAGCTTCCCCCCAATAATGTTTTGGTACATTAATGACGAAATAGGAGTGCTCTAGTGGGGTTTAAAAGATGACTATTTTTCCTTTTAACCATTCCATTTTGTTGGGGTGTGGAGAGACAAAATGATTCATGAATAATGCCTTCTTTTTGAAAATATGATGTCAAAATTTGGCTAAAATTCTTTTGCATTATCAGATAAAAAGTGCTTAGCTTTAATACCAATTTGCTTTTGTTTCATAGAATAAAAACTAGGAAAAATGTTACATTTTATTTATTTTTCAACAAGAAAATTCATATGACATGATTGTAGTTATAAAGATACAAACTATCTAGCACTAGTGATATTAGGGATAAAAGAAGTACCCTAGATTCCCTTTTTAATTAAATTGAAAATAGTAGAAGTTCTCATATTGATAATTGGAAAAAAGACATACAACCGTATTTGGTAAACTCAAGCCTATCACAATGAAAATTTGTTACATCTATCCTTTTAGAAAGTGAAGGAAACATGCTCATTAAAGTTGTAAACAATGGACGACCCCAATGGAAATGATGAAACAAAATGACATCCCTTTTTAATGATGATAAAATTTACAAAGATTATTGTTGCTAATAGATGATTGGTTTGAAGTTTCCAAGTAGTATAGTATAGTACATCCTTTTCCTTATCAAGTCTAATCCTCTTCTCCAAAACTTGGTCTTGAAATTCACAAAAGGAAGGATAAAAAGTGGCTGTGTAGTTCATGCCTATGGTCGGTTTATACTTTCTAATAAGATTGATGGGGTAAATTGCATGTCTCTTATGCTAGCAACAATGATAAGGGACCCACCGACAATAATAACTTTTCTATTACTTGGATCAGGATTGTAAGTTCTAAATTGATTGGATGAGTGGGTCATATGGTCTGTGGTGCCTGAATTTGTTACCAATAATAAATGAAAAAAGGAAATTTGTGAGAACAAGGATTAACTGAAAATAGAAATGAATAAAACACTATTTATCGAGCTTGTCAAACCTAGAGAGAGTTTACCTGATAGGGCTAATGAACTCGAATGTGATTTTTTACTTAGTTGACCCATTAGTTTTCTAAACTTGAAAATATCTTCACTATTGAATTTCCTCAATTATGCAACTTTTCTTGATTATTTAAAGCTATGTGGGTTGAGCTGAAAGTCTTCTTCTGGTTTCCTTTGTTTCCCAGCTCTCAATCTAGTGGTTTCTAAAACAAGAGGAATTTAGAAATCTCGTGGTTTGGAAATTTTTTATTTTTATTGTAGGAAAAAGTTTCCTCAAGTACAAGAAATTTGGATGATCTGGGCGGTAATGCCACAATATTTCGACACTACACTCATTTTTATCAAGGATAGACGCAACAAATGAACTTTTCTGTCTCCCTTCTTTGGAGGTGTCAACTTGTAGGAGATAGAGGTCTGCACACAATTCAACACTGCCAATAATCTTCTCCGATCCTAAAACCTGAAAAACACATAGATTAGGCAAGAATTTAGCAACACAATTGAGATCCTTTGTGATTTGGCTGATGGAAAGTAGATTACAATCAAGCTTTGGCACAAATAAGACATTTTTAGGATGATATCTTTGGCCAAACAAATAGATCCGGTACTAGCAATTTTGGTTGAGGTGCCATCTGCAATTCTCATTCTATTATTACCACTACATGGAGAGGTTTTGAAGATTGTGGGATCTCCTGTCACGTGATTTGATGCTCCAGAGTCTATAATCCATGACTGAGAGTCAGTTTTCTTAACATGGAAATATTAGTTGAAGACGAAAAAAGTTTCTTGTAGGAGTTTTTGGAGACTGAAGTACTTTCTAGGTATTGAGGTGACATACTCCAGAAAGGGGATTTTCATATCCCAGCAAAATATGTGGTTGATTTATTGAAGGAGACAGTGAAAACTGGATGTAAGCCAATATCTACACCAATAGAAGCTAATAAAAAACTTGGAGAAGCCAAAGAAGAACCTCCTGTGGATAGAAAAATGTACTAGAGGCTAGTAAGGAGGCTCATCTACCTTGCGCATACGCAACCAAACATAGCATACTCTGTAACTGTAATCAATCAGTTGATGCATGATTTGAGGGAGTCACATCTAAAAGCCTCTTATAGAGTGTTACAATATTTGAAAGGAAATCCAGGAATAGGAATCCTGTTCAAAAGAAAAAAGAATCTTACCCTTGAAGTCTACACCGATGCAGATTAAGAAGGATCTGTAGTGGATAAACGATCAACTACCGGATACTATATGTCCTTGGAGGTAATCTTATAACATGGAGGATTAATAAGCATAATGTCGTAGCTAGATCATCTACCAAATCAGAATTCGAAGTAATTGCTCAAGGTTTGTGTTAGACAACATACAAGCCCAAGTGAGGATCCATTCTAAAACCACTTGGTAGTAGGTGGAGTAGCCCACTAGGCTTATATGTTTGTCATTGTTTCCCTCTTTCTTGGATGTGGGACACTCACATGTGAGTATTCTCAACACTTTCCCTTAGATGTGAGTCCTTTTTTACTTGGAAAATTTGGAGAGGTACGTAAACAATCCTCATTAGGGCTGGACTTCTGATTGAGGTCAAATAAGCCCCCTCTTGTTGCAAACAATACTGCTAGGCCACTTGGTTCATGCAGACTTCAAGTCCTTCTCCAGTTGCTTAAATGATAGGCCCCTTTCTAGGGCAAACAGTAGGTCAAGATCTTCATTGGCTTTGATACCATGAAGAATAAGAAGAATGAAGAAGAGTTTTTGGTATTTTCTATTAGAATAATATAAGTATTTATACATAAATACATAGGCTAAACTACGAAGGTAATCCCTATGATTATGCTATAATCCCTATGAATATGTTATTTACATTAGTTGTATAATCCTTATGATTACGTCATAGTTTGTAACAACTATATCAGCTTCTATATTCTGTAACAAGAGTCAAGTGGAATGGTCCTATGAAACTCTATTGTGATAACAAATATGCTATCAACATTGCTCATAATCCTATACAACATGATAGGACTAAGCAATATCGAGATTGACAGGCATTTTATCAAAGAGAAGTTGGAGGAGGGATTAGTATGCCTATCTTATCTTCCAACAGGGGACGTTCTCACCAAAGGGTTGAACAATGCGAATTTTTATGATAATGTTTCTGTTATGAAACTGCTTGTTGTAAGATCGAGTGACTCGTCGATCCGGGTTAAACACCTGGAAATCAGATTCGGGAACCTGATTCTTTCCCTTGCCCC
>JANITW010000006.1:31890377-31906065 GCA_027564335.1 Erythroxylum williamsii | reverse complement strand
ATGATATTCAGATTCTTTGCATCTTCTGGTTCCCTTGTTATGTTGAACCCATTAATTGAAATTCTTTGATAAATCATGTTTTCTTGTTAGCCATGATTAATGAGTTTACAGAATACCTAGACCATGTGCACATAGGTAACCCTCTGGTGATAGGTTAGATCTAGGTCCTACTTAGAGAGGGCAGGCCTCTAGAGACAAGGTTAGGCCAACCTTGTCTAGAATCAGAAAATGGGAGATATGTCGTACTAGCATGTCTCTGTCTCTTCCTAAGAAATCCAGAAAAATCAGAACTCATAAATGAGAAATGAGAAAGCTCAGAATTAAGAATCCTATAGAAACCAAAATTTAGAAAGAACCCAGAACCCAGAAAAGAATTCAGAAACTAGATTCATGTTTTCTTTGAACAATTCCTATTGAGCTTTATTATTGATACTCATGTGATTGCCACATTTGATATTACTACCTGGTTATCTATTGATGTCATATACTGTTGCTTAAAATGCCACAGACCATTCTTGTGAAACTAACCTTGTGTTACCTAGCCTCACAAGCATGGTAGTATGTTTATATCTCACTGAGTCGCATTATAGACTCTCCCCTCACTATCATCATTTCAGGAGAGCAGCAGATCTTACGAGAGGGAAATCCAAACCTTTTGAGACTCGCTTGGATAAGCAAACAAGTAATGTTTTTTGGATGATGTAAATTTCTGTTACTCCTAGATGCTCCATGGATTGTCATAATCATATGTACATAAAACATGTATGGATATACTATGTTATTGAGAATGATGTCGGTGGATGATATGAGATGATCCTAGATTGGTTGATTATAAGTAGATAATGTATGTGAGAACTGCAAATTTGGATCCTTACTTCTTTTAAGCAGGTATAAGGATTAATCAGATAAATGAATGGGTCATGCCAGATTTTTAGTAGAATATAGAAAAGTTAGGCTTACTACAGGTTATGGGTGGCGTACCCATTCCTTAGTGCCAACACTATCCAATAAGGCGGGTCGTGTCAAATGGTATTAGAGCTAGGTTGTATAAGAGTAAGGATCTTGTGATCTATATGATGGACAAAAAGTATTAAAGAAAAGTTTAAGATGTAAATATGTATATGATATGAAATATGTATATGATATTATTGCATAAGCATGACACCTTGGAGCATAGGATCTGCATCATATCAATAGCATGTTATTGCGTCTAAATGATTTTAATTTTCACCATATTAGAGATGCCTCCTAGAAGAAGAACACCTCCTCAATGAGGACGAGGTCGTCCTAGAAGGGGGGAAATTTCGACTGCTGTACCTGATGTCGAATCGGTATAGCAAGAATAACAAGAAGAAAGGTCTCCACCCAGAGTTAGGAGGAGATCAGAGATAGAAACTGAACCTGAACCCCCAGTTGCTCAAGAGGAAGATGTTAGAACCTTACAACAAAGAATAGAAGTCTTAGAAGTAGAGAATCGAGCCTTAAGAGAAAGGCAGGAGGCTCTAGAATTGAGAGAAGAAGTAAGAATACTCAGAGAAAGAGAGAGAGAAAGAACTCAGAGTGTGCCTGAAGTTGCTCCTGCACCACCTCAGCCAGTGCAAATGCCTAGAGGCTTGCCTAGGCGAGCTTTAGATGATGAAGGGGTAAGTATTAATGATTTCTTAAAATTGCAAACCCCTGAGTTTGGTGGTGAAAGATATGAGGATCCCCAAGAATTTATGAGTCATAATGAGAAAATGGTCTGGAGATTGACTTGCTCTGATGCACGGATCATAGAATTGGTGGGGGTTAAATTGAAAAAGAATACCTAGGAATGGTTCCAGAGGAATATTGGGGATCAATTATATGGTGGGAACCCTCCAACCTGGGATTTCTTTACATAAGCATTAATCGATGAGTTCATTTCTCCATATGAAAGACAAAATCGAGCCCTGTAATTTGAAAGGCTTAGACAAAGTTTTGGTGTGAGTGTGGATGATTATGTAAGTGAATTTCTACGCTTATGCAAATTTGCTACAACCATTGTACTTACTGAAGCTGCAAAAATGGAAAGATACAAGTTGGGACTCATACCTTCCTTGTATAGTGTGGTTGCAGCTATTGAGTTCCCCAATTTGTCAAGGTTGATTGATAAGACTCGGTAATTAGAAGCGAAGTTTAAAGAGGGGAGAGCAGAAAGAGAATGGAGAAGAAAAGGTAAAGGCCAGAGCAGTAGAGGCCGTAGAGAAAGAGATAGCTCTTAGGTGAGACAAACAGAACAAACAATACAGTTTACTCCTCCAGAACCACAGAGAGGGGGTCAAGGTAGGGTCAAAAATCCAGATGCACCAGCCTTTTCAACCCCTAGTGGTACACACAACCCAGCTAAGGCTAGATCACAGCAACCTCCAGCACAGCCACAAGTTAGAACTGCTGGTAATGTCTGTGGGAAAAATCATCAAGGACCCTATAGACTCGGGTTCAGAGGTTGTTATAGGTGCAGACAACAAGGGCATTTCATGAAAGACTACCCAATGCAAGAAAACCAAGTAGTTCCAGCCCCAGCTTCACAGACTACTGTACAGATAGACAGACCTGTTAATAGAGGCCCAACTGGTAGAGGTAGACCTCATATATATATATATATATATTGTGTCGTCCAAATTTTAGAAGTTGGTGTGTCCCCGTGTTCGTGTCCGTGTCCAAGTCGTGTTGCATGTCCGTGTTCGTGTCCGTATCCATGCTTCTTAGGTTACAGTCATAGTCTATATATATACAATTGTATTCCCTAAGATACATGGAAATCTGTATCTTATTCTAATCCCTAGAAATCAGGGATTTATATGATTTCTATAAAACTATACAATCTTCTAGATAATGCTTATATAATCCTATGTAATCCGACAAAATGTATGCACTTATTTGTGGAAACATCAAATGCCATTAATGGTTCAATGTTCCTATAATGCTCAAGAATGTGTGGATTAGCCGTGATCACTTCAAATAATTATTTACATTCAATTGATATACCAAATGAATATTACGTAAATCCCTGTTTGTAGTAGCAACAATATTCTCTATTGCAGGAGCATCTAAAGATAAGACCAGTTTCTTTGGACTATGACATGATTGTTTGGAAAGATACGAACAAGGAGAGAATATAACCAAATCTTCTAGATCATACCATTATCTCACATTATTGACATATGTTTTAAAATATATGTTTTACTCTATATGTGCCATACAATATCTAGTTTGGACTTGAAGCATTCCAGGGCTTATATAGAATGTGGGGATGTTTTAATTTTTGTGATTATCTTATGATGATATATCATTTCTTTTTGTCGACTTAATGACTTTTGATAATTTACTTGTATTCTAGTTATCCTCGTACAGAAAGCACAGCATATCCTTCCTCATTTGACTTCATAGGCACACTTCGTGCTTTAGCAAATAGTTCTACATGGGGTGATCATGTGAAGGAATTACTTGTAGATGGTTATCAGAAGCCACGATCAGGAACAGATGCAGGTGACCATCCACCCATCACTCCAATGCATTTAGCAACTGAATCTATGCTAGGAAAAGATGCTTGGAGATTGTATCAGTATATTTGCCAACATTTTATAGCTACTTTATCTCCTGACTGCAAATACACAAGGTAGATGTTTCGATGTTTTATCTTCCCATTTATTTTTTCTTTTATTTTCCTAGATCATGGCTTTATACGGTTGTAGGGTGCTTAAACATAGTGTTGATGACAATGCTCATTCTATAAAGACTAAATTATATATGTTTTTCATGCTTTTTCTCTCACATAGAAAAGTTCCCCCTTTTTTTTCTAGTTTCTATTAAGTTTAACAGTTTCTCCTTGTCCACACTTCCATGTGTGAAGTTGGCTAAATCATGCCATTCATTTGGATGGACTTTTACCTAACAATTCATTTTCTTTTACACAAATAGGAATGTTGAGAGAAGTAAAGCTCATGCTAACTTCATCAAGACTAGGCTTAGTCTCATTTACTTCTCATCCTTTATTGTTGTGAGATGCTTATTGTGATACACTAGTGAGTTGTTTGAAATTACCTTGTGTAAACATACTTTAACCTTGTACAACTATGGGTTTTGGGTTATACCATAGTCTACATAATTTAAATTCTGTGAAATTCTCCTATGAAACATATTAGGAAGGAAATATAATTAAAAGCTTAATATTGCAATTGCTAAATTGATAAGGATTATTGTTCATGATATGGTCAAAGTCAAACGAAGACAAAGATACCTACATTAAACTTGAAGCTGAAAAGGATCATTTTCATGGTCTTGCATCTTATTGCGCATATTTGGTGCTTTATTCATTAAGTTTGGTGCATTGCTACATCGCCAATACATAGCTAGTTTGTGTTAAGTTATACGACAGTGTCTGCGAATTTATTATGGTGGATATATATTTTCATTAGTTAAAGATTGCAATGTGGGCCTAGCCTGAGCCTGTTACAAGTTCTGTTTGAGCGGGAATGACATCATTTTGTTGTAATTGACCAAAATGATAGTTTGGTCTTGAGTTTCTTAAACCAAGAGATTAAGATGAGTTGTTTTAGAAAGTTAAACTAAAATTATATCATTTTAGGGAAGGGGTCTAGGGTGTTGGGTCTAGGTCATTTCTGTCGACCACATGGTCATAAAATCACTTTCTTGGAAACCGTGGGAACTTCTAATTACCTAACGCGGCTTGTGTTTACCATTAATTAGTGATCTTTTTATTTGTCCTTTCGTGATATACTTCTATTTGGATTCCAGGACCAAGGTTGATTTTACATCTAGGGGAGAGTTCTTCCATTGCATAGGGCAGCATGTTACTGCCAAAGGATTTACCTCTGTTATGCCATGGTTGGGAGTAAATACCAAAAGTCTTCCTCAATTTGTGAAAAGCGAGAAAATAGAAATTTCAAGAGTTGAGCTCACTGAGGTGTTGTCTAAATCTTGTTTTCCATTTTAATCATGAGAAATATTTTCTCCAAGCACAACACTTTCAATATAATTTATTTTCTTGGCCAAAAGGTTGAAGTGGCTGGAGATGGGCGAAGGGGTTGCCAACTATTATTTTCGTGATTTCTAATAGCCACATGTTCTTTATAGATGGGAAATGTCAATATTTGAGTGAACAGAACGATGATTAGTAATCATATTAGATTATATGTCATGTTTTGACGTTGTGGTGATGATTTCATTATTCATAAAAATTGTAGGGAAAAACTGTCCCTCCAGACTATCTAACTGAGAGTGAGCTAATTTCCCTAATGGAGAAGAATGGAATAGGCACTGATGCATCAATACCTGTGCATATCAACAACATATGTGAGCGCAATTATGTGCAGGTATATTGATTTCCTCCAATTAATTTAAAGTCCTAGTCAGATAAAGGTAATTGCGAGTCCTCTGAACTAAATTGTTGTAGAACTTGATCTTTTCAAAGTTTTAAAATCTACTTTGTATTGCAAATTATAGGTACAAGCTGGAAGGAAGCTCGCTCCAACTTCTTTAGGTGTCACTCTAATTAGAGGCTATCAATGCATTGATCCAGATCTTTGTTTACCAGACATTCGTAGTTTCATTGAGCATCAAATTACACTTGTTGGGAAGGGCCAAGCAGATCATTCTCGTGTTGTAGAGCACGTTCTACAGCAATTTAAGCAAAAGTATGATTACTTTGTCAAGCAGGTTAGAGATTCCATCTTTTGATACCTTGTTAGTTGGTGCATGTGTACAAACTAAGCCTTTTTAACAAGAATGGAATAATGGACCCATAATATACGTTGGAGCTTAAAATTCCAATATTTTTACTTCTTGTTATCCGGGAACACTTTATGGTCGTAAAATTTATACTTATCCATTGTGCATTCTTGAACATCATTTTCAATATACCCCCCATCATTATACCTAACTAGACATTAATAAATAGTCTTCTTGAATAACAAGCCTAAAATGTGCAGCAGCAATAAAAATTGATATTGAGAAATCTATAAAAATTCTGATGGAAAACAACTTAAAAGTCTATAACGAATAAAAGAGGGTAGATCATTCAAGCTCAAACTTTAATTTAGTGAGATGAACATGGGAATTGGTGTATTACTATTTATATGAATAGTGGTAGTAAGAGTAGGAAAGAATAATTTTTTCAGTTCATCTTATGCTAAGTTTTTATGTGAAAACATGATTTATTGCTAAGTTAGCTATTTTAGGTCGTTTGCTTCTTTTTAGGATATTTTGTATCCTTGTAACTAGGCTGGAAGTTTCTTTTTTACTTAGGATATCCTATAATCATACGATTTGATTATTTTTGCTTTCCTATTTAATTAGGATATCGCATGATCATGAGATCTGGTTATTTTTGTTTCCTTCTTGTTTCCGAAGAGAACCGACAATGACAGTTTGATGGGTCAGCTCGCCTCTTTATCTTGAATGGAGTTCTGGTCTTGCTTTGTGTCTCAACTAACCACAAAATGGGTATTTTGACAATAGTAACGCCTTTTATACATTTCGGAACATCAACAATAAATGTATTAGTGTCCGTTTAGCCAGGAAATCTGTCCAACATAGTTGGGAGATGTCAGATTTCAGTAGCAAATCACTGATAGGTGTTCCAACATTGGGTTCCTTAACTTTACGAATCACTAAGCAATGTTTGAAAGATAATATCTTTTTTGGTCTAAGAATGTAGAGTTGTTCTTTAGAGGTTAGAGAAAGCTGTCGCATCTTGCATCTGATCCCCCAACTAATTAGAAAATACTTGAAAATTGGCAAGGTGATGATTCACAATTATTATATATTCTTTTCGACTCTATGGAACCTGAAATTTCAATCCTATTCTCTTATGTAAGCACTTGTCAGCTTGAGACTATGTCAAGCTTCTTTACTTAGAAATATGCTTCACATGTATGATATTTCTGTTGAGTTATTTCAGTCCAAATAGGAGGGAAGTTTGATTGAATACTTTGGAAAAGTGAAACGTGCATTTGAGGAGTTGAATTCTTAACTGCAGAAGTTAGAGAAAGGGATAAAACCTTAGAGGAAAAATATTGTTCTATATTATTTTACTAGGCTTATAGTACAATATATATACAGTAAATATATGGGCCATGAGCCTGGCAAACTAAAACGTACTATTAAACCTAACTAATACTAAATAAGTTGTGTCATTATCATCATCATCATCATCATCATCATACTTAATCCGAAGTCCTACAATAAAGTAGAGTCTGTGGAGGTCTGATAGTACGCAGCGTTACCCTTACATAATAAAGAGATTGTTTCTGGTAGACTCACATGCAAATGTGATAATAAAAGAGTAATGCAGGTTAAAGAGTAAATAAATAAAACTGACACACTAAATCATTAAGTAAATAAAATCACAATAAATACATGACTAAATAAAAAATAAAATATAACTCTACTTTCAAAATATATTTTAAAATTTTTTATACATAACTAGATCATTGAAATGTTGAATACATATATATAACAAAAAATTTAGGAACTCTTAACTTTAGCAATGCAGGAATTCTATCTAAGATGTTCATAATGGAATTAGATCCTACGTTGACAAAGATTTTTTATTCTAATTAGATTTATCCTAAACAAATTA
The DNA here is from genome assembly GCA_027564335.1 of Erythroxylum williamsii. Lineage (NCBI taxonomy): Eukaryota > Viridiplantae > Streptophyta > Magnoliopsida > Malpighiales > Erythroxylaceae > Erythroxylum > Erythroxylum williamsii. The sequence continues at coordinate 31,898,441 of JANITW010000006.1, read as the reverse complement.
GGACAATAAAAATAGCTTATTTTTAACTGCTATCTAATAAAGAAAACATAGTATAAAGAAAATTTAGACAAAGAAAATACAATAAGCTATATATACAATATATACAATTCAACACTCCCCTCAAGCTGGAGCATATAAGTCATATGCACTAAGCTTGTTACAAATAAACCCAATACGAGGACCCCATAAAGTCTTAGTGAAAATATCTGCTAGGTAGTCATTCGAGTTGACATAACTAGTAGCAATGCAATCCGATAAGACCTCTCGTATAAAATGACAATTAATTTCAATGTGGTTGGTCCTCTCATGAAATACTGGGTTAGAGGCAGTGTGAAGTGCAGCTTGATTATCGCCAAGAATCTTCATCTGTGACACTTTTGCAAATTTTAACTCATGAATCAAATGTTTCAACCATAGAGTTCACAAGTTACTAAAGCCATAGCACGATATTCTACTTTTGCACTTGATCTTGTTTCTTGCTTTTCCAAGACACTAGATTACGTCCAAAAAAGATGCAATATCTTGAAGTGGGGATCCTGCCCAATTAGCATCAACATCAACATCAGCATCAGCATCAGCATATCCAATCACTTGTGTATTACTACTATTCTCATACAATAGTCCTTTGCTTGATGCCCCTTTAATATATCTTACAATACGAATATCTGCATACCAACGACTATCACATGGAGACTGCAAGAACTAACGACACTAACTGCGAAGGAGATATCAAGTCGAGTAATAGTAAGATAGTTGTGCTTACCAACTAGTCTCTGATACCTCCCTAGATCTACAAGAGACTCCCCCTGTTTCGGTAAAAGTTTTAAATTAGGATCCATAGTAGAGTTTATAGGTCTGCAGTCTAACATGCTAGTTTCTTTTAGAATATCTAATGCATACTTTCTCTGAGAAATAACAACACCAGAGCTACATTGTGCAACTTCTACACCAAGAAAGTACTTGAGTAATCCCAAATCTTTAGTCTAAAAATGACTAAACAGGTGTTGCTTCAGTTGATCAATACCATCTTGATCACTACCAACGATAACAATATCATCAACGTAAACAACAAGATAAATGTATTCCCCCTTTGACGAATGTCTATAGAAAATAGAATGAGTGGACCTGTTGTGGACCTTCTATCAGTTACTGTGAAAACTTCAATGTTCCTTGCTCCCCCTTTCTTAAAGAATAACCCCTTTGTAGTTGTCATTTTTAGGTACTTCAGGATTCTAAACACTGCCTCCATGTAATCCTCTTAAGGATTGCTCATAAATTAACTAACCACACTGACAGGAAAACTAATCTCTGGCTGAGTATGAGATAAATAAATCAGTTTTCCTACCAATCTCTGATATCTCCCTGTGTCCACTGGTGTACCTCCCTCTTTAAGACAACTTATATGTTGATTCCATAGGAGTTTCTGCCGGCTTTGCTCCTAGCATCCCAGTTAACGCACACTGCGGTAAGATTGATGACGATTTGATGGAAGTTCCGATGGGTGTTTTGTTTTGGTGTGTTTTCGACCTCAAAGAGAATAAGAAAAATAAGGATACACAAGGTTTGATTTCTACGGAACCTCTTGGAAACTTGTTCCAAACAATCCCGATGATCGAAATAAAACCCAGAGAAACGAACAATCAACACGCCACAATTGGGAAAACAATTGATAAGTGAAAGATGGTTCGAAAAGTAACAAGAACAAGATAATGATATTTTTCCCTATCGAAGCCGACGGCTTTTCCACAATTCTGATCTAAAAGTTGTCCAAAACTCCTAGAACATAAGTATTTATACCTTGGCCAAATAATAAAATTTTGGGCTAAAATACATGGAAGCCCAAAATAAAACGAAGTCTAAAAATTAAATAAATAGGTCTGATATGCTATTGGGATTAAGTGATGAAGCATTAAAATAGCTCAAGTCTTCGTGTCTTCAAGTTTTAAGTGTATCCGGTCCAAATATTTGAGTTAGATGGATTAGTTTGGGCTCAATTCCATTAAACTCTCCTCCAATAGGCTTGGAGCTCGCCATCTTTTCAAGATAAAAGCCCACATGTCTTTGTAGAACTAGAACAACAGATACATGTCTTTGTTTGCAAATCACAAGGAGACCGTGCAACAGACGTAACCCATTAAACTCATCAACAGATTAAATCAGTTTTCGTTCCATTTCTACCAGTAAAACGGAAAACCATCTTCGGATATGCACGGCCATAGAAAAACATAACAAAATCACAATATGAAAGTGCTATTAACATCCGATTCATGCGATTGTTCTTTTTCAAATACAGAACAAAATCACAACGAGCAATCATACAATCATAGCAATATACGGTAGAACCGTAAATAACAAATCAGGAATAACCTAGCTCTGATACCAATTGTAATATCAATTATAGGATCGATTCGATTTTGCATACCCGTATCCATATCGCTTCGTCGTTAAATGTTGATTGCTTGAATGCGTTTTATTTCCTCTCATCTTCTTTCGATTCTGTTTTTCTCAATGGTTAAGAATGATTGCATTTCATAAGTTTTTACAACTTATATACCATGACCAAAGGACACGTCCTTTGGAATTAAGAAGAGAGAGGAAAAGGGTCTGTGACCCATTTGAGACCCAATCGGTAATACCTAATAACCATTATCTTGGGTGCGTTTCATAGGACTCAATAAGATAAATTACATGGGACATAAAATAATCTAACAAAATGAAATACTTGATTCATTCTTCTCAAAAGAGCAATCTTCTAAAAGTTTCCTAGTTTCTATCTACATAGTCATAAAATAAGAGTGGTATCAGAGCATTTATTAAAGGATCTTAAGGGATCTGTGGAGCATTTCATCGAACAAGAAAGCGTCGCCTCGAAGAAGTTGTCACCACACACAGATGGAAGGATTTCCAAACATGCAAGCACCATTGTTTGATGGTGAGTCGTACTAGATTTGGGCAGTTAAGATGCAAACGTACCTTAAAGGGATGGATTTGTGGGAACCAGTCGAAGAAGACTATCAAGTGGATCCATTAGCAAACAGTGCCATAGTGAATCAAAAGAAGTATCAGAGGGAAAGACCAGAAAAGCCAGAACCAAATCTTTTCAATATGCGGCAGTAACTCCTTCATTATTTACAAGAATCATGCATCTAAAATCAGCTAAGAAGATATGAGATTATTTAAAGGCTGAGTACGAAGGAGATGAGAGAGTGAAGAGCATGAAGGTAATTAATTTGATGAGGGAGTTCGATAAGCTCCAAATGGTAGAGGATGAGACTGTCAAAACATATGTAGCAAAATTGCACAATTTTGTAGACAAGATCAGACTTCTTAGAAGTTGGTTTGAAGATGAAAAGATTGTACAAAAAATGCTCATTTCCCTCCCATAAAAGTTTGAAGCAATGATCATCTCTTTGGAGAATACCAGAGACATGGCAGATCTGAAGTTGTCAGAGTTAATGAGTTTTCTGCAAGCCCAGGAGCAAAGGAGAGCTCTAAGGAATGCTGAAGTCACCGAAGGAGCACTCAGGGCAAGTCAGAAAAACAATGGAGGAGGAAAGAAGAAAAGCTGGATCAAAGGGGGTGCAGAAGGCAAGAAACAAGAAAAGCAAGAAAATCCGGCAACTTCATCTCAGTCCCATAAAGATCCCTGCAAGCATTGTGGTAAGACAAATCATCCTCATTATAAGTGTTGGAGAAGGCCTGATGTTAAATGTAGGAAATGCAAGAAGCTTGGACACATAGATAGGTTTTGTAAAAGCAAGAAGCAAGAGCAAAATTCAGGGGAAGCCCATGTTGCAGCCAAGAAAGAAGAAGAACAATTGTTTGTAGCCTCCTGCTATAATACCACGATTTCAGTAGATAGTTGGATTGTGGATAGTGGTTGCTCAAACCACATGACAAGTGATCTAAGCATTTTCAAGAATCTAGACAAGAATTACATCAGCAGAGTGAAGATTGGCAATGGACAATTGATTTCAGCCAAGGGAAGAGGAGATGTTGTGATTAAAAGCATGAAAGGCCCAAGGACACTTGAGGAAGTGCTTTACATACCAGATCTTGAGCAAAGCCTCCTTAGTGTTTCACAACTGATTGAAAGAGGATATTCAGTTCTCTTCCAAGGTGGTCTCTGCACAATTACAACATCAGATGGGAAACCTTTGTTCAAGATCGTAGCCAAGAATAGAAGTTATGTGTTGAATTTATTTGATCAGCATCAGCTAGCATTAAATGCAAGTGTCAAAGTGGCAAGTCTCTGGCACAAGAGGCTTGGTCATCCCCACTGGAAGGGCCTGATAAAGCTGACTGAATCAGATATAGTTCATGGAGTTCCAATTCTTGAAGCTGAGCAACAGGTGTGCACTACATGTATACAAGGAAAGAAGGCAAGAGAGCCATTTAAGAATAGCAAATGGAGAGCATCTGAGCTACTTAAGTTGGTCCACACTGATGTATGTGGACCTTTACCTGTTGAATCTCTAAATGGTAGTATACTATTTGTCACCTTCATTGATGACAAATCAAGATATTGTTGGATCTACTTCCTAAAATCCAAGGCAGATGTACCTAAAGTCTTCCAAAAGTTTAAGCATATGACAGAGAATCAGAGTGGGCAAAAGATCAAGATGTTAAGAAGTGACAATGGAACTAAATACAAAAATCAGAAAATGGAGAAAATTTGCCAAGATAGTGGTATTATACATCAGCTGACAGTGCCATACTCACCTCGACAGAATCGGGTGAGTGAAAGAAAGAATAGAACTATCATGGAGGTGGTTAGATGCTTGCTCCAAGAAAAATCTCTACCTAAGTTCCTTTGGGCTGAGGCTGCAGCTACTTCAGTGTTCCTCCTCAACAAATTACCTACCAAAGCTTTGGAGAAGAAGACAACACATGAATCTTGGCATATGAGGAAACTGAATCTTAAAAATATGAAGATCTTTGGCTCTTCTTGTTTCACCTATGTGCCACAATAGAAGAGGAATAAGTTACACTCCAAGGCCACAGCAGGAGTCTTTATTGGTTACTCCGAAGTCACTAAAGGTTACAGAATCTTTATTCCCAACAAGAGGGAAGTTAAGATCAGTAGAGATGTGACCTTCCTAGAAGATGAAATTTGGGATTGGTCAAAGCTGGAAGAGGACAACTCACAAGTGCAGAAAATGTTGTCACGTGGAGTTCAGTTTTCTGAAACTACATCAAATAAAGGGTTTGAAGATGAGAGCATACCATATATAGAAGTAGAAGCTGAACCAGGTGAAGTAAGAGAAGCTAACTCACTCGAAAGTGAAGAGGAGGTAGAACCAGAAATGCAAACAGATGATGATCTTGATGATCAAGTGGATCATATTCTGAAAAGAGGTACCAGACTTCTATCTGATATTTACCAAACTTGCAATTTAACCTTTTGTGAACCATTAAGCTTTAAAGAAGCAAAGCAAAGCAAAGAGTGGCTAGCTGCAATGGTGGAGGAAATCAGAATGATTGAAATTAACCAGACTTGGGAGCTTGTGAAGAAACCAGTTGATAGAAAAGTTATTGATGTAAAATGGGTTTACAAAACTAAGGTGAATCCAGATGGTACATTGAACAAGTTCAAGGCAAGAATAGTTGTCAAGGGGTATTCCCAAATGGGTGGAGTGGACTATACTGACACTTTCACGCCAGTAGCTAGGTTGGAGACAATCAGACTGATCCTGAATATATCTGTCAAGAAGGGGTGAGTGCATTTTCCCCTTGTTTTAACCAATTTTGTCTTGCTCTTTGCTCTAGTAGGCTAGTGTGATTGTTTAGGGCTAATAAATAATCATTCAAGAGAATTTTCTTGTTGTTCAATAAGGAGCTATCACCAGGATAAAATTATAAGTTAGTTTTAATGAAGAATAGGTTTACTTTAATTTTATTAACTACAAGGAGAGTGTCAGATCCTTTATGTGCTTTAAGAAGCTTAAGTTTAGAGTTAATGAATTTCAACTTTTGCACACTGACGAATTAGGATGTTGGAAAAAAAACTCTCTTATGTAATCCCTTTTTAATTGATTCTAGGAAACCTTCATCATAGAGCAAATGGTTATTAAACCTAAAAGGAACCTTTCTTTTTATTAGTAGGACCATACACGTTAGCATAATAGGATTATGATTAGAAATAGGAGGATCCAAAAAGGAGGCCTTAGATTCAAGGAACTGTTGTAGCCATTCTGGGTTAACTATAACCCTATTGATCTACTTCCTTAGAAACTAATAAGATGATTGCTTATTGCTCCAATTAAAGAAGTGTCCTTGGGACTTTAAGCCAACCACTCCTAGCTTTTCCACACAATCTTTGGAATTACAAGAGAAATTTCTTAGGGAGAAATAACCTTCAACTTCTATTCCGTATAAGATAGAGTTGAAGTCTCCATAAATAAGCTAGGGTCCATCCATTGTGCCTTGAAAACATAATAAACTCTCCTATAACTCTTTCCTTTGGAGTGCATAGTTTGAGTCATTCAACAAATGAATAAGCAGTAATGCTTTCCTTGATGAATTTCCATTTCATATAGACAACTTGTGCATTAGCCTATAACTTGTACATTAGCCTCAATAAGACCAACATCAACTAACTTGGGATCATGTACAATTATCTTTCTACCTGTAAGATGGAATAGGTGGTTTGTGAGTGCTCTTTATTTAGATCCTAAAATTATAATTCTCTTGTCAAATTTTTACAGTCCAAAATAGAAAAAATACATAGATTCACATTGCAGAAAAAATGCATTAAATTCATTATCTTTTTGGGGTAATTTAAGCCCCTGATGTCCCATGTGAAGAAGGTCATTTATTTAAAGGCTTATCATTGAAGCTTTTTCCTTTAAAATTGCCCTTCAATTTCATTACTTGACCCATTATTAGTAGTGTGGACGAGGGACTGAGAGAGAGTTTTTATTTCTCTTTTGTCTAAGGTACCCTTCGAAATACTAGTCTCCTTAATAATCACTACATCACATTCCTTAATCCTTCTTGTACTGGGATGTTTATCTTGATGGAAGTCTTAGGATGAACTCAAAATTTTCAATGGCACATGATCAATTCCTTAGGATGTAACAATATTTCCAGCACCACTACCAGGACCAGATTTATCCTTTATCACATCCTTTTCCTTATTAACACCCATTAATTTAAAATAATATCCTCTTTTGAAGGTTTTCCCTGCATGCTTCCAAACCTTACCCTATAGCTCCAAAGAGGGCTTCTAATGATAGTTGACAGATAGACAATCTTTATAGAGTTTCCCTTTAGCCCTAGTCTCATTAAAGGGATTTAATGGTAGCTCCTTTGAGATGTCTATATTGACGCAAAGGAAAGCATATCCAATTCTCTTTCTTCAAGAAGTATTATCATCCATACATATAAGTTTTCTAAAAAAACTAACAATTAGGCTTAACCCTTTTGTGTTTCATTATTCCAAGGGAACGTTATATAAATTTACCCATAATGAAATTGCTTGAAAGCTAACTAAATTTGTTGGTAATCTAGGTTCCTAGAGTTAAAGAAAAAGAGGAAAGCTCATCACATGTCAGGGGCCTTCTTCCGTTACCTTAAAAACATAAAGTTTGGATGTAAAGGTGAAGAAAATGGATCTATTATTCAGTAAGAGCACATTGAGAACACCTTTGTTCTTTCACATAGTGAACACCCATTTATGGAGGATAAGGAAGTGTAGGTCTCTTTCTCCAAGAATAAGCCTTTTGAAAAAGCTTCCTAAAACCTCACTCTAGCTTGTGGGTTGTCCATCTTAGGAGATACAGTAAATCTACCTCCATCCTCTATAGAAGTGTAACATCCCACCCCCTACTGGAAGGGTAAAATAGGAAATTGGTCATAGGATTGGATTGATAGGGAATAATTAGTACTGTTCATGCATAATAGGATTGCTACACAGTATCAATTGTGCACATGGAAATACTGTACATGCATTCATGATAATTCCCGGTTTGCGTGCCTAAGACAATTTTATTGTGATTAACGTGGTTATTGGGTTTGAAAAATTATTCTGAGTGCGCTATTGAGTGTTTTATATTTTAAGGG
>JANITW010000006.1:31868524-31890277 GCA_027564335.1 Erythroxylum williamsii | reverse complement strand
CACATTACATTGTTCAACGCTTAATTAAACTCTAATTAAGCTAATCTAACTACAAAGCAATAAACCCCAACTCGGCTATTCATAACAATGTAGTTGAATGTGACAATGTAAACTACCAATCCAAACAACACATTAAATGTCAAACATTTAACAATAATCAAGTAGCTTCACTACAAATTACAAACCCAAGACCTAGGCATTTATAAATCATAGCTAAACTACAGATTAAGCCACTCCCCTTGGAAGCTCGGTGAACTCCAGCCATCAGTGCATCTTCAACAGGAAAGAAATTCCAAGCCACGCATAGCAACCGAAAGCCTCAGAACTCGCAACTACTCCAAGATATCCATGGTGGATGGCGATGGTAAAAACAGAAGATAAAAACTAATGCAGAAGTTATCCCCAGGGAACCCCGAAGGGAACCCTGGGGAAGGAGGTGTCGCGAATGCTCCTGGTGCTTCTCTCCTAGCTCGTCGGTCTCCTCTCTCTCTCCGAGTGTCGATTGCCCAGAAGATCCCCGTTCTAACCTAATTCGGCAATATTTAAAGGGTGGTTCACGGGCTGGGTCAATACAGTGAGTGATCTTTCCATTTAAAATCCGAATACCCGTCTGCATGTCACGACGTGTGAATTAATTCTCATCGCGATGTGTGCTCTGACTTGCTCGCTGCGATTTGTTGAATTGTTGATATTGCGACGTACGATCTGGCTTGCTCGCCGTGACGTGTTGAATTGTTGACGTCGCGACGTACGATCGTGCGTTGATGTGCCGCGACGTGCCTTAAGGACTTCATGCCATGTTGACTCTTCTGATCCTTTTTGACTCCTTTTCTCCTGCAATATAAAATAACAATTTGCAGTATCAATTGTTCTTACAAAAATTATAATGCAATTAATGTCAATTTGTACAATTTTACTAGCAAATTGCATAAAACATAAGCTCACCATAAGAGACTAATTTAAACACAAAAATCATGAATTAAGAGTCAAAAAGTGCATTAACAACCATGAAAGTGTAGCCAATTATATATTAAACTTGGGCTCAATCAATGTGTTATGAATTCAATGCTTCAAGAATCACCTCAATCCGAGGTCGGATGAGTGAGTTATGATCAAAACACTTCAACATGTTCAAACCCTAAATCGATTTGAAACTCTTTTGGCGCAAATGCCATAACGTTCAATGTAGAAGTCAGATTACTTTCGTTCATGGACCATTTGAACTTAGACTTCCATATCTACAACTCGTATGAAGACCACAAAATCAGATTCAGCCTCTAAAATGGTCCAAAACACGTTTGCCTCAAGGTGACCCGTGGCCGTCTGTTAAACAGACATGCATGTCCGTTTAATGGACACAGACGGGCCAAAGTGCACCAAAACATCCGAGAACATCCGTTAAATGGACATCCATGTCCGTCTAACAGACCTGAGCAAGGAGAGGGGTCCTTTTGACCCAAGGCTGTCTGTTAAACGGACTCCCATGTCCGTTTAACGAACATGCGATTTCCAAAACCTCTTCAACCTTTTTCCAATGTTTCTTACATCCAAACTAACATCATATACACTTATAATCTTCACATATTTACTTATTCAAATGTCTAAGCACTTCATAACAATCCAAAAAACAAAATCAATTCACAATCTTCTCAAAACTCAACTAAATTGGTTCTTCAAAAGCACAATTCTCAAACATTCATCAAAGCTGTCACTAACATAAATCTTATATAACATCATAACTTGTATCAACTATCACTTTTAATTCTGATCTTGAAAACTTGCATATTCAATCTCGTTGGAAAGATAAAAGAACAAGCTATAACTTCAAAGAAGGCAACTTTGGCCAATTCTATTTCAATCATTCCTTAATTTCCCTTAAATCAACATATACATTTAACATTCATCCTAACTTCACTTTCTTAAATTGCACATCATTTATAACAATTCAACTATCATTTGACATTTATCCCAATCTCAACCTCAATTCATATGCTTTCTTACATTCCATAGCATCTTGTCATTCATAAACTCTTGCTTTTCCATAATCTTACATATCTAATCATGATTCATGCTTAAGGTTTCTCAACCCATCATCCATGCATGATTCACATTCCAATATCATAATCATCTATAACATAAATTACATACAAAACACTCATTTGATTTCATTTATTATTTCTAAATTTTTGCTTCAAGGTTCGGGGTCCAACAGTTTGACTAGCTCCATTAGTACAACTACCTCCATCTATGATCAAGTTACACACATTTCCACCCACCAAACGCCTTGAATGGAATTGGTTCTCCCTCTGATCCAGAATCTCATCTCTAACTCTAGCATTTAATACTCTCCTAACTACAAGGGCTTCTCCTGTGACAGCTCTTTCCATACATTCATCATCATCATCATAAACACTATCACATGGCAAATCATCAACATCAATATCCTCAAAATCAATAACCCCATTATCCTTCATATACATTACTTTTCTATTAGGGCATTGAGAAGCAATATGGCTAGTACCCAAACATTTAAAACATTTTATAGATGAATTTTTATTAGAAGTAGTTTGGGTATTTGAAGTACCTTTTTGCTCAGATCCCCCAATTGATTTCTTAGATGCTTCCTTGAAGTCCACCCCTTTATCCTTGTACTTCTCCTCCTTCCCGAGCCATTTTGAGTTCTATGAATAACTAGAACTTGCTCCACTCCTTGCGGCCACTCAAGCTTTGATTTGCTTTTCCACCTTCATGGTCATGTTCACCATGTCCTCAATCTCTACATAATGTTACAGTTCTACCATATTAGCTATCTCCCTGTTCAAACCACTCAAGAATCGTGTCATAGTTACCTGTGGGTCCTCCTCTATGCTGGCTCGAATCATAGCTATCTCCATCTCCTTATGGTAGTCCTCGACTAATTTAGACCCCTGAGTGAGTCTCTGAAGTTTCTGATGCATCTCCCTATAATAGTAAGAAGGCACAATCCCTTCCTCATACATACCTTCATATCATCCCAAGTAGTAATTAGCATCTCCCTATTTCTCCTCCTGGATGTCACCAATTGATCCCACCATATTAGTTCATAATCAGTAAATTTAACAGCGGCTAGCTTTACCTTTTTATCTTCAGAAAAATTGTGGCACTAAAAAACTAAGTCCACCTTCCTTTCCCACTCCAGGTAAGCCTCTGCATCATTCCTTCCCTTAAAGGCTGAGATCTGCATCTTGATGGATTTAAGGTTTCTATCTCTCCTATTAAATAGCTCAACTCTTTGAGCTCTCCTAGGTCTGCGTACCTCAAACTCTTCCTCCTCCTCAAAGTCTTCCTCCTCGGGTTCATATCGAGGTGGTGGTCTACAAAGTGGTGGTTTTCGCCGACGTACATCTGCACGCCTGCCTTGAGGTTCCTCGTGTCTCCTTTGTCTGAGCTCATCCTTTTGTCCCCTAACCTCATTTAAGACTAGATTGAACCTCTCAAATTGTTGTTGCATGGCTCTCAAAGTGAAAGCGATATTTTCATCTCCCCCTTGATTGTCATCATTACTTCCTCCCTGCGACATTGTAAATAAAATGATATACCTGCAAAACAAAGTTAGTGATAAACGACCTCACACACTCCCTCACGTGTTTCACTCAAGAATTTTGTCACTCCCCTCGTGCTTAAGTCACGGTGATGACTCCCTCAAATAAGCTTACACACTCTTACCTTTTACCACTCAATGTTCTCTGAAATCTAAGTTACAATCAGAACCACAGCTTCATCAAATCTATGTTCCCAAATGTAGCTCAAATAACAAGTAACAAGCAATCCAAACCAACAACCAATAACAAGCTAGCAAATCTGAAAACTTTTGATTTTTTTCAGATTTTTTTTTCTGAATTTTCTTTTTTGACTTTTTTTGTCGGATTTCTTCTTCTTTTTTTTGTCCGGCTCTTTTTTTAGCCTCTTTTTTTAGTTTTTTTCATTTTTTTCTGAACTTTTTTTAAACTTTTTTTTGCTATGTGCTGAAAGCTTTCAACAAATAATTGAAAACCCTAACTAAAATAAAAACAAGAGAAAGATTGAAATCCTAGGTCAAAAGTAACCTAGGCTTCTTGAATGGTTAGTGATGGCGACGGTTTCTTGAATTTTAATGGAGTTGAATAAGAATTCTCCTCCAAACCAGCTTTGATACCAAATAACATGCACCGTAGAAAGATTGATGACGATTTGATAGAATTTCCGATAGATGTTTTGTTTTGGTGTGTTTTCGACCTTGAGAAAAACAAGAAAATAAGGATCCGTAAGGTGTAATTTCTACGGAACCTCTTAGAAACTTGTTCCAAACAATCCTAATGATCAAAATAAAACCTAAAGAAATGAACAATCAACACGCCACAATTGGGAAAACAATTGATAAGTGAAAGATGGTTCGAAAAGTAACAAGAACAAGAGAATGATGTTTCTCCCTATCGAAGCTGATGGCTTTACCACAATTCTAATCTAAAAGTTGTCCAAAAACTCTAGAACATAAGTATTTATACCTAGGTCAAATAATAAAATTTTGGGCTAAAATACATGGAAGCCCAAAAGAAAACGAAGTCTAAAAATTAAATAAATAGGTCTGATATGCTATTGAGCTTAAGTGATGAAGCCCAAGTCTTCGTGTCTTCAAGTTCCAAGTGTATCCGATCCAAAGCTCCAAGTGTATCCGGTCCAAGGATGTGAGTTAGATGGATTAGTTTGGGCTCAATTCCATTAAACTCTCCTCCAATAGGCTTGGAACTCGCCATCTTCTCAAGATAAAAGCCCACATAAGTCCAGAGAGTCTCTTTAAATCTCTTGGTCCTAGCTTTGGTCATGAGCCCTTCTGGCATGGCTAGCTCTCTACCTGGTCTTGCTCGATGGTCCATGGTCCTGCTCACATTACCAGTTTTCTCTAAGAGATCAAGAGTATACTTCCTTTTAGACACTGAGATATCTTTACTAGATCTGGCCACCTCCATTCCCAATCATCACCTGTAATGACAATGTCGTCAACATAGACAATAAGGATAGTTATCTTACCACCAATCAAACGTCGAATAAATATGGTGTTATCAGTTTGGCATTGATGGTACTCAAGATTCTTCATTGCTTTTGCAAATCTCCAAAACCATGCTCTAGGTGACTGCTTCAGGACATACAAACACTTTTTAAGTTTGCATACTCTCTGAGGGTGGTTGTTTCCTCCTAATCCCGGTGGCAACTCCATATATACCTCCTCTTCAAGATCAACATTCAAGAAGCCATTTTTGACATCAAGCTAATGTAAGGGCCGGTCCAGATTGGCAGCTAGTGACAAGTGAATCTTAATTGTATTGAGTTTGGCTATTGCTGCAAATGTTTCTTGGTAGTCAATCCCATGTGTCTGTGTAAACCCCCTAGCCACAAGTCTTGCCTTATGCCTGTTAATACTTCCATTAGGATTGTATTTTATGGTAAACACCCATTTGCATGCCACCACAATTTTTCCTTGTGGTAAGTCTATTATCACCCAAGTCTGATTCTTCTTAAGTGCACTTAGTTCATCATTTATTGCCTCCCTCCATTTGGGGTCCTTGATAGCCTCCTGAAAATTATGAGGTAATTTTTCAGTAGATAACTAAGCAACAAAGGTCTAAAAATGTGGAGTTAACCTGTTACAAGAGACAAACTTGCTAACTGGGTGCCTTGTATTTGATCTTACTCCCTTCCTCAGTGCTATAGCCAGCCCAACTCCTCAGAATTTGTAGCAGGTTCTGATTTATGACCTTGTACAAAAAGTATGATGGATTTCTCCTGTGCAGTTTCACTTGTTGCTTGCTGCCATTTCCTTAGTTTGTTCCCTTATTTCTTGTGTAAACTCTGGAATTGTTTTTTGGTTTGTCCACCCTAGTTTTAGTATCCTTCTCCTTATCACATTCACCATTTTTAGTGGAATTCTTATTTGGTTGGGGGTCGAGATCATTTGTTACAGTGGGCTCAAAGGGTTGAGTGGCCTCTGAAGTAAAAGTATCAGGTTTTAGATCATCTTTTTCAAGATTTTCAGGTCTAATTTGATCACAGTTAGGTGCAGAAGGTGAAAAAGTGTATTTTTTTGGGATAGTGTGTCTGGTTTGCCATCATTCACTAAAAATAGTCATTCACTCTCACAATTCTCTCCCTGAATGGGTGGTTTCGGATAATAGGGTTGATTTTCAAAAAAAGTTACATCCATTGTCACAAAAAAGTTACATCCATAACCCAACAAGATACACTTATGAGCTCGTGGTTCAAGTTTTCCACCATGATAATTATGAACAAAAGCAACACAACCAAACACATTGTGAGGTAGTTGATTAAGAAAGGGAACCGAGGGATAGGTTTCAAGTAGTTTCTATAAAGGTGTAAGGAAATCCAATGTTTTTGAAGGCATTCGATTTATTAGATAAGCAAAAGTAAGAATAGCCTCCCCCTAAAACTAGTTTGGAACATTTGTAGTGAGCATGATAGACTTTGCAACCTTAAGTAAATGCCTATTTTCCTCTTAGATACATAATTTTGTTGTGGTGTATTGACACATGAAGTTTGGCGTATAATGCCATTGGTGATAAAAAATTGATCAAAAGCTTGACTTAGGTATTCTTTCCCATTGTCACTTCTAAAAATCTAAAATTTGGCACATAATTGATTCAGTATAAAGGAGTAAAAGTCCTTAAAAATTTAAAAACTTCTGCTTTATCTCTCATGAGATATACCCAAGTCAATCTCGTATGATCATCTATGAAAATTACAAACCATTTGGCATTTTTCTTAGTTTTAATCCTTGATGGCCCCCAGACATCACTATGTATGATAGAAAAAGGTTTAGGGGTTCATAAGCATAGGGTAAGTCGGAATTTTGTGTGTGTTTAGAGAGTTGGCAAAATTCATCCTTAAAAGATGAATCCTTATTATTGAAAAAAGTTGGATAGAATTGTTTCGTGTAAGATAAACTAGGGTAACCTAACCTGTAGTGTCAAAGAGCGATATCATTATTGGATGACAGAGTAGCATTTGCTTTACTCCCATTCGAGCTGCCAATGTAATATAATCCATCAAACTCCCTAGCACTACAAATCTTCTTCCCTGACTCCAAATCCTATAAAACACACCCATTAGAGTAAAAGTTAGCTGTGCAATTATGCTCTTTAGGAAGTTTCTTCACTGACAGCAAGTTGCAATCCAGACTAGGTACATAAAGAACAT
The DNA here is from genome assembly GCA_027564335.1 of Erythroxylum williamsii. Lineage (NCBI taxonomy): Eukaryota > Viridiplantae > Streptophyta > Magnoliopsida > Malpighiales > Erythroxylaceae > Erythroxylum > Erythroxylum williamsii. The sequence continues at coordinate 31,883,050 of JANITW010000006.1, read as the reverse complement.
TAGTTAAGACAAGTTTATCAGCTATTATAATAGTTCCTATTCCTTCAACCTTAAGAATCTGTCCATTTGCTACCTTGACAGTTCTGTGACCTTGACAAGTCTGAATATCAACAAATAAAGATTTATCACAGGTCATATGGACATTTGCCCATGAATCAACAATCCAAATACAATGATTTAGGGTTTTAACACCTAAAGGAGTGTGTGTGTTACCTATATTCACCATATGACTCGTAGATACAACCTTTTCAGCTTTTAGATCATACTTGCTCAGAATTTTTCTAAGTAACTCGACCTCCTCCTTTCTTACTGGTACATTTTCACCTTCTGCCTTGTCATTACCAGCAGCTGCATAGCTTGTGCTCGCTGTTTTTGTTCTGTTTCTCAGATTGGGTGGCTTTCCAGTAATTATCTTTGGCATGCCCAATTTTCTGACAGTGTTCACACCAAAGCTTACTTGATTTTTTCTTTGATTCTGGTCCAATAGTTCTCTTGACAGCCATAATTGAGAATTCAGGAACTCCATTGTTGTTTAGAGTCCCATTAATCAGTTGTCTCCTACTTTCTTCACACTTAACAAGATTGACTGCTCCCATGACTATTGGAAGAGGATTAGTAGCCATGATTCTGCCACGAACATCATCATAAACTGAGTTAAGCCTAGCAGAAACTCATACACTCATTCCCATTCCATAATCCTCCTATAGCAAGTCAAATCTTCATTGCACATCCATTCATGAGGATCATAAAGATCCAATTGTTGACATAGCTTCACCAATGCTGTGTAATATTGAGTCACTGTCTTCTCTCCTTGCTTGGTCTCTCTCTCAAAAAACGCTTAATTTGGAACAAAGCAACAGTATTTTCGATAGTAGCATAAGTTTGTTTGGCATTTTCCTAGATTTCTTTCGCAGATGTAGCCAAGACAAACTACTTGTTGACTTCCAGGGTCATTCATAACAAGGTTGTTTTCAACCATCCAAGTTTGGTACTTTGGGTCTGACGGGTCGAACACAGTAGGTGGTGTTGTGCTTGAGTATTTTTCTTTCCCTCTCCCTCTTATGAACATGAGCACCAAGTGGGAATTATCTTGACTATGTTGGTTTGGGAGTTATCGACACTGTTCAGGATGGGTTTGATGCTGGTGGAGCCGCACCAGACGAGCTAGCGGCAGAGATCTCCTCCGACTCGATTTGCATGGCTCTAATCGACCCAAACAAAATCATTCCCCGAGTGTTCTACAAAGCTCTGATACCATGAACGAAAATGGGGAATAATATTATGATATTCTGAATAGAAAGTATACAGCCATATATAGGCCATTACAAGTGGCAATTTAAATCTGGAAAGTTATCTAAAGCTATCTAATATAATCCCTTAATTTCAGGGATTTCAAACTTATTCTATCTTAACTATTTACAGCCTATCTATATTTCAATGTAATCTATTTATAGCTGTTTACTATCTTGATAGGAATATTAGTCATAATATTCGACTGACAAGAAGAATCAGAATTATCCTTGGCGGTGTGTTTGTTTAACTCTTTATAATCTATGCGTAAGGGTTAAAGTTATGTCGGATGAAACCTTGCTTCATTAATTCTTGCATTGAGTGTTCAATTGCATCTTTTTGCGCTCCTGATAAAGATGAGGTCTAATGTTAATTGCCTTGACTCCCTCCTCCAGATCAATTTTGTGATCTTGCTTTTTGTTCAGTGGCAATTGATCAAACTTCTTGAAGATGGTTCCAAATTTAGCTAGTACTCCATTAAGTTCAACTAAGATACTGGTTGATCCGATTCCATGTTTACTTGTCGAAGCTGACATTCAATAGGATACATCAATTGCAACATATATTATCGAGCACATTCATAACGTTAATGCCCCTTATTGAAGTCTCTTAGAAATTTCTTGTTAATGTGACTAATTATCTCTTTCATTTGAAAGTCATGGTTTGATTTTTGAAGTTGCATAAGATATCGTTTAAGTTAATCTCTAAGAACCTTATCACATGTTCCTAATGCAATGATCCAAGGGATTTATGGTGAACTTCATCCCCTGCATACTCTATGTGAAATTCAAGTAACATTGGTGACATTCTTTTACAAGGCCTTCAGCCATAGTTATTTGAAATGGTTCTATTTCTTTGATCACAATATTACTTTTCTTAATTACTAGCACATCTGTGAAATCTCGAGTAATTCTGTTATCGATTAAGATATGTATTGGCTTCTTCTGAAGGACCCCCATGGCTCATCTTCTCGGATTTGTCTTCATCACCTGTGACACATTTGGAATTGTTTGCTCTGCATTTTCATCAACCACTGTCCTGTATTAAGCCCTCTTCTCCATCTACCATTTATAAATAAAATTGCTTTTTCTTACATTTATGCCCCAACATGTATCTGTCATTATATTAGACCTTCGAACATTTCTCATCAAAATACTGCTAACAGCTTTTGGTATTCTTGTGTTTTGCACATAAATCATTTAACAGCCTCCAGGTGTAGGTAAAATTCCATCCACCTTGTTATTGGTCCTTGGGGTGGTTAAGAGTTGATTCACTTCTTGAGTTACATATTATATGGGATGATTTGATTCCTCCTTTGAATTGATGCAGATTAATGTTGTGAATTGATGCAGATTAATGTTGGGTGTTACCTGTCTCTTACTTGCGAACATGTATGCTTGTTGGAGATTCTGGGAGTCAAGCTTCATTTGTAGTTCAAACTTTGATTTCAACTCCTTTAAGAAGAAATCCACTAGATAATTCTCAGTTGAAGATAGTTGTTAGGTTAACGACCAAATTTTACAGACTAATCTTGCACTGTACCCTCTTGTTTAAACTCTCGAGTCCCCTACGGGGTCCTAAAATATTTCTTCACCAAACGTCTGGTTAAGAATAGTTATAAATTCCCCTCAGTCTACTAGATCACGCCTCATTTTGTTTTTCAAATACAACCGGTACTATTCCTCTAAATGCACAGCTGCCATTGTCACTTTCTGATTATTGGGGCTATGATTTAGCACAAAAGATTGTTTACATTTGTATAACCATCCCCTCACTCACACCTTTGCACAGCGGAAAGTCAATTCTGCTAAGTCTAGCGTGTACCTTGTATCCATCATTCTCAAGATGAGCTTTAGTTATAGTACCCAAATTTTCCTTGCCCCTGCTATCAAGCCACTGTCCTTTCCAAATCTCTATTGACTCATTTCTCTTACTTGTTTATCTGTTTGATTTTGATTCTTCAGCAATAATTTTTCGTTTTGAGTTTGTAATACGATGAAATTCCCAACTTTTTCTCCAACTTGTGCAACTCCAATCCTCTAGTTCCTTCTGCCATCAATGCCAACTGCTGGGGTTCGATGTCTCTGAGACCAAATATTAGTACTAGTTCAACTTGATTAGGAATTAACTAGCAACATTCCGAAAACAGTAAAGAAGAAAGGACACAGAGAAGAAAGAGTCATTAGAGGATTCCAAAACAGGAAAAAGAAGAGGAAGAGAAAACAATTCTGTTATGACATATCCTTCCCTATCCGTTATTCAACAGCTATAGAGTAATAAACTAGATCAAGAAAAAGAACTGCAGCCACATGTTTGAGTTTGTTACAAAGGTTACTTGAAACTGTGGGTTTTTGCTTCTTGTAAGTTTCATGTGTGATGTCGTCTGCTTTATTTATTCTTGTTACCATTGTGATTTCCTGGCGTCTTCTACCATTCATTTCTCTGCAACAGTGTACACAGGTATTTCGTCTGTCTGAAGACCTACATTTGTAGATATAAAGACCATGACTTATCTTATTAGACTATGCTGTCTAAAGTCCCTCTTTATAGAAGGAGAAAATATACCTATTCTGTAACAGTTTCTTTTACTTTGTAAAACAATATTCTAATGTTAATAATTTCACAATTAATTTTAATTTTGATAAATCTTATATAATCTTATTACATTAGTTTAGTTGCTCTGAAGTTTTGAAGGCTTGTGCACATTTGTTGACTACTATGCTGGGCATCTGATTAACTGTAAATGAGTGACAATTTCTTATAATTTGCTACTCAAATCACTCTATATGTAAAATGTAAATACAGATTGACAGCATGGATGCCCTGTTTGAAGCACAGTTCTCTCCACTTGCTGACACGGGACGTTATCTGAGCAAATGTGGTAAATGTTTGAGGTACATGAAGTACATTTCTTCGCAACCATCACGACTGTACTGTGGAACATGTGAGGAGGTTTATTATCTTCCTCAAAGAGGCGCAATCAAGGTAATGTTTCTCCATCTGAGCAAAGCGCCCAGGGACCAAAACTTTTTCTTGGACTAGTTTCTCAGATCTATTAGTCCTATTCATGACTTGTACGAGTTTTTCTTATCTAGCCAGCTGTTGACCATGTGCAGCTTTACAAGGAATTAACCTGTCCTTTGGATAATTTTGAGTTGTTGATTTTCTCAATGGCTGGTCCAGAAGGCAAGTCATTTCCTCTCTGTCCATTTTGCTATAATAGCCCTCCCTTTGAAGGTATAGAGATGGTTTTTGGTGCTAAAAGGGCCAGTGGTTCTGGTAAACTGGGAAAAGGGGCAGGCATGCCATGCTTTCTCTGTCCGCATCCAACATGTCGGCATTCGATGATTGCTCAAGGGGTTTGTGCTTGCCCGGAATGCAATGGAACGCTTGTTTTGGATCCGGTAAGTGCTCCGAAATGGAGGCTATATTGTAACATGTGCAATTGCCTTGTCCTACTGCCTCAAGGTGCTCATCGAATTGCAACAACACGGGATCAGTGTCCTGAATGTGACTCAAAAATCATAGAAGTGGACTTCAATAAGAACCATACACCATTGCCTGATGGAGCTACTTTCTATACTGGTTGCATTCTTTGTGACCATTTGCTTCATTCACTTGTGGAGGTGAAGCATGGTAAATCATTTTTTAAGCGCCTAGGCAGCAGAGGAAGGGGAAGAGCAGGAAGAGGTGCATATAGGGGTAAGGGTTGGGGTTTTGGTAAGTAGTAGATCCTAAAATCCGCCTTCGATATTTTTCAATTTACTCCCAGTTATTCTAAGGCTAACTGATGAAGCTTGTTGTTGGACAGCTTACACATTTTCAATGCTTTTTATTTACTGATAAATTGACCCTTGATATTTGTTCGTATTTGATAAATATAAATCTTGGCATATTTTGTTCTCGCATGTTGAGAATGAGACATCAATCACTCTCGCTATTCTTTTTTTTTTTTCCATATTTTGCTACGAAATTTGCATATGCCCCTTTTCCAGAATTTATTTTTGAAAAATGTTAAACCAAAGTTTGAGAAAGAATCATACGGTACATAAATGGTTTTCAATGTTTACATTTTTATAAATTACACTATAGATACAATAAGAAACATTTTGTTCAAACATATCTAGTTTTTGAAATAGATGGAAAGAGACCAATAGTAGAAATTCAACCGTCTCAAAACTTCCCAAAGATTCAACCGTCCCAAACCGTCTCAAAAATTCAACCGTCTCAAATATTCTTGGCCCGTGTTGATTTATTTTTTAAAAAAATGTTTTGTTTCTCTCGATTGGGCCTTGGGTCGGATTGTAATGCCTACTCTCAAAACCTCCAAATTCATCTTTCAAACTTCCAAGTCTCCCTTGATTCAATAATATGTTAGAATTGTAGGATTAATCAACATATACATAATTTTCAAGCTAACATTCACATATATGCTATTTAGGTTGAGGTGTGGCAATGAGTTAGGTTGCACGACTCTATTGATTACCTATCTCAATCCCATCCTTGTAAGGTATGACTTGAGTTTAGTTCAAATCTTACTTTGAATTCAAACTCGATCAGCTTTTGAAATACTTGAAATTTGTTTATAACTTATGTTGACCCAATTTGTCCTATTAATTTTTCTCTGTCATCTTCATCATTTTCTCCAATCAAATCTAGAGATTCCTGAATAATTTTTAAGGTCTTTAGGTTAAGTCTAGTGCAACAAACTCCCATAGTGTTCTTGGATTTGCCATTTTTTTCTTCAAATTCAAATACTTGTTCTACTCTCAGAGTTGTTCTTGCTTCCCTTCATAACTTCTGCAATGTCCTTTCGATCTTCGAATCAAGTTGCCTAGGTTCTCCAAGAGAAGATTTCGTCATTACCATACACTAACACTAACAAACGTTTAAAAATTAACAAATAAGGAGAAGAAATGATTATAAACAAATATATACACAAAATACCAACTAAAATCAAGAAGGAAAATTAAATCACCACTCCCCAACATTGGAGCCAAAATTTGACAGGACGTGTCCAGTGCACTGCAAAATAATTATGTACACTAATGACTTGTAGATGTGGTGAATCGGGATCATTTCCATAAGAAATGTTCAGTTAATTCTTGTAATGAAAATAATTGATGCATTGGAAATATAAATGGGGGATTTTGGGTTTAATGCAGTTGAGAAAATAAAGTAAACTTAAACTAACAAGAACAAATTATAGAAAATAGTTGAAAAATGATAAAAATAATGAATATGTGTGAAACTCAGTTTTCAGATCAATAGGTTTTTATAGGAGCAAACCCCATGACCCCATAGCTCTTAATAGGTGATTTTAATTGTACGATCTCATCTCATAGGTTTTAAGTTTTAGGAAAAAACTGACATATAGGAGTGATTCATAAAGAACCTTAAGCTGGTAGGTTTGAGACATATTGGTCGACATTATTTAGATGTCCATTTTCCCTCTTAATTTTCCCATATTTTGTAACCATCTCACCTTTGATCACACTCCCATAGTTATTTAAGTAAAGACAACTAATAGAGAATGAGAGCCCCATTCAAATTGTTCAATCTCTATTGAAACACCCAATTTCAAAGAGGAAATTATTACAGGTCTAAGATCTGAATTAATTGGTTCCCAAACTTTCATATGTTAATAAAAGTTAAAAGCCATAAATTCAAAATTATACTCATCTAGAGAATGAATTTGAATACTTTGCATCTAAAGAAAGATGAGCTCTTAATTCCCTAAACTGGTGTCAAGATTATTTGGCTCTGAGCCCTACTGATCCTACCCTCAAACTTCATTAAGTAGCTACATTAAGACATTATGTAATCGAGAAACAAAAAATGTCTTAGTTAAGAGATTGATGTAGGAATGCAAAATTCTTCTATAATGTCATTGAACCTGGAAGGAATAGAAACAAGAGTCTCCCTACAAACTATTTTTATGATAAAAAATGATTGAAGAACCTTACTTATAAACACTTTTAAGATCTAATGGTATTGAATTAGACATGGAACTTATACCTGATGACCTTAAAGCTTGTCTAGCTAATACTTTTCCCCTTCAGATCGCACCTAATCTGATTATGAATGTTTCCAAAGATGAAAATAAAGAAACCATATTCATTCTCAATTTGGATAAAGTTCTCAATTTAGATGGCTTCAATGTATTTTTTTTTCCAAAGCATATGGGAACTGATAGGTGACATGGTTACCAAATCAGTGTTAGAATTCTTTAGTAGTAGTCATATACTAATTAAGCCGAACCAAATTCATACTAGTCTCATCTCCAAAGACCCATTGCCTGCTTCAATGTGATTTATAAGGTAATTTCAAAGATCCTTACTAACAAACTCAAGAAAGTGATGCCTTAAATCCCTTTATCAAAGTGCATATATACATAGAAGAAGTATTAGTGATAATATCTTTCTTAAGAGCTTTACAAGAGTTCCTACACTAAGCAAGCAATTAGGAGTTATGCTTTAAAGATAGATTCCAAAAAATATTTTAACTCCTTAAACTATAAATTTTTTTTATCTCTATACAAACTAATGGCTTTCCCTATAGGTTCATTAATTGGATAATGAATTGCATCACTTTTATCTCTTTCTTAATTTTAGTGAATGGGGAGCTAGTAAGAGTCTTTAGAGCTACTCAAGGATTGAGTTAGGGAGGTAAACAAAGTTGAATATATCTAAGGAACCAAGGTTCAAATTTCATCACAAATGCAACAAGCTAGGTACTTTTAGCCTCTTGTTTATAAATGAACTGTTATTATTTTTTCGGCTAATTAGATCGTGATCTTCTATTAAAATCTTTGGAGATTTTTAAATCCATCTCAGGTTTGGTGTTTAACCTAAATACAAGCTCATTATTTCTATCAGATGGTGCCAATGCGATATATGTTTGTTAGCAACCTCTAAAGGCCTTAAACATCAAGAATTCCTTTTAAATCAGGGTTTTTATTATAACAAAAAAATCAACTCTCATTGACCCCATTCATAAGAATCTAAGTAGTTGGTGTAACAAGACATTTTTATACAGAGGCAAACTTCAGTTGGTAATCTTTGTCCTAAGCAATCTTTATACTTAGTACTGCTCTCATTTTTTGCTCCCAAAAGAAATAATGATAAATATTGATAGAATGTTTAAAGACTTTCTGCAAAGTGGAATTGGCAGTAAGATAAAGGTTCCTAAGATAAGATGGTCATATATTTGTTTTCCTACAGAAAATGATGGCTTAAGAATTATTTCAATTCATCTTATGAATAAAGTCTTACTTGCTAAGAAGTTATGAAGACTATGCATAGATAAAGCAGTTCTATGGTTTAAATGGATTCAACTTTATCTCTTAAATGAGGAAAGCATTTAAACTGTTAAGGCAAAGTCTAACACTTCCTGGTCTTTGAAATAGGAGTTACTTGCAAGATATTTGGTGCAATTATCTATTCCCCAACACTTATCTTTTAATCGTCCTTTGGCAAATCGTCAAAATCAAAATCACAAACCAAAACTTTTTTTCATTTATGATATTTTCTAAGAATACATAAGCATAAGTAAAGATGAATGACTTTCAAAACCTAAAATAATAACTTAACATTCAAAGCTTCTAATCATGATCAATCAACATTCATCACCCTTAGAAACTAAGTTATCTAGAGGTAGACTTAGACAAAAGGTGTTTAAACAAGATATTTCCATAGGTACACTCAAACACCATTCACAATCACAAAGTCCATAACTTTGCATATCATTTCATTTCTCTACCACCAAAAGTCACATGCATAATCATGAATCAAAGGACTTTTCTAGGTTTGTAATGTGGGTAAGGGTAAGGTGGGATTTATTTTAGGTAATGTAGCATAAAAGCCATCAAGCTAATGAAACAAAAGTAACACTCAATGACATATCAAATGCACAAGTTAACATTTATTCAAAACTGGGTACGGTCAGTCATGAAGAATGCAACAACTATGTTTCACAACTCATTTAGCTCTCACATCAGAAGCCATATTAACATAACATAAAAAGTTCTCTATCCAAAACAACCTCCGCCTCATATGTAATATAGTCAAACACCTAATCGATGCAACTTAAGGAGGATAACATTAATTAACAACTTTTCACAACAGTTGTATTTCCTCCTTGATACTTTTATTTAAACTCACTTTTTTCTTTTCTTTTCTTTCTTTCTTTTTTTTTTCAAAAATAAAAGTGATAGAAGCTACATCAACATAGGATTCATAACATGGAATTTTAACAAATATAACTAACCCATATGTTTGCATACCCACACACTTAAGCCTTTGTATAATCACATTCATCAAGAATTAACAAATGCTTCACTAGATTTAAGTCTTTGGTAGGTCATTTGGTTAGGTGCATGTAATGTGATTTATATAAAAGAAAAGGCCAATAAAGTTCAAAGGGGGTTAGCAAAGAAAAATTCACATAAATGGGTAGGTTATTTGGCTAATGTAGCTCGTAATCAATAAAGAATGTCTAATCATTTTCATAAAAATGCATGTGATAAAAATGTGGTCTCGAATAGAAAATCAATGCAAAGTAAGGATGTATATGTCAAGAAGATCACACATAACAAAATACAGTGAGACTGATATGAATGTGTCAGTCTAATATGACTCAAAACCTTACTATTTTTGCCTACCACTAGTCACTGCTCTTCTAAGAATATGCACATTAACCAACCACAAGGGCAAAAGTATATGCTAAGATTGCTATGAACTTTTCTAGTCAATTCACACTCTAATTATGACTAAATAATCTTTAAGGAAATAGAATTTTTTTATTTTGTTTGTTTGATTTCGAAAACCGTCTCAGTCACATAAGCAACAATTAAGCTAAAAAACATGCATAAAACTAAGATCCCCACCCCCACAACTTAAAACTTACATTGTCCCAATGTAACATCAAATGCAGGAAATGGAGCATTTAACAAAAATAACAATTACGAAAATGTAAAGAAACAGAAATTGACTTCCCTCAGGTTGCCTCTCAAGCAACATCTTTCCTTATCATCATTGGCTCGACCTCCAGTTGTTTACATCAAGTGACACCAGTCACATCCTTCAGCATCAACACCTCGAAATCCTCCGTTTGGAAGCCTTCATAATGTAACATACCACTCCTATAGAGCATATGCCCGACATACTGAAGGATATTCGAGAATATACCCTACGAGAATGGCACGTTAAGATAATCAAATCAATTCATTTCACATTTTAAACCATCACACATATCATAAAACATTCCAATAATCATTTTGTTCCATCTTTATTCACAAATATATAAAATTTCAAATGTCATTACACTTCTAAAATTCACATGTACATGATATCACAACAGTTGATAAATGATGTTCTTGATGTATAATGACTAGAAACATCTACAGGTACAACTGATCTCGACCACTAACTCTTGTCCAATTGCTGTAGCTATACTCCAATTAGTCTAACTAGATCTCCTCTAAACCTAAAAATCAACTTTGCAATTTTGATGAGTTTTGCAAACTAAGTGAGTGAACTATCATTGATGTTTTCACTCAGATCAGAAATACATAGGCAAACCATATCTCATTTCAACTAGTATTTCACATTTTTCAGTATTAAATATCACATCACGTTCTTCATACATTTATGCAATTTAATAATTCACCTCAGTTCAATAAGGCATGTCAATTTGATCATTTAATATGTAAGGATGCATATGCAAATGGACATGTGACTTCAATTTATTTTTACTTTGTTGTGACCGAGTGCCTATATTGTCTCATACTCGTCGTAGATACCGAACTCATTTATTTCCTGTACATATTGTGGATACTGGGCTCATTATATCTGAGCTTGAGGCTCTTTATCACATTTCTACGCTTAAAGCTCTTTTTTCATATGGTGGCTACATCGGTCATAACTTATTTATTTGTTCATACATTTAAATGTAACGAGATGCAACAAATTACATAGTGTGCATTCAGTATTTATCATTTGGTGTGCTCAAGTCACATGTTACATTCTTCGTATCCAAGTCCGGCATTCATCATTCAATTGGTCACACATTTTATATTCACATATAATTATAAAGCACTTCCAATACATTCTTGGATATTAAACTCCTCGGGCCAACAAAATTCAGAATTATCACATTTATATCAATAACAATTCAATATCTAATAGTTAATAAAAAATAACTCAAACATAGTGAGAAAACATCTAGGTTAACTGACATAATCAAAAAAGAAGCACACATATAATAGAGATTACACATCTAAGTCAACTCACAGTATGCTCCAGATAAGCTATTGCCTTGATGACCCGGCAATGTCTAAATGTTGACGATCAACTTATGTATCTATCTTCATGCAATACACACATATTTGACACATTAATAAGTTGATCAATCATATGATTACTCCATCATTCACACAATGTGTGTGTGTGTGTGTGTGTGTGTGTGTGAGTGAGTGTGTGTGTGTGTGTGAGTGAGTGTGTGTGTGTGTGTGTTTCTTAATTAAACTTGATTATGCTCAAGTCATCAATCTTACATTCACCAATCCTTTTTTAGCATTATACATTCATACAATTTCCCGATTCTCATTCATTTATACCTAATTTATATTGTTCATATCCTTTGAATCACATTTGCATTCATAAGAACATGTTTATACCATTAACAACTCATACTTCTCAAATTTATATTCATTAATATCAAACAATCCATTCCTTAAATTATAACATAAATTAACAACCTACACTTATCAAATACTTAATTAATTTATTCACATCAAACTAAGTTTATTTTGAGCCCCAATCAAGTCCAAATACACCAATGTATAGTGCCTTATCCTTATATGATTCAACAAAAACACAAAACAAAAGTTTTTTCACTTCTAAGCATTGCCACGATTGTGGGAAGGAAGTAATAAAATTCCCACGATTCATTTTCCTTCAACTTTTCTTCCAAAATTTAACACCTTCATGATAGTCCATCAATTATACATTATTTATACCTTAAAGATACTTCAATTCCTCATCAATCCATCTCTAATTCCAATTCAAAATCATTCAATTGGTAACTCATAAACAATTTATCTTTTATGCATCAAAAACCAAACAGAAGCTTTCATTCAATTTTATTCATGTAATCCTAGTTCTTTCCCATTTCAAGAACACTACTCTAGCATCTTGTTTTTTTTAACATAAATCCACCTTTATTACAATTCAAATATCAATTTAATTCATCCATATAACAACCTATCCATCATTAAATTTCCAGCACCCTTCATCTTTGACCCTACATGCGACTTATATCAATTTAATCATCATGAATGTTATGCTACCATATATTGCAATAGGTCAATAAATCATTTACTTGTTTAACTCTAAGCCTACTCAATTATCAAGCTAACTTAGCCCTTCAAACATGCAAATATAAAGCATAATCGGTAGAATAAAAAGGTTTCAATCACAAGATGAAGGAAACAGGATTTTGAAGTGGCAAAGTGCAGAATTTTGGCAAAACTCATGGTTATGGAGATTGTGTGGATATGCTGATGGTGAGAAAGAAGAAGAAGGTAGTAAGTAACAAGAATAAGAGAAAAGGTGGTCGTTCATGTGTAAAAATCGTGTGTGTAGGTTTGTGGTGAGGGAGTGAGACACATGTCATGACACTTGTCATGCTGAGATCTAAGACATATGTCTCAACCATCAACTACCAATTGTCACTTTATGTTTGGTCCATTTTTCACTCAACTACATCACCCCTTGTCACTCATTTATTCTATTCATTTGTCAATCAACTAGCTAAGCCATTTGTCACTCATTTCTAAGTGCCACGTGTCACCATTTCATAGGCCTAACCAACCTAAATTTCTATGTATCAATTTATTTTTCCCATTTAACATTTTTCCTAGACTAAATGCACATATCACTTCATGAATCACTCAATTGCAACAATAAATTCCAATTTATCAATTATAATCAATCAATTATTATCATTAGTAAACCAAAGTATAAGACATTAGAAATGCACGTTCATTCTAGTTTCATACCCCAGAATATGTCAATTGACTGCAATTTATCTAAATCACAATTCATGTGTATATGCTAGTATGATGCATATTAAATAAATCATAAAATCATGTCACAAATGTACTAAATTCATTCTATATAAGGCCACTCATGTGACTCAATAATCTAACTCTTTAAATCCTTCAACAATTTAAAAGACAAGATATTACACATAATACAAATTTAAGTGATGATCATTCACTTTGAGTGTCTTGTCAATTTTGAGGCTTCGTATCTCTACTGCACTAAAAGGAAAGACAAGAGTGATAACAAATGGACTAACCCAATGAGAACACAACTTAGCTTGAAAGAAATTGAGTTTAGAATGATATAATAACACTTTTTGGTCCAATGAGAAGCTTTTCCTCGAAATCATCTTATCATGAAAAGCTTTCGTGCTCTCCTTATATATCACCACATTTTGATATGACTTATTCCTCATCTCTTCCAACTTTTGAAACTGCAACTTTCTATGCACTTCCACATCATCCAAATTCATGTTGCATTTTCTAATAGCCTAATATGTTTTATGTTGTAATTGTATCAGAAGATGACATGGTTTCCCAAATACTAGTCTATACGACATCCCAATTGGTGTTTTGTAAGCTGTCCTATAGGCCCATAATGTGTCTTCCAGTTTTTCGCTCCAATCCTTCCTATTAGGCTACATGGTTTTCTCTAGGATTAACTTGATTTCTCGATTTGAGACTTCAGCTTGCCCATTGGTTTGGGTGTTGGGCCCGGGCCCCGGATCCCCGATTCCCGAGGCGGCCCCTCGGGTCGCGCCTGCTACGGACGCTCCATGAACCTTCGGACCCGATCCCAACATCCATACCTATACACAAGTCGATTCGCACATAAAACATATACTCATACATTCTAAACAGGCATTCATCGTTCCACATGCATAAACCAACTGTCATTTGCATTCCAAGAAATTCAACAAGTATTCTCGAAATATAACATAATACAAAATGAAATTAAATCCCAAAATACAAAAGTATGCTCCATGATGAAATGCTGGTGGGCTAACCAAAGTACTAACTTAAGACAAGGCTCCTAACTAGCTTGACGTTTCCGATGCCTTGCAAGGTCGACAATCGTCTCGATCTGCACCTGAGGAGGGGAGAGTAATGGGGTGAGCTGCGAAGCTCAG
>JANITW010000006.1:31825952-31838118 GCA_027564335.1 Erythroxylum williamsii | reverse complement strand
CATACGCACGTCGCGACGTCTGAGTCGAAGAACCGACCCCGAACTCCAGATTTCTGCATTTTCCACCTCCAATTCATACCAAACTCAAATGCAACACCTCTAAAGCATAGATCAAGGCTTAAACTACAGTTCTAACCCATTCTAGGCTTTCAATCCATCCTAAAATCATTAACCCAACGATTTTCCCAATTTTCTCACCTAAAACCCTAAATCGTCGATTTCTCTCAATCCAAGATATCTCAATGTTTAATCCAACCAAAAACAAGATAGAAAGGATGCAAACTTACCGATTGAAGCTCTAAGATCGTCGAAACCGCTGAAATCGCCAACTCTTTCTTCTTCTCTTCTTCCTCCTCTCGACGGCGCTTCCTTCCTCTTCTCCTTTCTTTCTTTCTTTTCCTTCTTTCCTTTTCTTCCTAATTTCCTACTTAAAACAATAATAGCATAAGGACCATTATACCCCTTCTTCAAAGCTTAAGCCCATTCAAACTTAAATGAACTTCCCAAAATACCCTCATACAAATTAGTCCGAAATTTCTTATTTAAACCATATGCAATCACATCTTAAACTCAATTATCCAAAATTATGCCCAATTTAATCAAACTAAGCCATAAACACCTAATTATCGAAATTCATGCTTAATGACATCATAAAAAGAAAATTCGGGGCCTAACAGAAGCAACAAGGTAGGCAATAAAAAAAGTGTTTATTAATGTTAATAAATTACTATTCTGCTGGCCTTCGAGTTATGAATAGAGCTAGTAGTCAGTTGATAATATGATGTAGCTGAGTAACCAGATTGAAACGCATCACAAATGTGTGCCTCCGTGTCAAAAGGCTATAATGAAGTTTCAATCAAGCAGCTTAATAAATAAATAACCTAGTCAAGTAACCAGATCAACAATCATCACCAATGTTTTCCTAAAAGACTAGATCCTTGTTTAAATAAATTTAAAAAAAATTTTTCTAATAAAAACCTACCGAACTTGTAATAGCTTGATTTTTCATGAAAACATACTTAGGAATAGTTACAAAGTTTCAATGACCAAAGAATTATTAATGTGTGTGTGCAATTGAAAAGGGTAAATAAATTAACACTTGGATCTGGATTAATATGAATATTTAGTTCAAAGCCCTTAGTCACGGATTTTGTTTGTTAATGATTTGATATGACTTGAATGATTTTGTTTTAAATTAAATTTATTTCATGAAGCCGAAGCCATTATCTCATTAGTGCATTATGATTTGTGTGTTTGTTGTTTTGTTTGCTTAAGCACAAGCAAATGTTTAAGTGTGGGGATGTTGATAAGTGTGAATTACATCATATTTTAAGGATTAGTTTGATATGTATTTAATCATTAATTCGATCGTTTAATATGTGTTTAGGTTAGAATTGTGTTAGTTTGTTGAATATTTATGTTTAAGTGTTTTATGAGTTAGTACAAGTCTTCGAGCTTAATTATTATGTTTTTAAGATACCTTGATGTTTTTGTTTGAGTTTCAAGGTCAACATCAAAGAAGAGAGAAGTTTCGAAGACATTGGAGTTGAAATAATGGCCTATGATTGTGGCATAATAGGCCACGATAGTGATAGAAGCACTGGAGTTGGCTAGGCTATGATCGTGACAGAAAGCTCAAATGTGGCTTGCATCGGCCAAACGTGCAGACACTCATAAACGTCAAGTTTAAAGGAATTTTCGAACCTTTTTGACTCCAGAAAAACCCTAGGGCTACTCAGAACACAAAAGGTATTTAAAGAATAAGATAAAGGAGAAGAAGGAGCTTTTGGTATCAACCACTTTTCAGAAAAACCCTAGAGAGAATTATCGAGAGATAGAGAAAGAGAATAATCAAGAGAGAAGTGGAGAAGAAGCCAACTAGACGTACCTCCCAGAACAGGAGTTTCCCGACATCGCTACCTCCCGTCATCCATTTAAATTTGTATTTTCTATTATTTCAATTTTATTATTGTATATAATTGGAATAATAGTTGATGATAGGATTTTTGGATGTTGATGATGTTTCTAAACTCACCTTCGGAGTTTTATCTTAGATTTAATGAAATTTTATTGTTTGTGTTTTATTGGATTTATTATGATTTAATTTCTGCAATTGAATAATTCGGTGATAAACTGAGTGGGTGAATCGAGTGAAAAATTATTAAATTGGGCTAACGAGAGTTAGGCAATTTAAGAAAGTAATAATTAAATCAAATTGGTAAATTGTGTGAAGAGAGATTTTGCAATAGTTTTCGATAATATATTAGACAACTTCAGATCTAACCAGGGTTTTAGATAGGTTGTTAATTGAGAAATTGTAACTTCTATAATCTGATTAGGGTTTGTAAACTAAGGTTAATGGTTATAACTCGAGAGACAATAAGCAACCCTAGGATCGTCTCAAACTAATAATCAAAAAATTCATAATCGATTAGGTTAGCGTTAAAGATTATTAAAATTCCATTTCTCTCAATTGGCAGCTCCTTAGGTTAATTCTTAAGTGTGGATTGCAATTGCTAATTTGTTATATTTTCGTAATTGATTCTTGAATTGAATTACTTGATTGAATTGCTTTCTTATTTTAGTTTCATTACATTTAAATTTCTGCGATTTACTTTAGCCTTAGATTTAGGATTAGATTATCCCTCCTCATGGGATCGACACCTTAGGTACTACACAAATGACCTGCGCACTTGCGGATTATCTAGGTGATCAATTAAAACTTACACGCATCAAAAAACTACAATCAATGGACACTGTTCCATTCACACACCCACCATTAAGGGATGGAAACTCATTCGGGAGTAACAGAGCGATAGAGAGAGAAGAAAGAAACAGAGAAAGGAAATAGAGTGAGTCAGGAAGAAGAGTAAAATAGCAAAGAGGTGGAAGCTTGGGAGAGGTCGAAAGCTAAAACTGGAGCTGAATCCCATTCAACCTGAGTGAACATTCATCTGCTTGAGAAGCTAGAGCAGAAGGCGAGAGCCAAAGTCAAAAGCTTGAGAGGAACTAGAGATCTCTATAACTCTTCATCTAATGATTTGTTTGCCTATTCTATTCCCCATTTGCTGCTTTGTTTCTTTCATTTTGTTGTTTGTTATTAACTGACTTGTACTCTTATTAGTTTAGCCAAATGTTATTTGTTTTATTTTGATAGCCATTCGTTATTCAATGTTTTATTATTGCTTTACTACTTTTGTTTACAGTAACATACGATTAAAGTATTTAATGATGATGAATGTTGTGATATCCGTGGTGGGTTGATCTCTTTTCTTGAGAATCAATGTAGCTATTTAGTTGCATATGCATGATTGGGTTACAAATTTGTTGTCTTATTTATTGTTTTAGTTTCTAAACTGAATGGATGTAATAGAATGGCCAAACTTTGCATCATTTTAGTATTAAATGAAGATTCGAGAGTTGAAGTTTAATACGGATCGAAAAACTATGGACACTTAGGTTAAGAACTATAAATATATTAACTTAAGTGGTAATTAGTTGTCGGGATTTCATAATTAATTCATATAAAAACTTGTTGAATACGAAAGTTAGACTAGTTCATTAATCAAATTGATTTAGAACCCAACTTTTAATTTTAGCAAGACAACAATCCAATCATTTTCCCTTAATCATGCATAGAAGATTAAATTAGTGAAATTAAATCTTAAGAGTTTTTCCACTTCAATTAATCTATTTGTCTTTGCTACCAACTGATTCTGTCAACTTTTCAATTTAATTTCATAATTTTCTTTAAAAGCTTTCACTCAATAATCAGGGTAAAATGTCTAAAACTGCATTGTTTTTGTTTTTATTTTTATGTTTAATTCAAACTTAATTTAAGTTGACCAATTTTATCTCCACGAGAGAGACCCTGGGTTATCAGCTACAACTATCTCGTATACTTACGAATAGGATAACCTAGGTCTTTTTAGAACTTTTTGGGCATAATCTATTTGCATAATTTGGTAATAAACCAAGAGAGTGAACTGGATAAAAATGATTAGATCGAGTAAATGGGAGTTAGGTGATCTAATTGACCACACAATGAATCTAGTAGGTTATTATATAGAGAGAGATCCCGTTTTTTTATTAGAGTGTTTAAGATCTAATTAGAATTGTGGGTCTTTTGTTAATTGAGAGATTGCAAATCTCATATTTTAATTAGGGTTAATGAATTAGGGTACTTGATTATAACTCCAGAAAGAGTAATCCCCCAAACAATAGTCTAGAATTGACGCCACAATGATGCGTAATTGACAAGATTAGCATTGGTGATAAGAAAAATCCCCTCTTTCATAATTTGGTAACTCTTCTTGGTCAATTCCTTTTATGACTTTTATGTTGCTCAATTTTAATATCTTTTGTGTTAAACTTATGAATTAAATTCTTGATAATCACTTTCCTATATTTACTTCTCTTTGTAATTTTTATTTTCATTTTATTAATTTTTTTAGCCTTAGATAACAGAGGATTAGATTAGTTACCTTCCTTATAAGATTGACCCTTCACATACTACAAATCATGACCCATGCACTTATGGTAAGTTGAAGGTTATAAATTGTAAAGCTTGCAAAGCGATCAACAATGTTCTTATTCTAGTTTTATTTAGATGGATTACATTGATCTTTATTCTCAAGCAAACCAGAATCAGCTTTAGAATATGTTTATTCGAGTAGCCAAACAAGCTTTATTCTAGTTATAAGATAGTCTTATCTATGCTGCCAAAAAGCCTTATTCTAGGTTAAGAAATCATTTATTCCTAACCTAGAATAACCCTAAACTTAAAGCCAAACACACTCATTTGCACTTTTCAAAAAACCTAGATCAAAACTAAGAAAACATAGTCACCACAGGAGAAGTTGTTGTCGCGGGCCAGCCAACCAGGCACAAGCTCCTGCCACCATTTCCATAATGTTGGTTTTTTCCTCGCTAATGTTGACATAAGCTCCCATGACACATCTGCGACCCCAACAATGTCTTCCTTTTCCCCCCACCTTCCAATCACACTTCCTCACGCTACTAGTTGCTCCTTACAGCAAACGTTGCTACCTCTTTGCATCTTGACATCGGCAACAACAAATCCTTCAAATCCTCTCCACTAAAGTTGAAAAATGGGTCTGGGCCTAACCTGATTCAAAGCAAATGGGCTAGGCCCAGGTTGATACGGCCTTGGACCCAATTGTTCTGGAAAAATTGGGCCTCAACCCAAACTCGAGCTTAGAGCTATATGCAAAATGACGTCATTTTGGAATTTTTAAATTAAAAAATTAGGTCAGTCTACCTCTGGCCCAATCAAGCTCTAGCCTATTGTCTTAAGTCCGATTGAGTGTCTAGTTGGGCCCCAAAGCTCATAACCCAAGCCCGACCAGTCTATTGCCATCTCTACTCGCCAGTTGTGTTGTCACCTCTTTCCTCTTATAGCTACGGCAAATTTTGTGTGTTTGTGTCTTTTATAAGCTATGAATTGCACCTCCACTTTTAGGTGTCTTCACCCAACTTATTCCAATCATCACATGGTTCAATTACACATTGTTGTTGTGATATTGTAATGGGATTTCTCCTAAACCCAAAACATATTCACACCATAACAATCAAAAACCATGTAACCAATACACATTCACCCTTATCCATTCTCCTCTGGAAACAACTTATTATGTGGTTATGGGTTTCCTAAACCTAGATGATACGTTAAAAACATTCAGACTAGTTATAAAAACTTTTGGATATTAATGAACTTCTAAAATTTTGGATTTCAAAACCAACCGGAGCAATAATACAATAATATTGCATTTCTATTGACGGATTAAATCTAAGGATTCCAAGTTTCTAATTTACAGATTTTTGAATTCCAAATTGAACAACAATCTAAACTTTTCATATTGTTTAATCTTCAAGTACTTACAATTTCAATTCCAAAATTAACCAATAACAATTAAACAAATTAATCAAATCACAAAATTAAAGTTGGCTCTGATACCGTTGTTGGGAAATTAGGAAGGGTTCTAATCCCAACCGCAGCGAAATAATTTCATATTTTAATTTTCCAAAAACTAAGGTCTCTTTAATTCTATAAAAATGATTAACAATTAAATCATAATAAAGCATGATTGTTAATTCTTACCTTATTCTAAAGCTTAATCATCTTCTTTTCATAACCCTTGAACTATTTTTGAAGTTAATCTATCTCAACTATTATAGCCACACAAGTATCCAATTTCTAACAGTATCTACAGAACATGTTGAGAGAACTCCATAATTCTTACAGTGATGGTTCAACAAGAAGTGCCAGCTCCATTAAAGCTTAAGCATATTTATAATAAGTTTTGTACATTATAGTAATTTAATTGAAATTAAATGCTAATTTTAATTAAAATTTATTATAATTAAAAATAATTA
This sequence comes from Erythroxylum williamsii, assembly GCA_027564335.1. NCBI lineage: Eukaryota > Viridiplantae > Streptophyta > Magnoliopsida > Malpighiales > Erythroxylaceae > Erythroxylum > Erythroxylum williamsii. The sequence goes on along the minus strand of JANITW010000006.1, from coordinate 31,831,722 downwards.
TAATTAAATACTAATTATGCTCAAATATGATCCAATATCTCGTATAGATCCTTATTTATTAAAATTTTCATATTTAATCAAAAAGTTTCTTAAATTAAAATATCTTTGCTCTATCAATTCTTTATATGGGACTCATTAGATTTCCAAATATATTGGCAATAATTACAAATTGTAATTCTAATTCATAATTAGAATTAGATAAATTAAAACTCCTTTTAATTTTCTGTAATTCTCCAATTAAACAATTTATAATCATTAATGAAGATTGGAGTCTAACAATACATCATGACCACCTATATATTTAGGAATGTCAAAGTAGTTTAATTAACCTTTCCATGCATGATTTTTTTGTATAAGTCAATCATTTCATCATATAATGTTTGGACAAGACATAGAACATGGAATTATTATTTACTCTATTTTGAGTCCAATTACATTAGTTCCCCACCATTAGCTATTGATTCAATTAATTACATTTGTAAATTATTTACAAAATGTTATTCTACCTTGACCAAGGATTTCTCAAATCAATAATAATTGAAAAAAACAAAATATTCTTCCTAATTACTTTAGGGTAATGAATCATATCTTAATCTCACAACTACTTTCATATAGTTTATGATATATTCAATGACTACCAGCTAAACTACCCATTATTAGAATAGGTCACAAGTAGTATCAAAACTTAGGAATCTCTATACAACATATCTTTGGAGATCTTAAATCAAAGGATCACTTATACAATCATCACAATGAGAATTTCTACAAACATAAAAGTAATATTTCAAAAAAAATCTCATATATGGCTAGTTCAGAGAACTTGTTATCTCCTTACCTTAGTTTATGAGATCAATTACTTTCTTCATAAGGAAAAACACTAGTCTTTTTACGTTCTATAAATGTTCAGTCTTAATATAACAATGACTAGGAACAATTTAGAGATATTACATAAATATAATATGAAACTCATAATTATAATATCATTATAATTTCATTTGTAATGTATAATTATCCTATAAATTTTATCATATATATCTAAACATGTACCACATAAAGGATGACCTTAAATTATTTTGTTACTAAATTATAACCAATCAATTGGTTATAGGGAATAAATCAACATGGTTGGCAATCAAAAATAGATTGCAAACCATGGAAAGATTGAAGACAATATATTAAGGAACTTAATAAGTAAGCTTTGCCTTGAGATTCATGAGCATCTTTTTTTGCAGCCCTCATAAGTTTTGGTGCCAAGCTTAGACGATGTGCATAATTCCTTACTTTGCTCAAATTTGGTCTCGATTATTTAATTAGGCCGAACATGTACAGAAAGGTGACCTAACCATATTGAAGTTGTTCCTCAGATATGCACTCAGAGAAGAATATAAGGATTTTTGGAAATTAGCATACGAACATCCACGACCTCCCATTATGCACCTTGAAGTGGAAAAACGATCATATCACTTCAAAAGAGATCTTTGAGAATATGAGCAATGAATTTGCTTCCAGTTGGAGGGTATTCCATCATCAAGTCATCACATTCACAGAGGATAACTTTTCTTTCCTTCTTTTCTTTGTTTCTTATTCATCATGATCTTTACTAATTAAAGGAATTCTTAACTTTCATGCTTCAAGATTGCTTGCAAGATTTTACTTCAAGATTGCTTGCAAGATTTTACAACTCTCAGTGACTGTTGTCGTGAGTGTACAATTAAGGTAAATCATCATCTTTTTAAGTCTCACGGTGGTTTACCATTGCTATTCAGTTTCCAGATTGTGTTAACGATCTTACACCCCAAAAACATTATATTTCTTCTGCACCTGCTCATATGTTTGATTTCTGCGGTTACTTTTTAAACCATTTTTGGTTGCCTCAGTTTTATGATATGGAGATGTATACTTCCTTGCATGATCTTTTTTCTTTGACAAAATTGGATTTCGAAAATTGAAAATACAAGTCCATGTATACCCATACGAATTGTTTTAGGTTAAAGTTATTTTTTAAGTTAAAATATATTTACCAAGCAACTCTTGCATCCTTGATATATATTGTAGTTTTTTTGTTTTATTTCTTGTTCTTAGTTTTCTTTTTTCAAATAAAAAAATATAAATTAGATTATTAATGTGTAATAATTACGTATTAGATCAAACTTAAATTTAAATTCTTTAATTAATTGATTAATGAATTTTTATTATAATATCCTATATAATATTTTATTATCAATTATAAGTGAAAATTATCATATTATATTTATTTGATTAATTAAATTTTATTTATAAACTTACATTTATTTTGAATTTTATTTAAAATTTATATAATTTAAAGATATTTTAAATTTAAATTATATTTATTCATATCATTTTATTTTAAAAATATAATATTTAAATTATTTACAAAGTTTAATTAAATTATTCATAATTACTATTAGTAATTAATTAAATATATAACATTGAATTAAATTACTCATGATTCTTAATTAATTAAGTAATATATGTTTAGGTGATAGTAAATCATATTATTAAAAAATAGAGACGAAAAACAAGAACTAATTTTTATAAGATACAAAAATGGCAGGAAAAAAAATTCACACAAATGAACTTTTTGATTAAATTTAAAAATAAACGAACAAAATTTGAGTAACTTGGGAAGTATGCTTATTGAAAGCCAAAGTATAGCGAAAATAACTACATGAACTGAACTCAATTCAGCTCAGATTTCGTGTGTTTTCCATGTTATTGCTCATTGAGACCCTTTGTCCATATAAAAGTGAATCTGATTAAAGCCGGTAAGTTAATTTGCTCCTTCCTAAATATAATATTGATTTTTTCCTTCTGGATCATATATACTATTTTTATGCTTCTTTCCGTGTTTTTTTCCCCCTCGTTGTATTTTTATTTGATATCAATGATACATCTTCCTTCCATTCAACAGGTAAATCCCATTTCTCTATCAAGTAACTATACGACCGTAACTCATTTTACATTGGAGCTATCGGCTGCTATCTTTGTAGAACTGACCCCCGTGGTTTCAACTGATATGAATTAGTATGTCCCTTCATATACAAGGTTGAAATGGACGACAGATGAGCTCATTATGAAAAAAGAAGAAACACAGAAACAGACTGCATTCCCCCGACCACATCAGCAGTAACAGGATTTAGTTGGATATCATATGATCACTAAATGGGAGCTGTAAAGAAATGGACATAGCACCAGCTGCCAGAATTTGTCACTCTCATAATCAATGGAAAATAAATTTGCCACCTTAAAGCATCTCGAACAAAAATATCAATTTTCTATTAATTAGTCCACCCTTTGATTGCATTAAAAGCTCGACACTGTTTTATGTCTTTACTTCGACAAAACATGCAGTGTGCCAGAAATTTTTGCAGCAAGAGACCGCTTGGTTTTTAAATCTCTAGCCTAAATCGTTTGCAAAATTTCCCTGGCAATAAGATGTACTTAATTGTTATCCCATAAAAACAAGAGAATAAATATAGAATTAACGTTTCAATGAGGAAAAAGCAGTGCTGTTAGTTTAGAAAAATACATGCACCAGGAGCACACTTTAAACAAGAGAAAGATACCTAGAATGGGGTTGAAGAAGAAATCAAGGAAGTTTGAGAATGCAGTAACAAGAACCTCTGAAAATTGAACTGCAACACATATATAACTTTTCAGGGAGACTATGATACTTCCAAAATGGAATGCAGAAAACCTGTGGTTGGATGCTGTTACAGTTTATAGAAATCTTATAGATATTAGATACATATTGTTGGCTTAATCATAGGATTAAGATCCCTTAATTACAGGGATTACATTCCCTGATTAGTAGTGATATACCTGTATATATTTGTACCTATTCTATACATAATGAATTGAGAAAGAAAATAACTTCTCCTCTTTTACACAGTATCCAAGCTCTTGGTTTTTGGCTCTTTCTTCTTACTCAATTTTTGCTTGAAGTTCTGCCCAGGAGAGTAATATGATCCGTTTTTTGGTTCACCACTCACTGGCAAGCCAACTCCTAAAGTCCAACCGTCAAAAGCTCTACAAATGCGTCACACGCACAAGTCAAAATTTTCGGCCTCCCTCCCACATTTCGCGAGTCTTGGCATGTACAACAGCGCCTCCACCTCCAGCCAAGATATTCCGCATCCTTCATATCTAAGCCCTGGAAGGTTCTTTGTGCTGCAACCCTCCAGCTCAATTTGTTTTATCCTTGCCACTATTTTGTTCCTTGGTTCTTATTACTGGGCTTCTCATTAGATACTATCACAAAATATTATCCCTTGGTGATTCTGCTAGTCCCTTGGTTTATCACGTGGCTTTGTTTTACTTAGGCTTCTCATTTGGTGATCCACACTATTAATTGTTTGGTTTGGTCACGTGGCTTTGTTTTACTTAGGCTTCTCATTTGGTGATCCACACTATTAATTGTTTGGTTTGGTCCTCCACATTTTTCAGATTTACCTACCAAACGATTTTGACATATCTATCTAGACATATTTGATTTATTTTAATATGGCTGATGAGCATAAATCAATTGAAGTCGAAGTTATTCTAATGATGTCAGATCACTGAATATTAACTGACAGCTCCTAACTACCTAGACCGAAGACAATTAGGATTCACTTGCTCAGCATTTCCAAGGAAGACCACCTTACAGATAATCTATCGATTGATGCTACAGGGAAGGAATGGTTGCAAGATGATGCTAAATTGTTCTTGTAAATAATTTGATAGACACTGAAGTAGTTGGCATGATTAATCATTGTAAGCTCGTTAAGGAATTAATGGATTATCTAAAGTTTTTGTATTTGAAGAAAGAGAATACTTCTCATATTAGCGAGGTCCATAAGAGTTTTTATCAGGTTGCACAATATGATCAGTTTTTTCAAACCTATTTTATGAATTCCAAAAAAAGGTCTATGAAGAACTGGATGTCTGGATATCCTGTTACCTTTTAATTTTGATATCAAAGCACAACAAACTCAACAGGAGAAAATGACAGTTATGAGCTTATTTGATAGGCCTCAAGTCTCAATTTGATATAGTAAAGTCCCAGATCCTCTCTAGTGTGAAAATTTCCTCTCCACATGAAACCTTCACTAAAGTTCTTCACCAGGCAATAGTGTTATTGTTCCTCCATCTGTTTAGGCTTGTAGTTCCCTTATCAGTTGCAACAATGGAAGGCCTTCTAATCAGCATCAGAATAAAGGAGGCAGTACAGTGGGTTGGGAAAAGCGTAATCATGGTACAAGAAGAGTTGAGTGTCACTGCTGTCATGAGCTAGGGCATATCAAGTGCACGTATCCAAAGCTCCAAAGCTGCAAAATAAGTCTCAAAAATCTCACTCTAACTCATATTGCAGTTGTTTCTAACACACCTGTCACATCTTCGGAACAAACAGTCTTAGTCTCTCAGATGAATTTGTCAAATTCTGTCAATACCAAGAAGCTGTTGAGCTCCTCTAAATCAGTATTAGCTGAGACAAGTAATCCCCATAAGTACCTCCTTTCCTCCTCGGACACTCAGTGGGTCATTGATTCTGGTGTAATAAGCATATGACAGGTAATCTTAATCTTTTTATCACCTTTAAACCCCACAACTCCCCTTCCAAAGTCATTTTGACAAATAGTTCTACCTCAACTCTTGGTTCTAGAATTGCTCATCCTACTCTACTTTTACTATGATAGAAACGAAGAAGCAGGCCCAAGACCATTTCAAGTTTATTCTAGAAGAAAAGGACAGCATTCCGTTATTGGAC
>JANITW010000006.1:31795079-31825852 GCA_027564335.1 Erythroxylum williamsii | reverse complement strand
AATCACCAGTTACAGAATTAATACGAAAGTTACGTCTACTGCTTTCAATCTATTTGTTTGTGTTCTTTTCTCTACCATACTATCATATGCTTTAGGCCTACTGTTAGACCCCTAAGTCTGAGATAGCGGAATCGTGCGTGTATTGGCGAGCCTTGACCAATGTTCGACACGTGAAACAACGAAACAAGGCAAACACTTACGAGGAAGCAAGGAGAAAAAGGGGCAATGTCAAGTGTTGGCATGCATTGGTGCACATTGGTGGAATTTTTTGACGAAATGCAAGATTTGGATGTGAGACCAAAAGAAGGCTTTAGATGGATATCGAGTGAAAAGTTAGCTGGATCACACGCATGACAGGAATATGCGAGAGTTCTAAGGTGACTTAGCAAGTAGATCAAGCATGGTGCAAGTTTTGAGAGAGTTTCAGAACTTGTACGAGCTGACTTGACTAAGGCTAAGTTCTTGATGAACTAAGGAATTAGTATCTGCTTAAGTGGACGGACGATGGCTAATGGAGTTGGCATGGATAAGCATTGGACGGATCAGTGTAGGCTAGGATGACTCATCATCAACAGACAGAGATAAGGAGATCTTAGATGATGTGGTGAATAAAATCACAATGGATGAACATCAGCTCTAAGAGATAAAAATCATGTAGAAGGATCATCTAAAGATAAAGATCTTCGTGGATATGGATAATCATTCCTAGATAGTGTAATCTTTTATCTTGTTATTATGATGTAGCTTAATCCTATTAGATAGATTCCTAATTCAAAAGGGTTGCCATCTATTGGTTAATATGATATAATCTGGTAAAGATAAGATAGGATAAGATTATGATCTTAGCTAATAGAGTTCTGTTAGGATTCTAACTTAGTCATCTAGAGGTGTTTATAAATAGCTCATTTGAACCTTGCTCTTCTCCAAAGAAGGAAGTATGAGAGAGATACTCGGAAACAATGAGTGTGGGAGACACTTGAGATTGAGAGAGTATTCCTTTGTATATTTTGAGAGAAGTAATGAAGGTTGGCTTTTTAGTTGTATCTCTTTCTTGTGTTCTTTTGTTTCCATAATTATCTACTTCTTTCCTAGTTTTCTTGCAAGGGTGTGAGAGTGAAACACTGCAAAGGCCATGAGGCGTTCGAGAACAAGTAGGTTGGTCGACGATCACGAAACAAGGCTATATCTTGCTTTGACAGAGCTAAGTGAAATTGTCGTGCAAAAGAATTAACGCATCTTGTGGGATAAGTTGGTGCTTGAAAGAAAACCTTTGTAACATCTACCATGGTTTTCCTTTAATTTAATATTTGTTGGCAAAATTACTCGAGCTTTAAATTGTTATCTAATTTTTTTCGAATTATTGTTTGTTTCAAAATCTTATGATGAAGAAGATTATTAGTAGTGGACATGTATCAGGAGGTCTCTATGTCCTAGACATTCCTAAGTATGTGTCTAGACCTATTGCTTGCTTTAAGATCTTATCTCCTTTTGAAGCACACTATTGATTAGGTCATCCTTCTATGTTTCATCACGATCACACCCAATCCGAAATCCTGCAAGAAAGCAAGGTCTGGAGAGGTCTGATAATACGCAACCTTACCCTTACATAGGTCATCCTTCTATGTTTATGTTAAAGAAACTAGTTCCAGAGTTTTAAAATGTGTCGTCTTTAGATTGTGAGTCATGTTAGTTTGCAAAATATCACCGTTTGCTTTCTATTTCTCGAATCAACAAAAGAGCTAGCTTTCCCTTTGAGTTAGTTCATACCGATGTTGGGGTCCATGTCCTATTGAGCTAAAGTTGAGTTTCAGTATGTTGTTATCTTTATTTATGACTTTTCTCGAATGACTTGGCTTTACTTAAGGAAGAAACTTTATCAGTTGTTTTCTCATTTCAACAGTTTATGTGCTGAAATTAAAACACCGTTTTTACTAATACCAAAGAATATCTTTTTGATATTTTTGGACTTACATACTTAAAACACATTCTTTACTAGACATTTTGTGTTGACGCACCATCTCAAAATGGTAAAAAAAACAGACATCTCCTTGACATAGCTAGGGCACTTGCCCTCCAAACACGTTTCCAAATTTTTTTTGGGCTGACATAGTTTCAAAAACTTGTTTTTGATCAACTATATGTCATCATCTATCCTTTATAGTAAGATTCCTTATCATATCCTCTTCCTTACAAAACCCTTGTTTCCCATTGAGCCTCGTATATTTGCGACTACATGTTTTGTCCATGATGTTTATCCCAAGTTTATAAATGTGTCGTTTCTTGGTACTCTTTATCTTCAAAAAGGGATATCGATGTTAATGTCCCAGTCTTAATAAATAGCTTGTGTCCGTTGATACTAAGTTTATAAAAAATCTTCAAGTTTATAAAAAATCTTCCTTCTTTCTTGCTTGTTCACATATTTCTTATAGTCAGTGAGAAAATGATGATTTGTTGGTATATCAAATCACCCAACAATCACTCGATGTTGCTTCCACACCTGCTATTTCAGGACCGTCACCACCTCCACATCCGCCAATTCTAAATGTCTATTCCCAACAATGAGATGTTCTTGATAAATGTCCAACACCAATTCCTTCTTCATCATCAGATTCCGTAACCACTAATCTAGACCTTCTAATTGCTCTCTGTAAAGGTAACCGACAATGCACTTACCCAATTTAATCTTTTGTTTCTTACCATTTGTCATCTTATTTGTGCTCTTTTATTACCTCTCTTGATGATGTATCTCTTTCCAAAATTGTTAATGAGTCCTTGTCTCGTCCTGATTAGTGCACAATGATGCTAGAGGAGATAAATGCTCTTGACGCTAGTGGTACTTAGAACTTAATGCATTTAGCCCCCAAATTTAGTTAAGCAATTGAATGGTTTGAAATGAGCAAGAGCAAACCTGACCATTCAATCTTCTACAAACATTATAAAACTGGCATTATCGTTCTTGTTGTGTAGGTGAATGATATTGTTATTACTAGTAGTGACATCATAGGAATTTCATCTTTGAAAATATTTTTTCACAGCCAACCTCAAACAAAGAGTTTTGGGGTATCAAAGTACTTCTTGAGAGTTGAGATGACAAGGAATAAGAAAGGTATCTTCTTATCTCAAAGTAAATATGTGGTTAATTTGTTGTCCAAGACTAGGAAATTAGGTGTTAAACCACATAGTGCTCCTATGCACTTAATATGTAACTCATAAAAGATGAGATTTGTTTGAAGATCCTCATAAGAATTTGGGTGGGAAATTGAATTATCTTACGATCGAGCTTTGGGCAGAACTTGGACTTTTGGTAAAAAAATTCAAAATTTGGACAAGGCTCGGGCTCAGTTGTTCGAGTTTGGTCTAGGCCCGAAACCCAAATATATCAAGTAAAATAACCTCATTTTGAATAAAACAATGTCGTTTTCAATTTTTAAATTAAAAAATTAATCATACTTGGATCGGGCTCCAGCTTGGGCTCCAAACTCGAGCCCGAACAAAAACTTAAGGTTATGGGCTTGAGTTTGGGAGAGCCCAAGTAAGGTCCAGACCAATGCCAAGCCTAAATTCATTGGTGATTAGTTAGTATATTCAATTCTTTTAACACCTTTTTCGGCCATAATATCTTAAATATTCTACTTCTACACTACTTGCAACCACATTTTGTTTATTACTTATCATACAACTAGATTACCTAAGTATACATGTAATATTTTGATGTAGATCTTCTATCTATAGTTGATTAATGTTTTTGTTGTAAGGCCTTTTGAAAGAATTGACCTTTGAGTGAACTTTTAGATCTACTCCATCAAGATGTTTCTCATAGTCATAGAGTTAGTGCAAGAATTCACTTACCATTCTTATAGCAAATGTGATACTTGGCCATGTATGTGCTATCACTATATTTTTAATTTGGTTCAATTGGAAAGTGTGCAGATCAGCAACCACTAAATCTAGTTTCTTTGAGAAGGCCGAGGACATTTTTTCTTGTATCGAGTAACTTCCATTACTAGAAAGAATCTTAAAGACCCTAAATCCTTGATCTCAAACTCTAATGGAAAGAGATTTCATTAATTGGTTTATCTTAGGCAAGTTATCCCCTAAGAGGAATGTGTCATCATCATATACAATTAACATAACCATAGTCCTATTCATCATCTTACATAGTATTTTAGCTTGTCCTTCAGTATAAAGTCAATTTTTAACAATTGACTAAATTTCTTAAAACAAGCCCTTAATGATTGCTTCAGCCCATACAAAGGTTTCTTCAATTCACACACAGTCAAACTAAATTTTGCTATTACAGCATAGAGGTGCACCTCTGAATTTCCATTATGGAAAGTACTTTTTGCTTCTAATTGTTTAATACTTTTCACATCAAGATGTTTAAGAGGCCAATCAAAGTTTGCTGCAATTGACAAGATTCTTAATCTGTTTTAACTTTGCCACAAGTGTAGGTCTCTAGGTAATCAACGTCATAATAAGTTAATCCTTCAGCGACAAACCTAGCTTTACACCTTTCAAGTGATCCAGCTTATAAACACCCATTTGAACCTTGATACCTTGATTGTACCATCAACAAACCCTAGAATACATTTTGACCCTAGCACACATATTGCCCCTAAATTAATAAACAAATTCCACATTGGAATTGAAAAAGAAATGGGACGGTCTATATATGAGAAGGATTCATAATCCAATTCTATAAGGTTTTGGGTTAAGATACGGACCTCCTTGTATATAAGCCAATCTTCCTAAAATAAAAAATAACTACCAAATATAACATGATATCAAGCTGGTTAAGAAGCTCATATCCAAGTAACAAAATCATTTAACAAAAAAGAAGTTTGATAGAACAAGATGCTAGAGTAAATTGTACTCATAAATGAAAAATACGATACAAGTCCGAGGTCGAACTAAAAAACTTGTTCAAGTAAGATACTCGGTTTGCATAATGATGCTCAAATGACGTCAAAAATAAGGAGTCAAAATGTCCGATGTGGGAGGGAGTGTTAAAATGGTTAACAAATCCCACATCCAAACTAACAAAGAGATGGAGTGGTCTATATATGAAAAAGAATTCATAACTGAATGCCTTTATATTTTGGGTTAAGATATAGACCTCCTTATATATAAATTACTCCTAAAATAAAAATAATTATAAATTTCACAATGTTCTAAATGAAAATATGGAACATTTAGTTTAGCGTTTCATTCCAATATCGACTATCACAAACTAAATACAAATTGGACCATCGATCTATCTATTCATACGTAGACACCTTTACACAGGGTAATGATATTAAAATATTAAAAAGTATATACAAGACAATTCACGAGCAAATACCTTGTTTTGTCTAGAAGTAGTGATCTCCCGCACATGTATGTTTCCTATTCCATATGAAATAGAAAAAATAAATGGGCTGCAAATGTCACAAACTTCATATCAAATGAAGTCACCATAATGGAAAGATCAAACCAAATAGAAGGCATGTCAAGCATGGAGAAAGTAGCCTATATGATGAATCCTCTTTTCATTACAATGACAAAAGGTAAAAGTTTCTTAAAATAAGTACACATCATGGTCAACCAGGAGCAAAACATTTGCATCCAAGTACTGGACAGCCTTAGAAAAAGATATTCTATCAGATTATCGTACCAACATAAACAAACTTTTAGACTATAACTTCTAATCTTAGGAAAAAACATAAATGTTTAGTCAATACGTACTTTATAAATGAATACATCAATCAATTGGGTGTTTATCGGTCTGGCGTGATGTATAGTGAGCAGAAAGCAAAAGTAGAGAAAGGAAAGCACTTGCAACAAAGATTGCATCAAACCACCGGTGGTAGAAGTCAAACTGAATATCTCCACCTAACACATCTGTTATAATCAACCTGCCAAGATACAAACAGCTCAGACAAAATGATGTCTGCAAGACTCATAACAGATGATAAAAGAAGCTCTGGATTAAAAAATAAAAAGGAGATAAAAAATCAATATAAGCATAAAGGAATGAATAAAATGGACACCGGTTTCAAGAAAATTCAGTTTAAACAAAGATAGAAAGATACGAAGTGTGAATTTACTAAAGTTGAAAAATTAAGAAAATGACCTATATAAAGGAAATTTTAAAACATGTTTCAGGAGGTTTGCACTACCTATTATATTTTGGACAGTCTGAAAATGCAAAAGATAAAGGTTGCAGTTTTATAAGTGGCAAGCAAGTTATTCGAAAACAACTCTAAATTTTCTATTTCTTAGGATTTCTTTTTGGAAAATAGTCCCATTTTTTGCAACTGAACATGCTCGAAACTTTTTAAGGAAAATCATAACCTCTTTCCGAATAACCATATTATGCCTAAAACAAATATACGTTCAACATACTGACTACAGGCATTAGCGATTACATACTCATTTCATACTAATGGACTACAAAAAGACCACAACCTGTCAAAAACATTTTGGACCTGTCAATAACATTGGATGGACAAAGAATTAAGCCTTTAATCATGTCACCGTTTAAGCCTTATGGAAAAATTAACAGGAGATGCAATCACAAGCGCATTTTGAAGACATATGGTCAACTTTCAAAAAGAACACCAATAGTGATATATATTCTATTAGTGTTTATTAAGTATAGAAACCATAGTCAAATTTGTCTTTTGACATTCTTATAATAGTAGAACAAATTTTGTATATCATTATAGAGTAATAATATATTTTCAAGTAGTATCGAAAGTCCTTTATGTTATAAAAATGTTCGTATAAAAAATGCATAACAATAACTAATAGTAATAACAATAGTACAAAATACAAAATTTCTAACTCTCAATGAAAACTTTCATGCCAAAAATAGGTAATGATCAATCATTAATGTGTAAATTTTAGTCGGTCAACTTTACAACATTGAGAAAATGTACACTGGAGAATTTTCTTGGCTTTACTGTAGGGGTCAATCACATGACAGTGCTTCATGCAATAATAACAACACTAAAGTAGTATGACAACAAATAGTTTCACATGTCCGTTGAACATATAAATTGTCAGAAATTTATCCAAATCACAAGAGATTCTTTTTAATTGTGAAGCACGATTGGCTAACATGGTGTCAGCAAATAGAATAAAGAAATCCACGATGATATGACATTGCAATGAAGTCATCATACCGGTATTCATTTGCTAGGCTCTTTCTTATCAAAAGAATGGAAGACACAAAGTACATTCCCATTATTTCTGATAAGAAAAGCACAACGTTGCTTGATGATCCACTCCCAACTCTGGAAACAGCAAAGAAGAACTGCATACAACAAAAAATCAAATCGAAACCTAAGGTCCATTTCACTTATCGTCTTCTCTTTATGTTATTTTAACAGTATTAAAACATTCCATAGACAAGAGATTATGAACAGGAGAACATATCTTAATGAACTCGCTTGGGATAACTTCTTAACTGGTGAGTTTTATATGAACTAAGAACTTCCAGAAACCACAAATGAGTTACCGATAAGCTGCTCATCAACATTGGTCCTTATCTACAGTTTTGCCAGTATCTAGGACTAGTGAGGCTAATAGATTGTTTCCAAGACATTCTTCTTGATCAATAAGGTCTAAATTACAAGCAAAAACAAATAGACTTTCAATGCACATATTGGCCATTGAAATGTTACCTTCATTAAGTTTGTCAAGAACCCCCGAACTGATATGACGATCAATACCCCAATAAATAATAGGGAGATGTACTGGAAAACAAAGTAAAATGTAACACAACTATCAGCGATTCATCATTATTACAGAAGACCTCATAATGAATTGAAAATTAACCGTGCAAGCTCAGATTCAAGCATGTGGAGACACTTCTCAATTAAATTAAGTAGACTTGATATATCTTAAAAGAAACAAATAAGGACATCATGATGAGTACACTGTATTTTAATTACATGCTCCAGACATGCAAACTAGAAACTTTTTGGACCAGCAATGATTAAGATTGATTCATATTGCTTCATACATGAGAAATTATATGGAAACAATTAACAACTTGTCTTCAGAACAAAAAAAAAATTGACTTACTTCAATATACATAAAAACAAATCAGTGTCCCCTGGATATATATACCACAAAGCCATACCAAAGAAAGATGGGTTGCCTATTTTCAAAAAGAAAAGAAAATTCCAATTTTCAGCACTATGAATTTCTTACTTATGCTCTTTTTCCTCTTGAAAAGAAGTCTAAACTAACTTTACCTGGAATCCAAATATAAAAAAACATCTGGAAATCTAGAGATTTACAAGATATTCAATCCTCACAGAATTTAACAGTTTAAAACATGCAGAGTAGATAGGAATAAGACGCGCCGAAATGTTAGAGGTAGGAAAAACTGAAAGCAGAGTTTGAAATATGGATAAGCATAAATTAATGTTGAATAACCACTCAACAAGTAATTGCAACTGACCTGTGACAGTAATGCAGCATCGATTCCTATATCAAAAAACTGTAAGAATATGCTAATAGTCATTGTCACAGGATCAACTGAGCCAGCCTGTGAAAGATCAGATTGTTAGTTGAATAAGAAAACTAATATAAGAGCATAATCTCTCACAAAGTTGAACACTTGAAAAGTAAACAGCAAGAAACAAAGTCGGTACCTCTTTGAAAATAACACTTTGTAGAGACTGCATGAGACAAATTAGGGTAATTAATAATATGACAATTCACATATAGAACCCAAAATCAAGAAGAAAAAAACCAAAATGATAGCAACAAGAAAAGGCTCTTATCTCATAATATATAAATGTGTTGCACCACTTTCAATAAAATTTTACTTGTTCAAGGTAAAAAAATAAAAAAAAATAGAAGAACCCCACATATAGAATTGATAGAAATCCTGAGAACCAAAATATGAAGCAAAAGCATAAGCTAGGAGTTTCTATGACTTGTGCAGGAAACTTTCACATTGATGGGAAGCAGCAAACTTGCCGTTAATAAAAATGCAAAAAATTATTGCAATCACTTATACTCAGCTAAACCTAAACTTTCAAAATAGTAACCCCATGAAGATAACTAGTTATGTTGGGTAAAATGTCAAAAATAAGAGTGACTTGACAATTCTCAAAGTGATTAACAAACAAATAATTGCTAGGGGATTAATCCTTATCAGCCCTTATACTTGTTAGTAATATTCTTTTCTAATAAAAAAAGAAGAAAATTATAACTCTATATCAGGTCCTAAGAAGTATCAAATGAAAATTGTGCCCATACCACAACTTCAGTACACTAAAGTGCAAGAAATCAATCCTAAATTTGGTGAATTGGCATTTCTGTAATTACAAAATGCTAGAAAAGGAACAATCTTTTGGTTGAACCAATGTCCTATTAAACCATCTCTATTAGTGATTGATATGAATGAGAAATTGAGAAGAGGGATTGTGAGAGCTTGTAGAAATCAGTAGTTCCCACACCCTTTATATACTAGATTATCTTATCCATATGAGGTAAATTAAAATTATAATCCCTAAAAATCCTCTCAATCAAATTACAATCATAATCCCCAAATATCCTCTTAATCAAATCATAATCTCTAACACTCCCCTTCAAGCTGGAGCATGCATATCATAAGCTCCAAGTTTGTTACACAGTTGTGTTACATGACTGCCAACCAAAGACATGGTGAATAGATCAGCCAACTGGTCCTCAAACTTCACATGAATGGTTTTTATCACATTTGGTTGCACCTTCTCTCTAACAAAGTGACAGTCTACCTCAATATACTTTGTACTTTCATGAAAAACTAGATTAGAAGCAATATAAATGACAACTCGATTATCACAAATTAGCACTATAGGTTGATTTTGTTGAAATCTAAGTTCCTACAACATATGTTTGACCCAGACAAGTTCTCGAGTTGTATATGTCATGGCTCTATATTCTGAGAACAAGAAACCACTGTTTAGTTCTTGCCTTTCCATGAGATCAGATTGCCACCAGCAAACACACAGTACCTTAAAGTAGATTGTCGATCAGTCCTAAAACCAGCCCAATCAGCATCACTATAAGCCTAAATTTAACAATGCCCATGGTTGTTACATAAGAGTCCTTTGCCAGGATTGTGCTTGAGGTATTTCAAGATTCGAATAGCCGCATTCCAATGGCTGATCTGAGGGGATTGCATAAATTGACTCACCACACTTGTACTGAATGAGATGTAAAGCCTAATAACTATCAGATAGTTTAATTTCCCAATCAGTCTCCTATAATTTCTTAGATCTTTCAAGAGTTCTCACTGATCTGCATCAAGTTTAATGTTGGGATTCATTGGAGAATCCAACGGTTTACAACCCAACAAGCCAACTTCTTCTAGCAGAACAAGAACAAAATACCATCTTTAGATCTTGCAACTTCAATTCCCAAAAGATACTTCAACAGACTAAGATCTTTTGTTTGGCATTGTTGTTGCAAGAATTCCTTAAATCTGTGAATTCAATTTTGATCACCACCAGTAATAACAATATCATAAACATGTACAATCAATAGAATTTTACCAAATCTTATGTCAATAGAACACCGAATGGTCTACTCCACACTGTTTAAGACCAATTTTTTTCACAATTGAACTAAACCGTCCAAACCATGCTCTAGGAGATTGTTTTAAACCATATAAAGATTTTTTCAATAAGCACACTTTCTCAGAGTGCAACAACCACGAAAGTTGCTCCAATATAGATTGTTTCTTCTAGATCAACATGTAGGAATGCATTTTTATGTCAAGTTCATAGAGAGGCTGAGCATAAGTTGTGGTTAAGGAGATAAAATACAGACTGAAGCCATTTTTGCCACAAGAGAAAAGGTTTCAAAATAATCAATACCATAGACTTGAATGTATCCTTTAGCAACAAGATGAGTCTTAAGTCATTTAATAGATCCATCAAAAAGGGTCTTAATGGTATATATCCATTGACAACCAACAATGGAGGCATCATGAGGAAGAGCAACAAGCTTCCAGGTGTCATTTGACTATAAAGCATCTATTTTATCTTGTATAGCTTGCTTCAGCCCAGGGTTCCATATAGCATCTGTTATACTCTTAGGAAGACCCAAATGAGGACACATGGTTATAAGAAACAAAATTAAACATCGAATGATTGGTACAAGATCGTTTACCTTTCCTTAAGGCAATAGGCCCGTCTAGGTCACTATTTTTTGGATCTAGAGACAAATTAGGTGCTAGAGGAGATGGCTCTTCTGGATGACCATCTACCATTCGACAAATGTCAAGAATAAACCTACAAATTTGATCGAGACAATTGATGAAGATAAGAAGGTAAGAATTTGTAGGTGAATTGTCTGAACTTTTAGGGGAATTATCTAAGGAGTTGTCAGAAAGTGAGGATATACATGATGGAAGCTTTTGGCATCTTGACTCTCAGAAAAAGTATACAATGTTCTCAAAGAATGCCACATATGCGCAAACAAAAATCTTTTAAGTGAGGGGCTATAACAACGATAACCTTTTTGTGACCTAGAGGAACCAAGGGAGATACACTTGATGGCTTGTGGAGATACTTTGTCAACTCCTGGCTAGATTTGGTGGGCAAAACATACACATCCGAAGATATGAGGTGAAAGAGGAAACAAAGGGGTATTAGGAAACATAAGGATATGAGCGATCTGACCTTTGAGAGTGGTGGATGACATTCTGTTAATAAGATAGCAAGTAGTGAGCATAGCATCACTCCAAAATTCCTTAAGAACCTTCATCTCAATTAGTAAGGTTCAAGCAACTTCTATGACATACCCGATATGTCTTTCAACACCATTTGGTTGTGTGAGATGAACCAGATTGGTGAATCATACCACAATTTTTTATGTAAGACTTAGAGGATTCAGAAAAATATTCTATGGCATTATCACTTTTGAGGATACGAACATGACAACCAAATCGAGTCTTGATTTTAGAGCAAGAGGATTGGAAAATAGAAAACAATTCAAAATGTTGTTTCATTACGTATAACCAAGTCATTTTAGACCAATCATCAACAAAAACAACAAAGTAAAGAAAACCAAGTGTTGAGGTAACCTGATATGGACCCCAAACACCATAATGAACTAACACAAAAGATCTTTCAGTTGTATTATTAACTCTAGATGGAAAAGCAACACGAAGATGTTTCCCAAGTTGATAAGATTCACAATCTACATGAAGATTTGAGTTCAAATTAGGAACAAGTTTTTTAAAATTTTTGGATGGATGGATGACCAAGGCAACTATGGATTTAGCCAGGCGAAGCAACAACTGAGCAGGTAGTTGAACAACTATCAAAATAGTAGAGACCTCCACATTCACGTCCTCCTCCAATCATCTTCTTTGTCTTCAAATCCTAGATAACAACAAAATGAGGGAAAAAGAAGATGAAACAATTCAATGATGAGATACGACAAGAGGTATTCAATGTCAATTGGTGGAATTCAATGAAGGGGATATGGTGGTGGTTAGGATTCGTCCAGAGCGTTTTCAAAAAGGGAATAAAAAATAAAAAATTTCATTCACAGAGTGCTGGACTTATAAGATCATCAAGAAGATAAGTGCTAATGCTTATGTTTTGGAACTACCAAGTGATATGGGAATAAGTCATATCTTTAATGTTACGGACTTAACTATTTATCATGGACAAGATGAGCAATCCTCTACTACAACTGTAAGAATTCCAGCCATTCCTTATCTTAAAGAGGACATAAAAGATGTTCTTGATGAACAAATTG
Organism: Erythroxylum williamsii; assembly: GCA_027564335.1. Lineage (NCBI taxonomy): Eukaryota > Viridiplantae > Streptophyta > Magnoliopsida > Malpighiales > Erythroxylaceae > Erythroxylum > Erythroxylum williamsii. The sequence continues at coordinate 31,813,096 of JANITW010000006.1, read as the reverse complement.
TAGCTACCAAAGTTGGAGGATATCGGCAATTTCCTGTCAAGTGTAAAGGAAGACAGATTTCTAACAGCACTTGGATTTTTGAGTTTGAATTTCAGAAGTTGAATCCAAATTATAATGATTAGTATTTATCGCATTCTACGTCAAGGACGACATCAAACAAGTCGGGGAGAATTGATGCAAAAGAACTTAAAGTTTGTAAGAAAAATAAAAGAGGAAAGATTAATCAATCACAAGCTTTAATTTGGTGGGATGAGGATTGGGAATTGAGTTCACATCAAAGATAAAAGTTGAAATTCAGATTATATTAGGATTCCTTATTAAATAGGAAGTAGCAGTATTATGTTATTCTTATTTAGATATACCATCCTAGTTGTATAGGACTTATAGACTTTCTATTATAATATGATTTAAATTAGAAACCTTTTCCTACTAGAATAAGGGTTCTAAGAACTCTATATGTACGCATACTCAATCTTTCATCAATAACAAGCAATCTGAAATTTTCCTACGAACTTGAAGTTTTTAACTAAAAGGTGTGATGCTTTCTTCTAAGAGTGATTCATAGACCTTAGGATTGATTCCTATTTTCCTCCTATCCATTCTTTGCGTTCTTCCCTAACTTCCAGCAACCTGAACCTAAATTTCAGCCCACTCAAACCTAAACTCTAGCCATATTGAACCCTGAAGTCTTAAGCTTAAATTTGCAACAATCAAACCTTAAATTCCCAGCATTACAAAATCTGAAAATTCTGCATTCCTAGCCAAAATTCAACCTTGAAACCTGATATTCTAGCAGTTTAATATCAGTCCCTTGAGATATACAATGACTGCGTTTCCCCAAGATATACAATGACTGCATTTCCCCAAGCAACATTACTCCTTCCATTCAATTTCTAATTTACGATTTGTTGAACCATAATGGGTGGCTATCTTTCAACCCTTTCAGTTTTGAAGTTGCTCATGATGCAACTGATACAGTAAAATATATGTTACTGAGAATCAGGTGAAGAACAATAGTGCAAAAAACCGAACTGCAAATATCAACAGTTGTGCAACAACATAAGAGGGACTGAGACAAATTCAAATCATCATGAGATACGACTATGACGGAACCAGCTACTATGGTTAAACACACAAACCTAGCTTCCAGCAATTAGAGGCAAAAAAACACATCACCAACTACGGTTAAATACACAAGCCTAGTTTCCAACAATTAAAGGCAGAAAAACACATCACCAATAGGCTCCTGGAGTTGGTGCGACTCAGTCCATGGAAACAAGGTAAATAGAATGTCATTGGAAGGTAGCACGTGCAGTACACGTACCGGTTGACCAATGGCTGTCGGCAACAATTGGCGGCGCGTGAGGCACTCGCCAACATTGCCTCTTCCTTTGACTTGGTCATCGGTGGCTGCTTAAGGTGATTATGGAGTTAGATTGTTAAGCTTAGTCTTAAAATTTTTTAGAAAGCTTTGGGTGTGGGTTACCGATTGTGAGACGCAGGATTAGTGAACATGCTCTAATACCATGATATGAATGAGAAATTAAGAAGAGAGATTGTGACAACTTGCAGAAATCAACAGCTCCCACTCCCTTTGTATACTAGATTATCTTATTCATATAAGATAAATTACCTTTATAATCCCTAAAAATCCCTTTAATCAAATCATAATCTATAATAGTGATAAACTTGAAATCTGGTACAACACTTGTACATGTACGTCCGAACACAAAAGCTTTCATAGAAACAAGAAATCTCAAATTACTTGATAAAAGAGTATTGAAAGATAATTGAAACCAAAATACATTTTTTAACTAATGAAGAAGGTGGCCTACATACCATCATGCTTATAAGACAGGTCTTCATTCAATCTTTCTGTTTCTATTTTAGTATATATCTTTTCAAAAAAAGAAAAGTCTTCAAGCTAGTTCAATCATTTCTCTATCTTTCAAGTACCTAAATCATTAAACCATTCACATGAAATCCTCAAGTATTGCAATGCCCAATCGAAACTAGTTTTTCGTTCGTATTTGAATAATGCCTTTCACTATCTTAAATACACTGTAATGGAAGAAAATCTACATATTGGTCAAGAATGTTACAACTGTACCTTTATCATTTTATACACACAATATATGGAACAAGCATAGCCAAGCAAATTCTGCATGTGACCCTTCCAAGTTCTAGAAAAAGCTGCTGCCTCCTACAAAGTAAGAAAGATCAGGCAAAGAATTGGAGAAAGGAGCTATGACTTTACACCTAAATTAAATGCATAGATTGTAACATTGAAGCAGTTACTCCCAATCACACTAGCTAACTACCATGACATGTATCGACCTTAACAATTAACAATGAAGTATCAAATTTTATTGTAACTATTTGTTTAGTAATTTCACACATGGAAAATGTTGGGAATTTGCAACTTAATAAATATTCAAAACATGTAAATAATTCATTTTGTAGCAAATAATGCACCACCCAAGTCACAACAAATTAATGTTACCTCATTTCAGATTACAGACATGGAGCAAAGTAGTATGTTTCCCAGAAGCAAGACACTTTATGAGCAAGATGAGACAAGTGCTCATGTCACACAAAATCTATTACTAATAACCTTTATTAAGGATTACTTTGAAACTTGGTACATGGGAACCTGGTATAACAGATTTTATGATTCAGGTAGTACCAAAATTATTCTCCACAATTTTAGGTATAGGCGTATGCTAAATAAGAAACATCTGAAATAGGTATGCATGTGAACCATGCATGAGTTACAATACACCAATGCTGTAAGTTCATCCAATAGGATTAATTATGTTCCACTGTGTAACATGGGAATTTTCTCTTCATAATTGTACAATGTCATGCGCTCTTCTCAATGGGATTGCCATGCTGTACTAAGAAACATGGAAATTTTTTTCACGGTCATCATTATAGATAAAGGATTAATCACTCTTTTTGTGAGCCATTTCATGGGCTTTTTGGAGGGAGGCAGGAAAAATTTAGGGATCTATGGATATTCAAATACCAATTACCCAATGTAAAAAAATATAGGCAATTCTGGTCAAATAGAAACATATGGTTCCACAAGCTTACCTTATTAAATTTTATTCAAAATACTTTAGTAAGTTTTTATTTGTATTCTCTTAAGGTCACTTGGCATTCCCCCTTAGTAACATCTATAGACTTCTTTTTTAATTGAAAAAGGTTTCCGCAAAAAGTAGATCAATCTGAAGATAATCCATAGCATATTGCATAAGTCCTAATTCTTATCCCAAACTGCAACCTAAAGTAAAAAGAGTATACTGCAATCTAACGAGAAAAGAGAATACAACTAAGGTGCATTGAACAAAATTTTAATCTTGTAAGTAAACCTTAGCTTGGCGAAGCTCATAGATTTCCAAGAAAAGTTGCTTTGAAAGTTCTTCCAAAGCTTGCACCTCTGCTTCCATGTTTTTAATATCTGAAATGAAAGAACGTATAGGTTGTCTAAAATAAATAAAAGATAGAATCAAAGAGCAGTCAATGTTTGGTGAAATTTAAGTTGTTGATAAAGGACACCTAATCTAACAAAGTATTCAATAGTACAAAAGGCTACTTTGAACATTGCACATATTCTTATGTATATGTACAAAAGGCTACTTCAAACATCACACATATAAATTTGCAAAAACACACGTGCTAAAGGATAAAGAAATGGACACAGGCAGAAAATGTTTTGATAAATTTGGAAATAACTTTCGATAATACATTGAAATCCTAATGGGTCACTTCCTAGCATTTTAAAGTTAGAGAAAGATTTAAGTTGTTGATAAAAGACACCTAATCTAACAAAGTATTCAATAGTACAAAAGGCTACTTTGAATATTGCACATATTCTTATGTATATGTACAAAAGGCTACTTCAAACATTACACATATAAATTTGCAAAAAACACACATGCTAAAGGATAAAGAAATGGACACAGGCAGAAAATGTTTTGATAAATTTGGAAATAACTTTCGATAAAACATTGAAATCCTAATGGGTCACTTCCTAGCATTTTAAAGTTAGAGAAAGATAACCATATTATTCATTTAAATCTAGATCATAATAGAAGGATCTAAAACTAAAGAGCACGAATACAAAGGTAGCAAATTAGCAATCTCAAGGATGTGAAAGCTAAGAATAAGTAGTGACAAACAATATTCTTTTCTAAAACTAGAGCCTTTTACATATTTTATATATTTCTAAAATAGTTCTTAAGGTCAAAAATATTGTTTTGCAACTATAGAAATTAGAAAGGATAAACAATAGTCACCTTGTTCCTTTTGGTCATCTTGCACAGAACGCACAACAGTGCCAACAATCCGTTTAAAGAATGACCTTGCTTTTAATTTCTACAGCACACAACCATATAAGATAAAACATCCATAGATAAGAAGGCCACTTGTAAAAGGTTCAACAATAACAATTGCCAACATAAGAAATGATGATAATTCAACTGAAGGGTGAAATATGAGAATATGATACCAAATATATGTATAAAGTTAAGGGGTAGGGGGTGCACTCATTTATGTAGCAAGCATGACGGGTCTAGTGAAAAAACAATTGTCATGATAACATAAGAGATTACATTTGTAACTATAGCTCCAAATTCATAAAACCAAACAAGCATCTCACCAAGTCACCTAGCAAAATTAACAGTTACATAAACAATCATATATTGAACAGTGATTCAGCTTCCTCACCTATTATACCTATTATCTATCCATCAAGAGAAAATGTCAATCAGCAACTCTTTAGCTCACAAGGTTTAACTAGCTAAAACTTCTTATCCCCAAAATGCTTTAACAGATGCCAAGTTAGATGTTTATGTTTATATCAATCTCATACTATGCAGAGAAAGAAAATTAATCTTCGGTTAGTTGTAAGAAATAGACCCTCTCTAACCTATTATATCTATCAGCTATCAACAATTAATAGGATATGAAAAAAAAAACTTTAGATGAATTAATTGACATTAACTCTAAAGGTCCCCGGATTTTACGTCTCAGCGGAATTTCTACTGGATGTTGTTGCTGTTTAGCTCTAAAAGTATCCTAGATATGCATCAAAAATCACTTGATCTTTTCCTTGATGCAATGCCTACCAGTGAGTTGACACCAAAAGTTGAAAGCAAAACAACAATTTAGAAGGTGACATATCCCTTAGATGATCGAGATGAATATTATATAGCATCTCCACCCATTTTCAAGCACTCTATACATCTCAACCTGAAGATGAATATTCATTTGAACTGATTTTCACACTAAAAAGTTTAAGGTTTTGACGATCCTCACTTTATCTCATGGTGTAACACTCTTTGACGTACACATAGCCCAACATTTAAGGAAAGATGGAGACACAGGATAATAATTTTTTGGGTAGCAACAACAATCTTGCTTAGAAAGACTCAAGTACACTTTTAATAATAAAAGCATCCATCGACATGTATAAATTTTCAATAATCTAGAAAAAAAGAGATTTTAAACAAAAGGGCAATTCCTATTAGGTGGAAAGGATGAGAGAAACAATGAATGACAAGCAAAAGAAAGTATCATAAAAAGAAAAGAGAAGCATGGAGTCTAGTGCGAATGAAATCAATAGTACTAGTAAAAAGAAGAGGAAGATAACAAGAGATAAAGCAAGATAAAGAGACCTCATCTGATCCCTGTATCCGCTCCATTTCCATTTGCGAAAGAATAATTTTCTTTTTCTTTGTGACACAAGTCTCAATTGATTGCATTAGTTGTCTTTCCAAAGCCTTGATCTCTGACTCCTCAATCTCCCTAACACATGAAACCCATATTATGTAAACACATATAATTAAATTAACAAAAAGCACACCCCAATTTCAATCAAGTGTTTCTTTTTGAAAACAAGTCTAGTCAAATATCATAGATTCAAGAAGCAAGAAGCATGTATACAATAATTTTAATCTTTTTATATAGTTTCCCATTTGTGTTTCCTTTCCCAATAAAAAAGGAAGGGTAAGATACACTACTACATAATAATTCACCATAGGAAGTGTCTGTAAACCTCAACATATGAGGAAATTTTGTCATGACAAAGATACCATCAAGTGTTCTACGGAACTTTTACAAGCACAAGCAATCTATGGCTTAGAGTGAACTATTTAAAGGACATAAAAACATAGTAAAGTCTTTTACAAATCAATTTCCATATATTCAAACAATTTCAAGCTTATTTACCTCCAATCCAATCACAAGCCTTGATGTAACATTTTTTATATCATACAAAAAATCAACCACAAGGATTAAGGAAACTTCCCAAATTCTAAAAGATGATAGATAACAAACTATTCTAAAGCCAATTGCAAAAAGCCTATCAACCTTCCAAATATGTTATAAAAGAAGGTGTCCTATTCAATCATTTCCAGCCTTAGGCCTTTTTTTTTCCATCATTTTTTATAAGCCAAAATGTTTTACTACCCAACACATTTCTTTTTAGTCTGGTTCTCTTCATCAAGCATATACAACTATATAAAGTCAATGCTTGTTGATGGAGAGCTTTCGTCACAGTGACATCAAGAAGCAAGAGAAGAAACACATTTGAAACAATTTAGAGCTACCACATAAATTAGCCATTGATGGTCACTACTTTGCAATCCAAACCTATCAAGTGCCTTTTCCAATTGTTATAAGAACATAAGTGAAGCCAACCAACATGTTGCGAGAGGAAGAATGAAAATGGCTACCCCCAAAATTCATCAAGCTAAGTTCTTTAAGTAACCATGAAAAATAAAGATGATGATTTTGAAAAACATGTATGATGGATGACACCACTTGTTTAATGAATATGAAGTAACAAAGTTGATATGAATTCACAAAGCACAAAAGTCTATGAAGAACTACAAATAGTCAATAATTGAGATTACCTGATGAAGAGAGATAAGTAACTATAAGGCAAATTCACAGCTCCAAAACCAGATAATACAGCCATGACAGTCACACCAATGACACCAATTCTACTAACTAGTTGAGGCATCGTGAAAAAACCTAATGCTCAAACAAGAAGATCCAAAATCAGAAATTTGATGAAATAAGTTTGAAATCAAAAAAATCAGCTACAAGCTCACAAAACATTATCAAAAGGATAAAGTAGAGAGGAAAAGGAATTTCATATGAAATTGAAGTATAATTACTTCAAATTTTGTCATTGTTTGAGCTACATGTTTCAAAAGAATGCCGTAACAATGATTAAGAAAAGCCACACATCACAGAGGAAAAGAACAAACTTGGTTGAAATTCAAATAGCAAAAAATCCAAAAGGCTTGCATTACCCACAAACCAACTGTGAAACGTGTTACATGCCCAACAACTCTTAGCCTTGCTCTAAATTCATAGCTTCCAAACCAGCATGCATTTTCTTCCATTGATTTTTACTAATTCTAAATACAAACATCAATTCCTAACTCATTTCTTGTTTTTGTCCACACTAAATGATTGTACTGACCATATGTCAAAGTTGCTGGCCAACACCATATCAAGCATGGGCGTGAACATAACCAGAAATGTAAGAGAACTCGTTGAACCTAAGAGTTTAGACGAATCTGAGGGATGAGGCCTAAGAATGAATCACACATAATGTGCCAACAACAGACAACGAAGGAGGGAGGGGCAAGGAAAGGGAGTAACCACAAACATAAAGAAATGACTTTGAAACCTTTATCAGGAGAAGGCATGGGGAAATGGATGCCCATACGCCAAAAAGCATAGAGAAAGGCCAGCAAAAACAAGATAGCACCAAGTCCTGCCCGCTCTTTCCTTACACCTGACAATCCGCATCGAAAGAGAAAACAATGAGCAAAATCATACATTCTCGAGATAGAAAAGAAATTGATAACAAAAAGAAAGAAAAAGAAGAAAAAGGGGTTAGAAGAATTAGATACCAGTGTTGCAAAGCATCAAGTAGCAATGATAATAGGGCAACATGAAGACCAGTAACAATATCAAACAAAACAGATCCACCTTCCAGTTAATCCATCTAGCCCTGCAAACAAGCAAAACAGATTAAGAGAATAGAGAGTAGTAGCTAACTAAAGAATGAAAAAGAAAATATACTAGACTAACTGTTTGGAAAGCAAAGGGATGATCTCGAAAAGAACGAGCTGGAGGAGGTTGCAAGAGAAGGCAAAAACAATACTGAAGATGATCTGAACAAGAACTCTCTTCTCTTCATACTCTTTGTAGAGTCGGCGATTAAGGAACCAGAGACCAGCCCAACCCAACAAGCAAAGAGATCCTAACACCACCACACTCTCGTATATCGCCCACCCCCACTCCACCCCCACCCCGATTCCCATTCCCATTCCCTGCCTGATCGATCCTCCTCGATCTCTTCTTCTATCCCTTACCCGACTCCACAAACACAAGCCGCTTTTTTTTCTTTCCTTCTCTTGGCTAATGTCAAATAGGAAGTTGCACTCCAGGCTTCATCTACTGAGCATTTCAGCTACAAGGCTCGATGCCAGCGGCATGTGAAACGTGCTCTGTTTCACGTATACCATTTCTAAAACAATTAAGCATCTGTATTTTTTTTTAACCTAAATAAGGCTTGGATATTTTAATTTTTAAAATAGTTTTTTTAGGGCAATTTCTTTTAAAAATTAGTTGGAATTGATTATATAAATATGTGCTTGTTGTTAATTTGAAATTTGGAAATAAATTTTTTCACAATTTATATCTATATTGTATTTCAAAAGACTTTAAAAAATATAATTCTGAACTACCAAAAAGGTTCAAATGTGTTAAAAAAGAAATGGTTTAAATGAAAAAAGAAAATGCAAATTATAAAGAGAAAATGGGGTAATAAAATGAATTTGCAATGTGAAGATAATAACAAAGTGCTTTTGATAAGAAGACCAAAATCAAGTGTTGGCTAGACCCTTAATCATATCGATGTTATGAACTCATTTTTTGGTATCAATACAAAGGCACATGATCTAGATAGCCTTAATGATTACTTGTATATCAAAAGACGTGAACACTATTAGAGAAGAAGATAGAAATGCAATCACTGACTAGGAAGGTAAAGTTAAGATTTATATCAAAAAGACATGCTGCCTTTTTTAATCATAGCACTTAATAATTGTACAAAAACTACTATGAAAGTGTCATAGGAGCCATCGTGATTGCATACTAAATATGTATTTTCTAAAAAACTTTAGGATAGTTTTTAGAAAATTTTTACAATTAACTCCTTGTGCTTTTAAGTTCCCAGCCATTTTCACCAAATAAATTAGTTCATGTTTCTCTAATTCCATTCTTGATCAATGCAAAACTTATTAGGCGATTTAAAGAGGCAAATGGCTAAGGAGATGCTTTGAGAATGAAAGTACTGACGCGCTTGTTAGTGTGCGAACTTATTTTGGACTGTAAATATCAAAGAAAGAAAGATGAAAATTAGTTTTAAGATTTCCATTCGACAAAGGCACAGCTAACTTGTAAGCACCGTTGTTCAGTTCCAAAGCATTGCTTCTGCTTCTCTATCTCTCGTATTAAGTCTCAGTGTCCAGTCTGAACAAATACAGAAAACGCATCAAACTAAATTAGGGACACCTAAGCAAGAAAGAAAGAAAGAAAGAAAAAAATTGAGGAATTTCTTTTTCCCTATTTTGGAACCTGTAATCAAAGAAAATAAAGAGGATAAGAACTAAAGGAAGAAACAAGGGAAGAATGCACATAGCCTAACACTGCCTACAAAATATTTGGAAGCTGAGAAGCTAATCTCTGCGGCAGCTCCTTAATCTTCTTTGAATGCTCAATCTTTTGTTCTTTGTGGCACAGCAACAAGTACTCTTTCCCTTCCAACAATTCCCCCAATTCTTGGACTTCATTCTTCAACGAGTCTTCTGCTTGCTCATAATTGTCCTCATCAACATAACCATTTGCATGGCCATTTCTCATTTCGGACGGCCATCTTGTTACATTTGAGGGCTTCTCCTTAGTACCTGCATGATTTACTCAGTCATCAGCAATTGCCTTCCCCAGCCTCTGGATTTCTGCCTCTGAAGCTAACAAATCCCTCTTTACTCCATCAAGTTGTGATTGTAAATTAGCAGACAGCACCAACTGACCATTCAGTGAATTCTGCAGTTCTGTAATCTGATCTTGCATATCAATTATCATGTCATCTCTTCTTTTCAATTGCCGCCTCAGCTTCTGTATCACTTCTCGCTTGCTGAAGATGTCAGAACCAGATTCTTACACACATGGAGAATCAGAGCAGTTTGAACGGTGGAATGCCTTTGGTGTCAACTCAAGCCCATCAGGAAATGGTACCCATGAAACACCACTCTTCTTGGAATTTTCTGGAGCAGAAAGTGTAACCAAAGAGAGGGCAACTTCAGATTCAGATAATAAATGGTTATTTGAGGAGAAGTTCCGCTCTGCAATCCCTTCATTCCCTGTTACAAATAAAACTTATATCAAATAAAATCACGAGAAACCTTAAAAATGTCAGGGATCGAAAAACAGGATAACAAGCAACATTGGATATCCAAGAGCTATAAGTAGATCACTACAGATACAGTCTCTATATGTTGTTACTTAGGCGATCTTGGAGAACGAAATTGATGGTCGAATGAAACAATGTAATGTCATGGGGATTACAGCAGGGAAACCATGTAGAAAACATGATTTTAAACATTAACAGAGATTCCATTACATTACAATTCTTATGTAGTCTAACAAAGGAATCAATGCTGTAGTAAATATCATCTTAGATATTAATAAGTCAATGGGTGTAAGTAATTAAACTCTTTTTGGGCACTAACCCAACAAGTTCAGTTTCAGATAACAGAGTTATGTGAAATAATATTAAAGCCTTAATAGCCAAGTCATAAGGTATTTTAACTATGTCATAACCTTTTAATTTTGAGTTGGAAACCTGCCTCATGGTATGATGTGCCTTCACATGAGGATGTTAATTAAGTTACATAGTCAACTTATGAGGTCAATTCAAGATTAAACCTTTTGGATCGGAAAACTGTATCATGAATGAACATATAGTTTAGGTACTAGCCTTTAAATCACTAAACAGCAATTAATGTGGATATTGGAAAACAAGAAAGAACAAGCAAGCCTAAGGCTGGGTGGCTTCTAAAATAGGAAATCAGTGCATAAGCATACAAGATGGGCCCTTTAATAATAAGAGGACCTGTTGAATTCTCTCAGGAGACTATGCGAATTCTTTGAGTTCATCAAGGCAATGGAGCAATCAAAAAATGCATGTAGTAATTAGTTCCAAGAATAATATTACACTCTCGAAAAAAAGAATAATATTACACTCTCAAATACGGAAGCCCAATGCAATCTTGGGGCTTATAAGCGGCCTTTACAAGAACTGTAAACCTAGCAAGAATATATATTAAATCCTGCTAAAGGCCTTCACAAGGACTGCAAACCAAGAAATGTTATATATTAAAAATTCTGCTTGCAGAGGATGGTAAACCTAGCAAGATTATATGCTAAATCCTGCCAACATCCATTTGGTTCTTTCAGCATGTTTTTATCACCATTCACGGTAGCGAAAAGGCACACCGTTAAATGCAGTATAATGTAGATTCAAAGCAGTAATACAAGAACTACTAGTACCCATTAATTAAGCCATACAATCCTCGACGATCTTAAAAAGGCAAGTTTGAAATGCATTGAGTTTTCGCAGCATTTCTACAACCTCCTACCTGAAATACAGTTGAAGCAAGCACTGCCACTTTGAGTAAAGGAATACATGTTTGAATGAACATAGCAACCATGTGACCTGATGTCAGATGATGCTCCATTCTCTGAAACAAAACAGTGCACTACTTAGAAAGAAGTTCACATCAAGTCCAGGTAGCAATTGATATTACCCACCTTTTAAGGCATTACTAGCTTCTGACTGATTCTTTGAATCCAGTGTCTGCTTCAGCTTGTAACCAAAGTGAATTGACAGGGTACTTAACAAGGCACCAGCTGCAATAAGAATCCAATTCGGTCCCTCATCCTGGAAACATTTACCCTGCTGACCTCTAGGAACCCCATTTGTTGTTTGTTTCATTTTAAAGAGCAAGTATAGAGCAGGTGAACACTCACTGAAACATCCAAATAAGACCACATTGACTGGCTAAGGCCCCACTGCTACCTAGATGATGAATAAATTAAAAAGGCATCAGCACTTTTAACAACTTTTATAGAATCAGAATATTGCTATTGCCAATTGTACATATGTAAACTGCACTGTTTTAAGAATTAGCATGTCAAAAGCCATATGTTTTGGCATGTTATTTCAGCAAGTACCATAGGCAAGGATCTGTAATTGGATGCTGCGGACAATATCTCTAACCATGATAAATCATCATGAGGCTGAACTGCAAGACCCCGGTACATTATTTTGGCATATAGAAGTTGTTACAAGATCATACCTCAACATTTCAAACATATGCATAGTTCTACACAGGAAGACCATAGATCTATAGCCAAATTAGCACGATGTAAATGGGAAAATGAAGAAGGCTCTAATGGAAAAAGAAGTGACCTATAGATGATTAATCAGGAGCTTGATTGAAGACCAAGCTAGCAAGCATAAGTTTTCCATTGAGCAATCACTCTGTCATACATTACTAAAAGTCTTAAGAACATTTGGCAATGGCAGTTTACTGACTAGGACAGATCACATGGTTTGATACATGAACAATGACAAAAAAGAACCTACCGGTGACCAATAACCACAAACAATTAATCAACACTGCAAGGTATAAACCTAAATCTATACTATAAAAAGGTTCTCTAGTCAAGCAACTAGATGAAGGCCAGCAACATCAACTTCTGGTAAGAACATAAAAAAATAAAAATAGATAAACAGAGCACTATCTCGGTGAAGTTGTTTCTTCTACACCATCTTGGCACCAATACTTACCAATCTTAAAGTAAATAACCCATTTCCTTCTATTAAAAAAAAAAAAGAAAGGAAAACAGCTTTCGGCTCATCTTCCCCAATTTAACATTCTGTTGGACCGTATGTCTACATTCCCAGTCATGCTACTAACTAGTGCGATTGTGCATGTGGCTGTCTTTAAAGTCAAAGTAAAAACCACGTTACACTTGCACCTTAACGTAATTTGAACCCATGTTCATGCAAACACAACAATTAAAGTTCCCATTGAGACCAGTGACAACAAAACATATGAGCAACAATTAACCAGACCTTCATTGCAAAAACAAATATCAAACATTTCGCACTCACCTACCACCAACTTAAGAAATTAGAGAAAGGGAAACGAAAACGTATGTACCTTAAAAGAATTTCTCTATCAACAACATCTACATTGTTAAGAAAATTTAATGCAGTAATTCAGAAATCCTCATTGAAAAATGGAGCAATCCATCAACGAATGATGCTAAAAAGCGATATTAAACACACCAGATAACTCAAGCGTAAGGTTTAAGAACGAAAAAGTGAGAACTTATAAAGCAGAGAACAAAGGGGACAAACCTAATTCAACCAAATAGGGTTTAGACTGTAGATTTTTCTCCATTGCAAACTGCAGCTGTTTCTTGTTCTCTATAACCTTGGTGAACATCGCCGGCGTGGGCGCTCTTTATTTATTTATTTATTTTTACTAGGAAAAATACTACCAAGAGAAAAGAGAATTATTTTTATGTTACTTTTTATCTGGTCTATACTTAATATTAATGTAACATTATTACATCGTTTGAAATGAAGTTTCCTAATAGAAAGAAACTAAATGTAATACATGAAGAAAGTTTCATATTACATCTTATTTCATCCTATACAACAAACATAGAAAACCTCTAACTTAGGATCTAGGATAGAATGTAAAATCATCCACTATATTATATTATAAATCATTCATCCAATTAAGATTTTATTATATTACATTATGACAATAATGTTCTAATATTACATTCATTTAAGTTTCATTCTATTATAAATTATTTTATTTCATTCAATTAAAAATTTGCGTACAACCAAACATAATCTTAGTGGCCTAGGTTAGGTGAATTAGGAGCTTCTAGAATTTGGATGCAAATGTCACATGCCTTTTTTTTACAAAAAATAAATAGGTAAAAATTGTAAATTAAGTCATAATATTTTTAATAAAATATATGTTAAATTCTAAATTTTATGAGCATTTAAATAAATCTTAATATTTATGAAATAGAATACATATTGTTATTTCATTTTGAATAATAGATTTCTTTAGAAATTATATAAAATATAAATAAAGATATTTTGAATGGTTTGAATAAAAAACATTTAAAAGAAAAAATGAAGAGCCCCAATCCTTGATCCAATTAAAAAAATATGTAAAATTTATGCCTAATTGCTCCATTTATAATTCCACTAACCACATTTTTTAAACGAATCAGAGCTAGCCAAAATTGATCTTCTAATAGCTCCGCTACAAAATGAATATGTTTATTTTGTAAATGGCATGTTGGAGTCAAATAATAGAAAAATCAATGTCTGACATTTGTAATAAAGCTTCCTCTATTCATTTATCATGGGTCTCTTGTCTGTCCATCTACTCCATTAGCACTACCTGGTGTACTCAGATAGTGCGTTAAAAAAAAAAAGTTCATGGTCCTATTCTCACAATAATTTCATATAGACCAATACAATTCAAGCTTAGTTAATCCTTTTTTCTAACTTGAGTACACTTTGCCAAGATGATACTCTCACAAATGTTTCATCTTTTGCTTGATGATTCACATGCCTTTAGTATTAATACACTTAACTAGTATGTCTATCTTACTATATTCCATGTCTTCGGTATTGATCCACCTAATTCATTCACCTTTCTTGAGCCATTCTATTTCACTTATTAACAACATCTCTAAATATTCTGGCCTTCAACCATTTTTAAGCCTTATTCATCACAATATAAAGGCGAATGTCTCTTTCTGTCGTATAACGCCTTATAAGGTATTTTAATGATATCACTACGATAATGATTATTATGCTTAACGTCAACTAAAAACTATACATTGACCTTACATTTCTATGAACCCTAAAACATAAGCTTTAAGCATATCTCAATAGTTAAGACTGTTGGCAACTCATACATGCAGTCACTTGGTTCTATATCCTTAGTCGTTAAATGCTATTTCGACATATTCCTACTAGGATGTATAGCATAAGTTGTTGTTTGTGCTTTCTCTAACAATCTCTTTGTTTAATCATCTTTATCGAGTACACATACTTTTTACTTCAATCACAAAGTATCAATTTTTAATTCAAACTCAAATTTCGTATTCATTTCGAATTTCTTAGTAAAATTCATAAATCTCAAATCCTCAATTTGGGCTTTGTTGATTCTTTCATATGAAACTGATCTTGAATTCAATAACTAATAATACTTTGATTTGCCTAAAAATTCAACTCAACATTCTATGCTCTTCATTGCATTAGATTTGGTAACATCAATATTTAAATTTGTACTACATTGCCATTAAATTTTCTGTTCAATGCATCAAATTACAACACTATCTTTACTAGGAAATACTCATTTGCATAATCATAATCTTTCAATAATTCTATCCATTGTCTCAGTCTTATATTTAATCCTTTCAAACTCAACAGTTACCTCAAACTTAAATGATTTGTACATTTATATATACCCAAAATATTTCTGTACATATATTATCTCGAAGATTTCAAAGTAATTACTATTGCAGCAAGTTCTATATCATGTACCAAATAATCAACTCATGAGACTTTAATTATCTCTATACATGAAATCACTTTATTATGCTGCATTAGATTTCATCCTAATCTCTGGCATGAAACATCATTGTATACTACAAAATCTCCAAATCTAAACGATATAATTAACATCGGTATTATAATTCCTTAAAATTCTTTTTAAATTCATCAGTCCATATGATTTACACGTTTTTCATCAAACATTTTGTCAAAGGACTAAGATCAGTAAAAACTCCTCAATAACTTTTGGTAATGTCTCATGATTCTACATAATCCGAATGATTCTACATAATTTGACAATTTGGAAGTCGTGACCAGCTTATAAGAGACTTTTTCTCCAATGGAGAATCATTATCAGGCATAGTATCTTTTGGAGACTAGTCTATAAGCATCTCAGTAGCAGGAGTGACCGAAAGAATAATAGCAAGAGTGACTGAAAGAATAAGTTATGGGCTCACTAGTTTGCTTTTCCCTTTTCTTAGGGCCTCATCTTCTGAAAGTGCTTTGCTTGCCACATTAGAACTGTAACACCGGATTTTTCGAGCCTTTTGTGTTGTTACGTATTTGGAGATACTACTGTATATTGATATATACATGGTTGTATATGAGTTTAAATATGTAATTAAATCCTTTTGGTACATATGCCAGTGATATATAACATTATATGCCCTTACATGAACTTAGGGTTCATTGGTATGCGAAATCTTGGAAATTTCCGACACATAAGCTTTTAAGTGTGTAAAACCGAGTCCATCAGATGGATAGGACCGTGGTGGTTAAATTAAATGTATTCTAATGCCTTAGAGTTGATTACACATGATTTATAGAATTATTAGACACTTAGAAAGCTAAATTGGAGAAATTGGTGTACATATGGACTTAATTGCAAAATTTGTAAAAATTAAGGACTTAATTGTAATTTTTCAATTCTTAGAGGACCAATTTGAAATTTTATAAAGTTGATGTTGGACCCCGAATTTTTTTTTATGATGTCAGTAAGCATGAATTGTGTTAATTGTGTGATTATGGCTTAGTTTGATTAAATTGGGAGTATTAGTGGATAATTGAGTTTAATGTGGTTTTAAATGGAATTATAGGGTAAATATGTGTGACGGCATTTTAGGAAGACCACTTAGGTTGGAATGGGTTAAGGCTTTACTAAGAGAGGTAACTTGGTCATTGTTCATTCTTTTAGACTTAAAGAAAGAAATTAGAAGGAGAAGAGAGGAAAAGGAAAGGAAAAATAAGAAGAGAAAGGAAGGAGAAGCCGTCGATGGAGGAAGAAGAAAAGAGAAATAGGGATTTCGATTTTTGAGGTTTTTGACAGATTCGGGACATTTTCCGGGTAAGTTTCGTTTCGTTTAATCTTGTTTCGATTGGATTAAACTTAAAGATAGGTTGAATGTGTGAGAATCGGTAATTTAGGGTTTTTAGGGCAAAAATGGCTAGATTTCGTTGGGTTGATGATTCTGTGCAGGTTTTTAAGTGGTTAATGGGTTAGAAGGGTAGTATAGGACTTGAATCAAGGTTTAGATGTGATGAATGTGCTTAAAGGAAAGATTGAAGTTGGAAAATACTGGAAAAGTTAGGTTCGGAGTCATTCTCCAGGCTTGCACGCCGCGACGTGCGAAATTACGTTCGTCACAACGTGCGAGGAAGGCAACGTCGCGATGTGCGTTAAAGAGCACGCCACGACGTGCTTTAAAGGGCACGCCGTGACGTGTGAGGGGATGGTGCACGCCGCGGCGTGCACGCAGCACAGCCCGTTCGCCACGGCGAGCCCCAGTTTTTCCGAGAGAGATTTTTGGGCATATTTTTGGTGTAGATGTCCAATTGAGGTGATTTCGGATTCGTTGTGATCTAGAAATAAAGGGCTACAAGTTTTATAAAGAAGGGAAGTTCGGATGTAGCCTTGTAGGATTCGGGACTTGAGATGGAAGTCGAATGTAGACTTTTGATATTAGTATTTTCGATTTTCACGCTTTTTGAATATGTTATTTTGGATATTGATTGAATGGAAACTTGGTTTGTTTTAGGAAACCAAGCCGACTTGATCCAATCGCAAGAGGAAGGACAACAGTGAGTTGGATTCTCAAGCGATTTTAGGTGGGTAATACATTTATGGTTGTTGTGTGTATGGGCAAATTGCCTTGTGTGCTTGCATGTGTATGTGGCATTGCTTGTTTTGATTTATGGATATCATTGCAAATGCATCGAGATTGTGATTATGAATTGCCTTGACAACTACTATGGCATTTTGAAA
>JANITW010000006.1:31768043-31781795 GCA_027564335.1 Erythroxylum williamsii | reverse complement strand
TCCATTATGAGATACCGAATAAGTCAACGAGGCTACAAATATCAAAGCAAGTCTTGATCAATCTGAGTAGGTAATTACAATACCTAAAAAATGTGCATTTTAAAACGAAAGAAACGATACAATCTTCTCAAAACTGGAAAATCAACAGTTGACAGAAAGCAAACTGTTAAAACAAAGCCAGGTGAAAGCTAGTAAACGTGTAAGAAAATGGAAATGGCGCCGACTAGTATGTCCAACTTCGAGCAGACTTGGGTCTTCCAGATAAACAGAGCAAGTTTTCAGATTACAACAGATGCCCCAGAACAAACTAGCCCAAACCCGAAGATTCTTACAAGGGTATGGATAAGATTCTCATATTGTTTCTTGCTGTACCACTAGACTTTCCTACATTAATGATTCTCAAACTTGGAAAATGGCCCAAGTTATGTTCATCATAGAGGTCCATTTTCAACTCAAATTTCATTGATGAAGACTGAAACGATTTCCAAATAAGTGAATAGATATCTTAAGTCACAAGTTATATGGGAGTATATGTCTCTGTTGTATCCTGAAATCAGATTGATCAGTTCCTGATGCTGCTTGCAGTATTCTTCAGATGAATTCAGATTAAATATTTGGGAATGTAAACATATAGAAATGTAGGACTAAGGGTAATGCTTTTTGTTCCTGCAAAATCAGATTCTTATACCGACAAGTATATCTTCAACTATAACAAGGCCTCTTTAACTTATGGTGGTGCATCAAGGCCTTGACGGGCTGTATGAATATGTATTGACATAAGAGAATTGTGTGGTGGGATCATTGTCGAAAGCTGGAGTGAATGGCATTCAATGAACCAAATGATTCCGACTTTCTATGGGATCTCCCTATAGAACTGGTTTCCTCTGTCAGGCTGTTTGTTTCCTTCAACACTTCAGCAAATTTCATCAATTCAGATTTCTCAGTGGAATACGAGTCATGGTCCATATGATCTTGTGATGAATCGCAAGATGATAGCCTTCTATGCGAATGAAAAGAACCTGTGTCACTATTTGGAGTCTGCAGTCTTTGAAGATCAATAGAATGTCTAGATGAATTTCCAGGTAAATGTAGAGATAAAGTTTGGAATCTATTAGAAGGCAGATCACTTAAAGAATCACTTCCTGTGGAAACACTTGAACCATCATTAGGAGAATCAGAATCTTCCAACCTTCCAGGTTTCTCTGCTTTTGAACCATGGTCTTTCCCCAGAACAAGTCTCCTGAGTTTGCTGAAGAATTTATTTCTATGCGAACTATGAACTTTTGATGAAGCAGAGAATCCACCATATTCTCCCGAGTCTATGATGTAGGAAATTTGAGAAGATGACCAATGGTCCGATTCATAATCCGTTACACTGATCCCCTTCTCTCTTAAGCCTTCAGAACTTGCATATTCAAGAATTAGCTGTTTGGCCTTCTTCTCAGATTCAGGACTTAATGATCTGCTCAGGTCTCTTGCAACTGTTTTGCCTTGTGGCGGCTGAAAGTTGCGCAACTCGTAACGTAGACAAGCATTGACCCACCGGAGATAGACCAATTCTTCAGCATCACTGCATCGGTCTGCCTGGAGTTGCTCAATTTCATTAGCTAAATCTTCATTTTCCTGTCTCAAATGCTCACTGAGTTCTCTTAATGCTTCTGTCTGGAACAAAATGTATGAGAAAATAAATACAGGACCAAAATACAGGAAACTGAGAAGTACTTGTAGATAGAACAATCACCTCAGGATGTTCAAGAACAGAATTTGCAAGGATTTGAGTGGCCTCCAACTTAGAAGCCAATTCAGTATTTTCTAGTTGCAATTTCAGGTTAGACTTCCTCAACTTTTCAGCCTCATCCTCCAAGCTTTCCAGTGTTTGTAAATGTAAATGTATATTGGAGTTGGAAGCAGCAACGAGTTCTTCTTGCAACTCAGCAACTCTCTTCTGAAGAGTTGAGATCTGTTCTTTGTTCTGCTCAGCTTCAGAGCTTAGTTTCTTCTTCAGGAATTTGATTTTTAATGTGGCAGCATCAAGCTCAGCACAAATATTTTTATGATCGTCTATTTGCTCCTGAAGCCTCTGGTTATCTGCTTGTAAAGAATCGATCTTGAGAATTAAGAACTTTGCTTCCATATTGCTTATCTTCAACCTGTTCTTAAGCTCCATGATAGCTGCTTGTTGCTCCTTCCGGCCGTAACACTCGAGCAATTGGACCTCAAGATTCATCACCCTTTCTCTAAGGATTCTAATCATGTTCTTAACATGTCTGGTCTCGTGATCATAATCAGCAGCTCGAAATACTTTTGGAGTTACCAAATATGACCTGCGAGTCACTACATTTTTCCCTGGAGATATCCCCTTATGCGTTGTAATAAAATCAAGAGCCTTCATAAAACCATTAAATTCAGGCAAGAGATACCCATCTTTATCTCTATCATGTTCACTGCTTGGAGAAGGAGAAACTTTAGAATCATCATTAGTGACCCTGATAGTGCATTTATTCTCCTGCAATATATACTCAGGAATGTGACATCTTGGTTCTATGTATACTTCAGAACAGCACCTCTATCATTTCATAGTTTGTAAATCATTAGTGACCATGCCACACAATATATCATGTTCATTTCAATAGCTTGAATAATACCACTTCAAAGATACAGCAAATGACTGATATCAGTCCCCATTATCTCACATTGGTAAATTTCAAACAATTATCCTCTAAGAGTTACTGTTAATCCACAAATGGAGTTTCTATTAGACCCCTATCGTGCAAGTGTTGATGAGCCTTAATCGATGCAAGCACAATGGGTGGCAGTTATGATTATAGACAGGAAAATTTGGATCCCCTAAGAACAAAACTTACAAATTTTTCTGCAGATGGAGATTTTATGCTGGTCGAATTGACCCTTTTTCTGCTGACTTGAGGATCATCTCCAGGCTCCTCACTGCCTTGACCTGTAAATGCACAAAAAGGATTGAAATTTCAGTAATGCATTAAAACTCGGGTAAAGATCAAAGCATGAAAAAGTTAATAAAAGAGTGAACATACTTGAAGAACGAGAATGCTTGGATGAATTGTTGGTCCTCTTGCGAGAATAAAGAAATCCAAAAACAGAGATAGCCACAGCCACACCAAATTTGATTAAGATAGGCTTAACATATTTCCTATCTCTTCCCATTACAGCGACCATGATCCTTCAGTGACAATTAAAATGGAGTAGTTACATGTATATGGTAAAGAGAAAGATCATTGGGGTTCTTCATCATCCACCATCGTCTACATGATCAGAAAGAGCAGTATTAACAAGGTTAAATTGATACGTAAATGAAGAAAAAGAAGAAGAAGAAGAGGAAGAAGAATCCCACTCTTCAAGTATGAAGAGAAGAAAAAACAAACACAAACTTAAGTCAACGTGATCCAATCACAAATTAAGCCAAAAAGAATCTAAAAGATATTACAGGAGAATCAACAAAACTGGAAAAAACCCAGTTCAGTTATGGTTGAACGCGATAAACAGAAGCCAAAGACTCACTTTCTATTAACAAGAGACGTGTACGTTAAGCGTTGAAGTCTGAACTGGGAATCAATCAACAGAAGCAACAGTAATATTTTGATCGCCGTGAAGATCAATAACATGCGTGCTCTATCTTCTGTAACATGTCAAAACACGAACTTGGTAATACAATAAAACAAAGCTTCAATCCTTTAAGGAAACCAAAACTCCTCGTATTCTTGTCCTTTGTCCCGACGATGTTCAAAAGTTGAAGGGCAAAGAAGAAATGGGTTTGCTTGCTTGGATCAAGGAATTCTGATTCCAAGACGAAAACTTGAGAAGAACCTGCAAAGACGACAACATTGGAGGTAGATTTTATACTGTTTAACTGAAAATTTTAAGATTTTGAGTGTCCTAATTGTTCTAACTTGATGTAACGAAAACAGAAACTTCGTTTTATAATCAGAAATTATCTTGGACATGTCCTTGTCACAACAACGTTGGATTTTGTTTAAAGTTTTCTGTTTGCATGTCATACACATGCATTTTAGGTATTATAAATCTTGGAAACTATTTTGTTTTGTTTTTTAGTTTGTTAGTTTTCAGTTGCTAATAACCAAAATAAAGAAACACTATGTGACTTGAGGGTAATATGATTAGGGCATAAATGATTATAAAATATAAGATCTTATTATAAAAATAAGATCCTTCAATCTAATAATCCTATTCTGACCTTATTTTTCGTCACAATACGACGTTGTTATATACAAATTTAGACATAAAACAACATAATGTTATGATAAAAATAAGATTAGAACAGTGTTATTGAAAGAGAAGATCTGATCCTTTAGGAGAGCTAATAGTCATATTCAACCGAGGATGAGCATAATTAATGAAGGTAGGTGGTTTATTAATTGCAAAACAAAGGTAGTCCGTGCAAAGTTTGAAATGTGTAGTGGACAATATGAATCCAAATCATCAGGAGATCTTTCAACTTGATTCTTCTGCTACATGAACCATATGAAAACGGAGACAATCAGAAGACTAACTGCGTTCATGAAACGGGTGCAGTAGAATTACTTGCCAGTCAGAAAAGACCACAAGCCTCGTATGAATGATTGAGTAACCAATATTTTTCAATGACTGTCGGCAACTATTAAAACATATTTTTAATTATTAATTTATTTAATGTTTTATTAAAAGAAGTAATTTATAAATTATTATTTTGATGAAAGTCAGTTCTCCATTCATGGAATGCCATTTAATTGTAGGATAAATATAAAGTTTTCAAGTAAAATAGGTTTCTGGAATCACTTCAGAGACTTTTAGAGTTTAGAGTGCACTGCGGCATAATAATGAAAGCAATAATATAGGTCGATGCTCCATCCCCTTCTAATTAATTTACAATAATATAGGATCCATACTTCATCCCTTCTAATTAATTTAACTCACACTTTTCACATCTTAAATAAATTAATTGATAAATTTATAATGATAGACTCAATTAACAATGATTGGGGCATCATTAACTTCAAGATAATCCTTTTACGCTGCATGGAAATTGTAGGCAATGATGCAATATTTACTTATTTAGAGTTAGACAACAAAATAATTATTAATGGGCTTCGGCCACTTTTGCTGATATTTAAGTTGATCTTAAATTTTTGAAAAATAAACTTTTGAACTTTGAGATAGACTCAAATTCTACTGTTTAATTAGATCTAGTATGAAGATCGATAATTTTTTTAAAAAAGACATCTTTTAAATTAAAAAAGAAAAAAATAGACAAAGCTCGAGCCTAAGAAACCCATTGCCATTGCCATTGCCATTAATAATAATATAATTGAATTTTGTTACAGGCAAACTTAGATTGTGCATTCTCATTTCTTTAGCATGTGCTTCCTTATCAATATGTTTTTTTTATGTCATTTGTGAGTTATTTTTTGTTATTGATAATTTGGTTCAGTTTTCAAACTAAGGTTGTAGTTTTTGGGTTCTGTCTGATAAAGAGAAGATCATCAACTATTGCAAGATATTTTTACGTTAAGATGTCTCTTTTATAAACTATTCTAAGTAGTAAAGTTAAACTTTAATTATATGAGTAGAATTTAAATTCATCTAAATTAAGAAGTTTATCATTTATGGGACACTATTTAATCATTTGGATGAAACTATGTAAATTAGGAAGTTTCATCATCTTTAAGACTCTATTTCCCTCTTCACCACACTTGTTGTCAATTTTGGCAATGGGTCAGCCCATCCAACATCAAGCTCAATCCAAAATTTTGAATTCAGGCTCTAACCCACAAATTTGGATTTAGATTCAAACTTGGACCAAAGCATGATCGTTATTAGAAATAACAACACTGATGGTCGTAAACGCAAGTACACGTTTCTATCGTCAAGTAGTAAAAATATCGTTCCCACGGAGACCAAATTAGCTAAATAGTAATACTAGTAATAACTTCTAATTTAAGCTAATAACATAAAAATTAAAGAAAAGATTGATTGATTTTGGTTTGAAAAATGAAATAAAAATGAGAATTAAAGCAAGATAAAAATATAAGAAATATCAATGGAATGAACATCTAGGAATTTAACTTCCCCCTTGATTTTACCTCGGTGTCGAAATTTTCTCGGTTTAACTCATATACCGGGTTTGATAACCTAAGATTCAGAATTAATTACTAAACCCTCCCGGATCATTAGTAATCCTAATCATCGAACCAATTTCCTATATTTCTATGGTAAATTGTGAAAATTCGATGAATGCTTTATCAAATCAATCTTAATGTGGTTACGTAGGGTGGATAGGTATCTCCCGATCCTAGACACAAATCACTACGAATGTGATCCTAAGCTATTGTAATCTTTTTCCAAATCTATTGCTCCCTGTTACGTTACGCAAAGATAAAGAAAATCAATTTCATAGGTGATCAAATTATGAAACGCATTAAGGACAAATTGCAATAATCAAATCTTTAAGTAAAAACGGGCATAAGAAATTAAATGGAGAAAATACCAATTAATCGAGATTACATCAAGGGTTCAGTTAAAATCCTAGAATGAAAAGATTAGTTACTCATAATAATACTAACAACAATGAAAATAATAAAAGCAAGCATTATAAATATGAAATGAGTAGAAGGAATGTTAAAACAATTGGTGATTGCTTGGTCTTCAATTTTGCTTCCGGCGTCCTCGCTAGCTTCTCCAACCTAGCCTCTCCTTTTTTTTATTTCTTGGTTCCTCCTATCCTCATGTTAATGCTTGACTTGTTCAGTTGATCGCCCATCCCCTCATGAAGTAGCGTCAGTCCTTTTTTTTAAATGAAGAGTGAGTGCTGCTATCCCATGTGGCATGAATGGAGAGTTTTATCCTTGAAAAGTGAATCTTAGGTGGGGCTTGGAGCTGTCACGTGAGTGGAAAGTTGGAGCCTTTCTTTTTCACATTGATAGCTGAAATTGTGGTCACTTGGGGCTGTAATCTTCCATGCGTGGTGGGTCTTTTGGTGGAGTTTTTTTCCAGCTGAAATGATCATTTGTGGTCTGCGTCTTTATTGGTTTAGCACTCTTGATTTGCATCTGTGTGCATGCTTCAATTTGTTTCCACTATTTCTGCCTTGAAAATGATCCTCTGCGTGATTTTCTTTGTCCACAGCTGTCCACCTCTTGCAGCCACGCTTACTTCATGTATAAGTTCACCATGGTGGAGCTCCAAGCTTGATTTTCTTTGTCTTTGTTTTGTCTTGTGTAGCTCCTGGATTTATCGTCAGCTCATGCCTCCATTTTGCATGCGTGGTGGGTCATCTCCAAGCTGCAACGTTCCACCTGTTGAAGCTGCCTTGGTCCTCTCCTTTAGTGATGTGCGTTAATTCCTCTAAGCTTGGTCCTTGTCCAGCTAGCTGTTGGTGGGGCAACGTGAGTGATGTTGGTGAGTGCTGGAGCTTCTTGCATGATTTGTTGACCAGCCCATGATACAAGCTTCTCTTTACTGTGCATTCCTTTCTACTGTAGCATGACAAGACCAATAAAGGTCTACATCATGTTTAAAGCTTGCTCCTCTCCTCTCTTGCGTGATTTTCTCCAATTCTTCACTAAGCCGCCTCTCTTATTCACGCCCCTACTTCCTCTACAAAACCCAGCTGAGTCACTCTTTTAATTGTTCCTTTAATTGTTGCCCCTAATTGACGCCACGTCTCTTGCGTGAGTGATGTCTTCACTCTTCTGTTGTTGCCGATTTCTTTGTAACTTGCGTGTATATTCCTTCAATTTGCTGCTTGATTTGTCCCTTGCTAAGACAATTATTTGCTGGTCTTAATCCTTTGTGCGCTGCTCCTCTGCTCTTCTAATTTAAATTTGTTCTTGATAGTTGACTCCCACGTTCATGCGTCAATTGATTTCTCTCCCTTGTGCATTTAATTTGCTAACTCTCTCCAACTGTCTGCAACTTCCAGCGCCACTTCTCTAGCTGCTTCTTATGCTATTATACTCATTCACGCCTATCATTCAACGCTAGCTTCCCTTGATTTTTTTTTTCACGTCTGTTTTCTAATTTGCTTGCTTCTTCCGTGTCCTCTGATTTTGACCTGTTGCGTTTTGGACTGGTGTTGAACTGTTCTTTGATTAATTGTTGTTGCAGTCCTTTACAACAGAAATCAAGTACAATTCCTACAAAGTAAACATAAACAATTATAAGTGTAAATTTAGGCGAACCAAGCAATTTAACAAGAAAAATATATATATAACCCAATAATTAATCAAGAAATTAAGGGAAAATGTCATGAAATTTAATAAGAAAATGCATCCAACAATGACTAAAAGACAAAAAAATGCTAAAGGAAGGATGATGGTCGTTGGTTTTAAAAGGAGGGTTTTAAAATCAAAAGCTTAACTCTCTTCACCATCATCTTCAAGCTTCATCTTCCTTCTTCAAGCTTCTTCTCCTTAGCTCTCCAAGAATAAGGTAAGATCTAGCAGTCTTCACTTTATTCTAGCTATTCCCGGGTCAAAGGGTTTGCCCCGGTTAAGTTCTCCGACCTCTGCGTGGATACCGTTAGAGACGATCTCTTTTGGTCGTTATGGTTTGACGTCGTTATATAGACACATGAATCCTGACTTTCGGGAAAGTCCCGGAACAAAAATTTTTGTTTTCCGCACCATGTGCATATGATGCACACACCGGGATTTTCCAACATTTATAACTTAGGAAAGTATAGATAAATGTTTTCTTGTTAGAAAAACCGATTTTAGGTCTAAAAGCATCATAATATAGGAACCATTTCTTTATAAAGTTGTAGAACTTCATTAAGTTTTAGGAGCATTTTGAATAACCTTAATCATACCTCTATAATTCAAGTTATGGCACATTTTTTACTAATGTGCATATTGCAAGAGTTTCAAGACATTGACTTGTGACAATATTTTTAGAGGCCTAAACAAACTTGATGGAAGATAGTTTAGCCAAAAATGTAAAGCTTAAAAGTCTCCTATAAATCATGACAAGTGCTAAGTAGGTTATGTTTTTAACATGATTTAAGAGCATTTTATTTGTATTTAGATGATTTTTATGTGATTTGGTCTCAATGTTGTTTATATTTTGTTTATATGCCTTACTTTAGCTCATTGATGAAGAAGGAATAAATTCGGGAAGTTGAAGCAAAATTAAAGTTTTAGTATTATTTTAGATGAACGTAGACTAAATATGGACCCATATTCAGGGCACAATTCAAACACGAACTATGTTCTACACTATGTTTTTCCTAATGTTTTAAAAACCGGACTAAATACCAAACTGATCAAAGGAAAGATTTAGGGTTTAAAGATTCAACTGATATTAAACTACTATAAAGCCAGTATACATTAAATGAGAAGTAAAATTATAAGAGTAAGTAAAAATAAAATATTTTATTGAAATAAAAAATAAACCAATATTTATTATTATAGAATAAACTAATAATAAATCAATTATGATAATTCAAATCTGAGTCTAATATTGAACTTAAATTGTTTTATTTCTATTTTGTTGATAAAATTGGAAGAGCATTTTATGCAATGTTTTATTATACAAAAATTTGATTTTAATTTTTAAATTAAAAATTATAATTCAATAAACAATTAAATTTAGTCCTTAGACATTTTTAATGATAATTTATTCATTATAAAACTTCATTGAGAAGACATTTGTAATTTATAATTAATATTGAATATGTAACACTTTTTTTTGTTTTCAAATAATTTATTAGTATAAAATTAAAGCTCCATAATTTAATAAGTGCACAAGAAGAATATGAGCATGAATATCATCAACATAATATTTCTAAACCAATAACTAAACTAAACTTGAACTTTGAGTACACAAACAGTCAAAAGGCACAAAAAGATAGGCAATTATTAATGTTTCATACATACTTGTCCTATGTCTTCATCCTCTCTCTCTCTCATGTGTCTTAGAAACGAAAAGTTATTTGCTTTGTAAGAATCATCGCTCATTCCAAGGGAAAAGAAATTTTGAAAATCAATATAATAGAGTCCACTTCAGTTTGATGGCTGATGCTTCTTATTATATGGTAAGTGGAAGTGGCCTTTTTAATGGAGGCTAATTTAGGGACTCATGTATCTATCGTGCTTACCAAATCATTTTTTTTAACTTTTCTTTTTTTCACATTTTGTTTTCTTTATTGATATGAATGTCTTCCTTGCTCATTTAGGATTCTTGAGTTATCCCTAAAGATGTTATCTTTCCTCCAAATTTTCTCAAAAAAATTTAAACCAAAAACCCCAATTTAGCCCTTTAATGGGTTCTACACAAAACCCTCGATTTGGTAGGGCGACTGCTAACATTCAATAATAGACATGTCTCACATCCACACTACGATCATCCATTATAGCATGAAGTTAAGCAATATTTGTGAGTTTCACTATCTACCCATCTGTCCCTCTCCCTTTCCTTTTTCTTTGTAATTTTGTTCGAAGCACAGTTCTAAACTTATTTGGGACAATGATTGTTGTCTACTTCGATTATGTTATTGAAAGTTTTGTTAAAGGTACCGCAAGTTGTGAGCTTATTTAGGGTAGGTTTTATGCTACTAAAAACAAAATGTGATCGATTTGTAGACAAAGCACATAAGTCATATTCGTCGTTTTGTTCTAAGTTTAATAAAGAATCAAAATCGATTTCATAGGTTTTAAAAAGTCTCTGATCAACGTCAATTATCTTAAACCAGAAGAGTTGGCTGGAGCCAAGGAAACCTCGTGAAATCCTTATTTTTTGTTTTCATGGTTTAGAAGAAACTGACTAGTTTATTATTTAACAAGCCAATTTTTACTCTCAGTGGTCAAAAGTAAGAATCAAACTAGAAATCAAGTCGGTTCGTACTTAATGCAATCAAACTTGTCAGTTCAGTCCGGTTTTTACATCATTGTTTTTCCCTGGTCTATTCTATTTATTGTAGATTTGAAGGACTATAACCAAAACACGGACCCATGCTCATGGATGTTATACCCGTG
This sequence comes from Erythroxylum williamsii, assembly GCA_027564335.1. NCBI lineage: Eukaryota > Viridiplantae > Streptophyta > Magnoliopsida > Malpighiales > Erythroxylaceae > Erythroxylum > Erythroxylum williamsii. Next base: position 31,770,792 of record JANITW010000006.1, on the reverse strand, counting down.
TTACCCTTAGATGTCAGATAAAGGAACTATTAAGCCAATACAGGTGTAATATAACCTTGTGTTGTGACCTATTTTGGGTGTGATGTTTATGTAAATTAGGTTTTTTTTTTAAGTTACAAAGAACATGGGCCCAACATAAGTAAGACTTGTTGATTTTTTTTAGGATTTCATAAGTGAAAAAAGAGCTTTGGGAATTAAACCAAAAAGGAGGATACTAAATAGTAGTTATAAAGACCCAAAGTAGAGTGCCTTATGAGAAGAACGAAGCAACTTTGGAGATAAGAAAGGGATTCCATCAAGATTCAACGAAGAACTTCAATATTTCAAGAATTTATGATAATTTTTTCTTTTATATTTTTATTAATTCCTTTACTTTAACATGAACTAAACTGAGATCGATTTAGATGCATGAACCATTGAGCTATTATTTTGGATTGATTTTTTGATTTAATAAAAGAATAAAGTCTTATTATGACTAATTCAGGATTACTTATCATGATTGAATTGAAATATTTTACATTTTGATTCAATTTTAGATTATATATACAAGGATTGAGAAATCATATGCATGAATATATTATAGCATGAATAATAAGAGTTACATGGAATCTTATTGTAACATCCCACCCCCAACGGGAAGGGTAAAATTGTAATTTAGCAAAGGATGAGAGTGATTGGGACTAATTAGGAATTTTCATGCATACTAGTATTGGTAAATAGTGAAATTTGTGCACATGAAATACCTGTACATGCATACATGACATTCCCGGTTTTTATGCTTAATGCAATTTTATTGTAAATAACGTGGTTTTGTATTTGAAAAATTATTCTGAGTGCTCCATTGTGTGTTTTCTATTTTAAGGGCTTTTTAGGAATTTTTCTGAAATTTTTCGGAGAAACTTCCTAGACCGGAAAAATCGCAAAGTGGCAAACCGGTTGATTTTCGGTATCGAAAATTTCTATCCAATGACACTACAATATTGGATACATTATTTTGGACTTAAAATTAGGGCCATTGGACTTGAATGGGTCAGATTTTATTAGGGTTTCTAAATAAGTCCTATTTACAAATTTGTCTTTAGCTTATTTTGTCTTTTTGTTCCATATGCCACTTGTCCTCACCATTTAAATGCTTTTGTCTTCTTCCTCTCCTTGTGTTTTCGGCTACTTCAATGTTAAGGAATAAAAGAGAGGCATTTTTATTGCTTTGGTCCAAAAGCAACCGAAACCTTCATTTTTTACAATCTCCATCGATTTTCTCCTTCTTTAAGTCACACTTCCTCCAACCTTAAGAGCCCTCCTTCATGCAACCAAGCTACTTTCTTTCCATGATGAACTTACACATGCATGGTGTTAGAAGAGAGTGGAGAAGGTGTTGAGTTAGAGGATTAAGTAAAGAATTGAAGAGATTGAAGTTGGAAAAGCTTGATTAGGTAAGGTTTATGTTAAGCTTTCATTATGTATTTCATGAATCATGGTTGTTAGATGCATTCAATGGGAGTTATTGTTTATTAATCATGATTTATGATGCTTTAATGTTATGAAATTTATAGCTTGAATTGTTGGGTAAGGTTATGTTGAGTATGATTTGATAAGGTGAGCATGAATGATGTGGTTTAGAAGTGTTTTAGCTTGATTTTGGATTGATTCTTGATGATTATTCTTGCATGGAAATGAAGAGTTTAGTGCTGCCAAATTGTGACTATTGGTCTAAGTGAATGTATGAATGATCTAGTGACTGATTTCTTGTCCATTTGGATGCTTAGTGATGTGTTATTGGCATTGGAAGTGATAGGATCTAAGGTTAGTACCAAAGCTGGAAAATTGGTTTTGTACTGATTACACTGTTTTGATCATAACTAATGGTGTGGTTGTGCAAATGAGGTGCGGTTTGTGCCAAATGAAAATTTGATTGGCTACAATTTTGTTTGAAATAGGTGTTGTCTAGTTGTAGCTCTAAGAGGTTGAATTTTGGCTTGAAAAATTAGAGACATGGGCTATGTGAACAGTACCCGGATTGATGACCTAATTGTTTTGATGATTTTTCTATATTAATTTAGAAGGAATTGGTAAAAATGGTCTTCATGGAAGTTGAAGCCTATATTGTTAGCTTTCTATTGTCACTGATTTTTCAATTTTTTGATCTGTATATTAGGAGATATGAACTATTGCCTATTGACTGATTTTGAGCATGTTGGTGAAATCTAGCCTAAGTGTCGGTTTTGTGAGCATTCTGATTGGAAGCAATTTTAGTGATTTCTGTGCATTGAATTGGCTTGAGTGATCTTCTGAAGAGTTTTAGAGGAAGTAATTATCTTGAAAATGGTATATAGCATGCTATTTTTGGATAACAGAATTGGGACTTATGAATTTTCAAAAATTGGACTGAAGTTAGGTCATTGACTAGTGGTCAGGTCAGAAACTTGCATAACAGTTTTGAGCTTGTTAGAGATGGAATTGGTTTTTAAGCCCTTCATAAGAAGTGTAGTATTCTATTTTATCTTTTCATGGGTATAAAGTATGCAATTTTTTGACATTTGTGCAAGGAGCTATGATGTTTTAAAATTTGCTGTCCAGATTGGGGAATTTCAGTGGGCAGATTTTTTGTTGAACTGTTTGACCTAGTTAGCAAGTGAATTTGATTTCAGGTTATCATGAAAGCTGTAGAAAATATTGTGATTTTTCTGTGCACATTTATTGTGTAATTTTTGACTAAGGAAATGGGAAGTTATTGAATTTACAAAATCCT
>JANITW010000006.1:31752394-31767943 GCA_027564335.1 Erythroxylum williamsii | reverse complement strand
TACCAGCAGTGCGACCCAGGTGGGTTTTGTATATTTTTCTTTCTATTTTCACTTTCTACTGAAGTGGGTTTTCTACAGTTTTACATTTCGTTGAATGTAGCTTATTCTCTAGCTAGTATGGTTGCTTCTCTTTTCGTTTTGTCGTGATATTTCTCTTTTCTGACAACGAAATGTTTGTTTAGTGCATCAGGGATGTGCCCCAAAAGGCTGTGTTCAATTCCCGTTTTATCTTTTATATTATTTTTAGCTATATTTTATTGTTTTCATACCTTTCTGGCGATCCTGTTGATTTTAAACTTTTATTAGGCGATTCGAAGTCTATTAAGCCGGACTGAGATAGTACTGTATTCTTGTTACACTCTAGTGATGCCCTCTTTTGTGGAAATTTTGCTAATATGGTGAATTCAACAATTTAATTCTGAATTTTGTTCTCACAAACTTTGTAATGCATTAATACTTGGTCGATAAATTGAATTTTCAAGCAAAGTAAGGTGGCTTTTTTTTCTTCTTCTATTTGGGTCGTTGATGCTTTTTCACTCGTAATTAGTGCTGACTGTGTTAACTTGTGACTACGATATCTGTTGTGGATGCCTTCGTTGGGAAACCATATACCAGAAGAGGAAAGCGTCAGAATTGATATATTCAGTAGGAAGTTTAGAGATATAATAGGACTTCTATAATTTTCAGTTTATTGTTTCCTATTCTTATTCCGTAGGAAGTTTAGAGATATAGGACTTCTATAATTATAATAAGACTGCTCCTTATTTAAAGGAACAGAACAGTTAGAAAGTCTATAGATAATAGACTTCTATATCTGTAATATAACTGATCCGTATTTAAAAGGACAGAAGCTAAATAAAACGGCAGTCAGAGTTTAATCAAACCCAAGAGATTGGAGTTCTCTCTATTGAACTTTAAGGTTCAGTCTCCCTTGAACGAGTCTGAGTTTCTATTCAAAATAGGGCGAAAAAAGAGCAGCAACAAGGGAAAGAGAGTTGAATTCAATTTCCCAATCAATCGTCCGATAACTCGATCCTGTTCTCAGATATATAACAATATCCTTTCTAATTGCTTAATCTAGCTACATGTCATGTTTTCACTATTGTTATGTGTGGTTTCTGGTATCGTAACTCTTTATTTCTATAAGTTCAAAGTTACTGCTGAAAAGGACCATCATATTACAATGTCTATGAATTATCTTATGCAGACTTTAGCTTAATACATTTAGAAAATTCAGGATAATTTGTCGTAATCGAAGATGGTATTTATCTAGAATTGCTTCTCCATCGACACGAACTTTTCATTATGCTGGCGACGAAGACGACAATGGAATAGTTATCAGTGATACATGTGATACTCATTTCTGTCTTAAATTGGGTTCCAATTTTGTTAGGCTCTTTCTATGCATCATAAATTGCAGAGAGACTCTACTCACTTGGTCTACACAATTTTGATGTTGCTGGTTGGTAGGTGTCAACATTTGCAATGGATATGCTTGAGTGTTGACTTTGGGTATGGGTTGAGGCTGGAGTCGTAGTCGTGACATTTTAGAATGTTTATTTTGAGTATGTAATCGTTTGAGGATACACCCTTTGATCACATATGTTTAAGATTAGGGTATTAGATAGTAATTTTGAGGAAATTATGGTTTTAATGTTTTCATGTATGGTTCAATCACCGTCACATGTTGATGTGAATTTGGATTAAAGTGTGATTTTGATATGATTCATTACAAGGCTTTAATTAGTGTAAGATCATGATAACAAAATATGTTTGAAAATTTACCAGTCTTTAAGGAAACTCTAGTTAATTTGTTTGGAGAATTGTTTTCAGGTGTGATTTCTGATCTAATTGACATCTAAACATTACTAGATCAATGTGCACATTTCATTTTAAATCTGTTTTGTCATTCTGATTTGTTTCTCTGTTCACTGATAGATAAATATTCACCCCGAAGTAATAGTTGTCTGTCTGATTGGCTGCTGACTTCATTAACTGCTTTTCTTCAAATGGTGTCCTGTCATGCTTTTGAATATCTTTCTTGAATCATGGTAATCAGAATTGAGATCTTTGCTTGCCTTTTTTGTTTTTTTGACTTTTTTGAAACTTAGATCACTGAGTTGAATAGGCCCATGAGTGCTTGTGTGAGGACGATTCACCTAACTGCAACCTCTTATGCAGACTGCTCTAAGTTTTATTAAACTTTGTTTTTGTATAATTTGCATTCTATTGGGTGATTACTCTAAAGGAGCTTTTGACTTGTACTTCTACTTGTTAAATATTCTTGTTATGACAGTTTTTGAAAGGATTTTGGAATGCAGATGTTTATTTTTGTTGATGATATGAAATTTTGATTCTCAGAGAAGGAGAATCTTTGTCTATATGGGCTTCCAAACGAGACATGGGAGGTTAACTTGCCTGTGGAGGAAGTCCCTCCTGAGCTTCCTGAGCCAGCCCTAGGTATAAATTTTGCTAGGGATGGGATGCAAGAGAAGGATTGGTTATCACTGGTTGCAGTTCACAGTGATTCATGGTTGCTTGCAGTTGCATTTTATTTTGGTGCTCGCTTTGGATTCGGTAAGAATGAAAGGTAAGGTCAACTTTTCTTACTGTTGTTCATGAGATGCTCCTCATCAGTTTTGAACTTTTTTATTTTGTATACTATTGGGTATTCCTGGTGCAGCACCATATTAGTGGGAAAATTTTTCAACGTGTTCTAAATATTGACCCTCTAATTTTAGCTTATATTATTTGGGACGAGGAGGCCAAGGGATGGCTTCCCATCACAAGGTCAGGGTTTGAGTTGCTTCTCAAGTGGTGGAGGTTTGGAATCTGTAACATGATGTTACTTAAGACAAAACTAGGTGTTATGATCTTAATTGAGACTTCAGTTTCTTTTGTGATTGCTAACTTCTTTGTCACCTTGTTATGAAATTAAATGAACAATGCCTGAGTGCATACGCAAGTTTTATTCCTTCCTAGCAATTAGCACTTGTTTGGTTCAGCTTTTGAAACCTCCAAAAGCACTTTTTTTCACCTCAAAAGCTATTTTAAGAAAAAAATGAGTGTTTGACTGAAAACTTCAAAAACACTTTTAAAGTAGAAATAGCTTTTTTAAAAGCCAAAATACAGCTTTTTCAGAAGCTAAAATTTGGAGCTTTTAGAAAAGTCTCAAATTTCAGCTTTTTCGGGTAGACTAATTCGCGTCACTTACGTTTATAACAAATTTTTAGACGTCTTTTTGTTTCTTTGGCTTTCTTCTCTATTCACTCACACACTCACGACTCATCTTCTCTGATCACTCACAACGCATCCGACACACACGATACTCACAGGTTAGTTCATCTTTATCTTTTGCTATTGGGTGTCGTCATACAACCCGAAACTCGCATAACTCATCAATAAAAATCAAGAACGTACCTCTACTAACTTGGCAACCAGATTGCTTTACCTCTTGCAAGACGCTTCTCATCGAATCAAAAGGCCCATTTTTTCCAAGCTTGCGAAGAATTTCTTCGTATATGGATATAGTGGGCATGAAGTTAGGCTGTTTCAAGGCCCAATGGAACAAGCAAATTGTGGTGGAATCGTCAATTTGGTCACGGATGGTTTGGATGAGTTGTGAGGGAGTGAAGTCTGCAGTGAGAGGCATAGGGTTGGAAGACAACGAATGAACAATAACCCATGGTGTTTTGGGGTGGAGACAAGACATGGAGTGAAACCATAGTTGGGTTTATACGATAAAGAGAGGACATGATGTTGTTGGTAGTGCAACTGAACACATGGGTACCATTTAAGACATGAAGAGAAAGCCATTGAAGCAATTCAACAAACATGTAACATGCGAAGGTGTGAGCTTAGAGAGACACGAGTACACAGAGAACAAAGCTTTGCTCTCTTTGAGGAGTATCGGCAATGTGGGCAAAGTGAAGCTTAGCTTAACAGAGAGATGAAGAGATAATGAAAAAGAGGCAGTACTATACGACGCTGTTTGATGGATCTTGTTCTTAGGTCTGGCTATTAGAATCACAGCTATATCATATCATTTTATTTCCTTAAAAAAATGAGACATTTCTTTAAATTATTTCCTACAAGCAAGTTATCTAAAATTTCCTACAAGATGATTATTCAAGAAATAGGTAACTATAAATATAATATATTGTACTTTGCATATTGTTTAGTATAATTTAAGTATTATTTAGCATAAATAATTTTATTATAAAATAAAATTAAAATTAATAAAAGTGTTTTTTATTTTTATGTTACCAAACAGTCTACTGTATGAAGCTCTTTTAAAAAAACTGTTTTTTAATTGACAACCAAACAGTCAATTGACTTTTAAAAAAAGTTCTTCTCAAAAAAGCTCTACTGATAAAAGATCTACTGATAAAAACTTAATGGCCCTTAATACCCTAGTAAGCGCAAAGTAGTGCAATTGCAGCCTACCGTGTCTTCAAATGACCACTCTGCCCACTGTTTGCAAAATGTCCATAATAGGCAAAACACCCATCTCGATGTTTGCTTTGCCTTTGCAGCCTGCTAAACCCGCCGACTCAGTGTTTCCAGTACAGAAACCCCTCTGTGTTGGTGTTGGTGAAAAACATTTGAACTTTGAAGTTGATAATGGCAAAAGGAGAAGATGCAGTGACCAGGAAGAAGAGCAAAGCGAGAAGAAGGAGAATGAACCAGGACAAATCGAGTGTGTCTGCTCGTGTTGCTTCCATAATTGCCGCCAAGAAGCGTCGTCTGTCTGGAAAACGCCGCAAGTGCCAGGTATACCTATACCATAAATAAAGAAGCAAATTTAAGCGTTGCGCTTTGTTGGCAATTCGTTTTCTTTACGAGTTCTACTAAGAGACAGCCTTTTTCCCATGTCTTTATGTCTGATTTTTTTCTGTATTTTTAATCGTGAGTGAGGGTATAGATGATAAGAATTTTGAATTTAAGAGAATTTGAGGTGAAGAATATGGCTTTTGTTTTCCTTTTATTTTTCCTTAATTTGTCTGCATGTTCGGTTACTGTTTTGGTTTCCGAGCTTTGTTAGCCTAAGATGGAAAGGTGCTTAGCATCTGTTTACATGTGATGAACAGGGGATGTGCTTTAGCCTTCCCACTCCAGAGGATCCGTTTAATGATAGGCATGGTAAAAAAGATTTTAGAGGGAGTGAATCGGAAAAGAATGCTAAGATCCCAGTGAATGGAAAGGTGAATGTGAAGGGAAAAACAATTGTTCCAAGGAAAGAATTTGTTAGTGGTCACGAGGGAGGGATGAATCACCTAGAGCATAAAGATAACAAGGCTATGAATTTGAGGGTTGAGCATAAAACAGGCTTTAAGAACCCGGCTGATTCGGCAAGCACAGGTACTCCACTGAATGGAAAGAATGGTGGACGAGATCAACAAAGAAAGGTCTCTGAAATCTTGGATTACCCGTCGAGGTTTCTTATTATGTGCCTGAATGAGATAGAAAAGGAATTGCGGGGTGAGGGAAACTATAGTGAGGAGGAATATAGGCCTCTGTATGCTGAACCATGGGGAGTGGATTTCTTGCAATGTTACTCAACTGGAGGAGATTTATTGGAGACAAGTGGATCTTCCTGTACAATCAAACAAATCGCGTGGATGGTTTCTACTGCAGCTGATACAATAGCAAGAAAGGAGAAACAGGGATTATCATTTGCCACACCATTTCTTCTTTTCCTTGTTCCATCCCAAGAAAAAGCTGCCAAGGTTGGTTATTTATTTATTTTGTTTTTCCTTTACATAATTTTAAAATTATCTCCATTTGTTTTGGTTGGCAATGCAATAGTGTGCATATTTAGTTTTCTCATTCTTTTGCCCCTATATTATACTAGGTGCGTATGGTGTGCAAACCCCTGAAAGCTTTTGGCATACATACTGTCAGTTTACATGCCGGTGCATCCTTAGATTATCAGATTCAAGGGTAACTGGGACCATATTCTCCGAATTACTCTCTTCTGCCCTTTCTCACTGTTTGTGACTGCTTATACTTACACATATTCACCTTTCTGTATAAATTTCTGAATGTTGTCCATGTGGTTGTTTGCATATTTATTTGGATATATGTAGTAACCATTGGATGAGTGCATTTTGTGAACATGCTATTTCAGCTTGTGCGGATAAATAGCTGAATTGATATCTTTTCTCCTTTATATATTTCTCACAAAAAGTTTCTGCCTTCTTTGTAGTTTGAAGAAATGTGAACCTGAGTTTCTTGTCTCTACACCTGAGAGACTTTTGGAGCTTGTTCACTTGAAGGCCGTTGACATATCTTCAGTCTCCGTCTTGGTATTCTTTTAGCATTTTGACTGATACAGACCTTCTCTTAAAATACTCTAGATGTTTTGCAAAATGAAGAGCTGCGGATAAAGGGAAAATTCAAATTTAATTCATCCAGAATTTTTTAATACCTTGTATAATTTATTTATTCTCTGTCATTGTTTTCTTTTTGGGAAAACTAAAAATGACATCATTCATTGAAGAGGATCTTTCAATGCTTTTAAAGATTCATCCTTCTCCACATTTATTCTTCCAGATTTATGATTTTATACTTGTAATATAGGTTGTTGATGAATTGGAATCTTTCTACAAAGATGGTCGCTTCAATGCCCTAAAATCAATAAGGCAATCATTCACTGGAAACCCAAATACTGTGGTTTTCAACAATTTCTGCAGTGATGGATCTCCTTCAGCCCTGGAAGATATTCTTTCTGGACCAATTTGTAGATTATCTCGTATTCCTTGTACTCCCAATCAAAGTGCATTATCTGAAATGTAAAGATTTCAAAGGTTTGTACATTGCATGACTCCTAATTTGGTCAAGTTTTTCACCTGCACACCTTTATCAAGATTCACTTTTCCTTGATGCTTGGTTGTGGATTCAGTGATTTTCATTATTGGCATGTTGTGTGACATTAGTCCTTTGGTTTTGCCTGTTTCTCTTTCCTGGTATTTGTTTGGATATCAATAGTTTATTTCAGAGCAGCCCTCTTGTGGCAGGAATTAGTTTCTGGCTTTCCTTCCATTAGCTTTTATCGACCTTTTTCCCTGTCCATTGAATACCTTCAGATTCTTAGAAAGCATGGCCTGGCAAACTACCATAGTTGCCCAGTTGCTAAACTTCATTGAAATTCTTTGAGCAATTTGTGCAGGAAAATATGAAAAGTTGGCGTCCTATGTCAAAGATGAGTCATTATGAGGTTAGAAATATGTGTTCTTTTTTTCCCAACGTAATTTCTGAACGTGTATGTTATTTCGTTTTTAAGAGCTCCTGTATTCTAGTATAGCCAGCATTTGGGCGTTCTTGCCAGTGGGTCAGAAGAAAATGCATTATGAGACCTGAATATTATGGGGTTAAGCCCATTGTGTTCAGCAATTGGTAAGTACAAATTTGGCTCAGATATGATTTGACGTGCTTTCCACTGGGAGCACTGCACAAAGATATCCTGATGAATGTTTAGAAAATGATCATATGGATAAACTTCAGGGAAGTGTACAGTCCGTGATTTTGATCACAGAACAAGTTCTATTCAACGAGGAACATTAGCCTTGAGAAAGAAGCGTTATTCTAGAGATCCCTTTTCTGTGATCGCCAATGTCATCTCCTTTCTTTCTTAATGTAATAATATTCGTCTTTCCCAAAACTTCCATTACTCGGTTTTCGATATGCTGCGAACGCAAGGAAAGTAAAGAGAGACGTTGGATTGTTGTGTAAACGAGAAAATGATCGGTATTCCTAACGCATCGCTCTACAAGTTTGTTGTACAAGTTGTTTTGGGTAATGCTTCTGACAGGCGTGTTGTGAAGCTGTAATTGTAAAGCATACTTGCTCAGCGGGCAAAGGTGGGGTGGGGTCAGTCTGAATACGGCCCGGAAAATGACGTTACATCAACCATTGTACCCAGCAAAGTAATAAAGAATGAGGGTGAGTTTATAGGTAGGTCGGAGAAGCTTGTTTTTTTGAGTTTGATCATGATGTTTCTGTTCTTTCTTTTCCAGAAAATTCGTTTTCAATCCATTATTCGCCCTTTGAGCTAGATTTTGCTTAACCCCCTAGTATTAGACCATCCCATGCACATTGTGTGCGCAATAGCAAACCCCTTCAGTGTTATCTCCTGAACAATGCCATAGTTCCTACTCTCCCTGTTTCGATGATTTTGGTGGATTACATATGTAAGATAGCAAAACTCGATGTCAAACCTTGTTGTTTCTTTCATACAGAGCAACATCGAACTTAAGATAGACCTTCATCACATGGAAATAGGATAATTAAGCTAGTTACCTCCTCAGTATATAATATTGCTCTCATGTTCTGGTTCTAATAATTAAGGAGCACAGGAGAAACTATTAACATCTCCTTGCCACAAAAAATTATCTGGTCGACACGTACTTTCGCCCTGAAATTACGAGGTAAACGAAATCAATGAGCTAGTAGCATTTTATCAGGTTACATGGACCCAGTCCCGAGTTTAGTTGCCTTTCGGGTTCGGGACTTAAAAGTATCCGAGTTCCGAGACGAGATGATGAACATGAAGCCTAATCTAGTTTCACCCACCAAGAAGTTTCGCATTTAGACATGTGGTCTTATAGTTGGCCTGAAAGAAAGATGAAGCATCAAGCATTCATCTTTCTTTTGTCAAGCTTCTCTAAATTGGAACTTCATCTTCTAAAAGAAGATTTTAAAAAATGTGACATGGGATCTGATAAAAAGCCTTGGGGTGTGTAGTAGCGGGGATATCATCATTCTCTCATAACTTTGACGTGACGAATACATACTACAATTTAGAACATTCACACTGAACCAACAGTGTTGCCAATTACATAAGACTGTAAGCGAATTCCATTACTTCTTGGGGGGTCCCAATTCTACGTAGACGGGCATTATGATATTAGTGACACACACCAGATGTTGAGGCACTCAAAAGTGATGTCTCACTTGTTAATTCACTCAAGTGGGTGAAGGTAAAATCGCCCTTTCATCGATCCAAGTACGTCAGCACGCTCAAGTAATTCTTTCCTTGTTATCACAAAGAGTAGCTCTACAACTTTTCCTTCTCTTCTTGGCCAACTTCATCTATGGTATGAACTTATTTGCAAGAAAATTGAAGCTGTTTCTTAAGTAAAAGCATGAAACTTGGACTATGGATATTTGAATTATATATTTCAAATATGTCACTTAGTAAGGGATTTGATTCAAGTGGTATTTAACTTCTAAAATAAGACGGGTGATTAAAAACTTGGTAATTAGTTAATTTAGATACAGGTTGGCAACTGCCTAAGGGATGGGCTCCGAGGTTTACTAGAGGATCGTAAGTCATGTCTGGTCAAAAGTACAGGCTAATAGGTTTATGATCTAAGTCCAGGTTCCGGTCTAGAAGTAATGATCTTATATGATCTGAGTCGATGTTCCTATCAGAGGAATGAATACCGTTCTGTACTTGCTAGTACTGGTCAGTATGTACCGTACTGGTCAAAAAATGAAACGGTATTCATTCCTTCGATAGTGACCTTTAATACCAGTCGGTATTGATATTTTTCGTTCAGTACCAACTGGTACGTACAATATCAAGACATGATGGCTCGTACCATAAAATTCAAAAAAGTTAAGGACCAATTTGTAATTTTAAAAAATTTTCCTAAAAATGTTAAACCTGGAAAAATTTTCTCAAAAAATGCTAAACCTAGAAAAGTTAAGGAAAAAGTTGCAAAATACGTATAATTCATTTCTTTGGACTTCTTGTGATGCACATTACATTGACTTAATTTTGGAGAATATAGGAGATCTTAGATATTTTCATGTTATTGATGAAACTATGTAAAAAGCTAAAAAAGTGACAAAGTTCATTTATGATCGTGCATGGGTATTGAATTTGATGATAAAGGAATTTACCAATGGTAGGAATTTATGTCGTCCTGCTGTGACAAGATTTGCAACAAATTTCTTATCATTTCAATCTTTTGTTTCGATGAAGAAAGAGTTAAGATAAATGTTTACAAGTGATAAGTGAATTGTATCTCAGTATGCTAGGTTTAATGCTGGAGTGGAGGCTTGTAATATTATACTAGAAGATAGAAAATTTTGGTTTAAATGTCATTTATTGTAAAATTTGCATCGATTTTTCAGGTCTTGAAGAGTACCCCATTTGACACGGGAGTATGTCTATCGTATGCAAGGGACAAATAGAGGTCGGGATCAGTTTGCGTCTGCATTAGTGTCTCATAAATTATATTCCGAAATCTCCGTAAAAGAATGCTCTGTATTTATAGTGAGCCCAATTTGGTTATGGCTTTTTGTTCATTAAATGGCTTTTATAAATTATTATTGAATGATTGTAATAACTGAAAATGTTTATTTATGAACGTGGGCTCAGATTCTTTACTGTCTATTCCGCGCACATGAGTGTAATGAAAAAAAAATTTCATACTGAGTTTTGACTGACTGATGTAGCACCCCACCCTCGCGGGGCACGAACTCGGATATCACCAATGATGTTGAGTTCGGGTCACACGGGAGTGGGGTGTTACACTTATAGATAAGATCGCATAAATCTTTTAGGGTTAAAGTCAAATTTATCATGGGAATTCATAAAACAAGTTAATGTGTTATTAATGTGTTGTTAGGGGTTTTGATTGTAAGGAAAATTCTATAATTCAACTTAAAGATTTATAGCTTTGAAATTCTGGTCTATGAAACTAAGGCTAATCATTTAATCAAGACAAATCAAAACTTATAAAGGTTATATAAGGATTCTTATATTTATCTTGTTTATCTATTGGTTGCTTCAATCTTCTTAATTTCTTTAGTTTGGTATTTTAGATTAGTTCAATTAGTCTTTCCTTTTAATTCAATATTTCTTTCTGTTAGTTTAGATAATAAAAAGATAATTAGTATTAGTAGTTATAGTGTTGTGGGATCAATGGTGTAACGGATCGTAACATTACACAAAATCACTAAACCTACAACTATAATAGTGGCAAGTCTAGGTTGATTTCACATAAATTAAATCCAATTACTTTCCTAAATTTATATAAGTAGAACAAGGGGGTTTTGGTTTGATGCAAATTAGAAAATAAAGTAAAATTGAATCTATAAAAACAACTCAGATTAAAACAACAACAAAGTGATAAAATTGATGAATGGGTTGAAATCTGGTTCTTTGGTTTAATCTCGGTCTAAATATAATTTCATATATGTCATTGAATTATCATCTTCACACCTCTCTTTAGACTATTGATCGTGAATTAACAATAAGCTCTATTAATCCCAATTTTTCCTTAGATCGTAGTTAATTAAGAAGAGCTCGTTAATTAACCCTCACTATCAAGAAACTTAGAACAACCTCTCTTAATTTATCTGGACAGCCACATTAGAAGTGAGAAAAATGGACCAATCTAAGCAATAATCACATAAGTTCAGATTATTTAACTTATACTACGTTATCCTTAACAATTTAATATTGTTAGTTGCCATAAATGACTTTTGACATGACTATTACGTATCGTAATCAAGTTTTAGCAATGGGTTTATATGAAAAACAATTCAATAGAGCATCAAAAGCATTCTTACACAATAACCAATCACTAACCTCAAGATAACGTAAACAATTTGAAAAAAGGGAAAGAAAATGATACACAATAACGTATGCTTAAATATGCTCTTCACCGTTAATTGCACCTCCGAACTGTCATCGAGTGGGTCCCTCCATCTTCTCCATCAAGCTCCAAGAATTAGCTAAGAATCTCCCCATTATTGTTGAGAATCGACCAGAAACGAAGAAGATTCAGGTCTGATTGTTTTTTCTCTCCGAAATCCTGTTGTTACCAACTTCTCTTTTTAATAAAATACCAGGTTATTCAAATATGATGGCTAATCCCTTCTTCTATTCTTCTCCTTTGATTTCTACCCAAAAAACCATCCTCTTTGCTCAAGCTGTCACCCTCCTTCATATATTCTAAAAGGTAGGTTTTAAATGAAATGGGATAAGTGGCGTGTATTCCATTTTTTTCCTTGTCTTTGTTATTCCTCTCCCAACCATCACATGTATCATTTTTCATATATTCCAAAAGCTAGGTTTTTAAGGAAATGGAACAAGTGGCTTCTTAGTAATGTGATGCATGTGAATTTTGTCCTATTTCCTTTTCAGCCTCCCGATTTTACCATCACACACATATCATTTATACCTTAAAAAGCTAAGTTAAAAAGAATGTGCAATTAGGTTAAATGGACAACTGTCCATTTAATTGTGTGATTTCTATTTTTATGCTTTATCTTGTCTCTTTTTTTCTTTTAATCTTTTTTTTCTTCTTACTCCATGAAGATATTAGAGTATGATCATTGAGAACATGGCTCAATAAGTATTCTTTCGGGTTACTTTAGCTTCTTAACTTCTAAAATGTACCTAAAATCAAATATAAGCTAAAATGAGTATCTTAAGCATTTTCAAGCATTAATCGTGTAATGGATCAAATGTATCAATAATTAAGCACATATTAATCAACACTCATATTCACCTAAGCTATAATATATGAATAATATTTACACTTTCTTGGTGATCTTTAGCATAGTTATAACATGATACACTCATCACAATTAAGTTTTTGGTGTTATTACCAGAGACTAGAATATTAAGAATGCTTTATTTTATTTTATTTTTACATTTATTTATTTTTTAGAACTTCCTTTCATAATATTGGGTTTGTTGGTTGAATTTCAGGATTTAGATACTTTGGTTTATGATTAGGAGTAGTTTCATAGTGCCTTTTAAGCAAGATCTAGAAATTAAAAGGACACTACTATAGAGTTTATGAGAGAGAAGCCTAAAATTTTTGAGGTCCTATTTACTAAACCTAATGGCAGGATATGGAGAACATTGTATTATGGTGGATTATGCTATACCATTACTCATTAAGACAGAGTCCATTATTATTAGGCCAAAAGTGGGGTCTAATAATTTTGAGATCAAGCCTTATATGATTCAAGTGGTGAAATAACTTCTTCAATTTGATAGGCATCCATATTAGGATTTAAATATACATATTACAAACTTTTTAGGGATCTACATTACTTTCAAATTCAATTAAGTTTCATAGCATAGTGATTGAGGTTGTTATCTTTTACATTAAGGAATAAAACAAAATCATGGTTGAAGTCTTTGACTCCTATATCCATTACCACCTAAAATGAGCTTGTTGAGAAGTTTTAGCTAGGCATTTTCCTATAACATGAATAGTAAGAATCAACACTAACAACTTCTCCTTTCAATAATTAGAGAGTAAGACATTAAATGAGATGTGGAAGAGATGAAAGGAGCTATTGAAAAGCTAACATCACCATAAACTCAATTTGGAACTCTATATGCAAACATTTCATAGTGGTTGAACTCTTTAACTAAGCAATTGAATGACGCATCTTCAAGTAGGACTACCAGCTTCAAAACTCGTAATGAACTACAAGTAGGAAAGCTATGTCCAAATCCAAAATCAGGTGGTCTCCATAATATAGATATGATAAAACTATTAGAGGTGAAGTTGGAAGGATTGAATAAGAAGCATAATAATATAAGTTTGACTAATCAAATAACATAAGTGATGAGATCTAATAATTTATGGTGGTAGACATTCCACTTACAAATGGAAGACGAGCAGCCATATCAATCCGAGGTTTACCCATTGGACGTTGGTGAGAAAACCTTACAAAGTGATGAGGAGCTTGAGAATTTTGCGAGCAATACTTAAAAAATTGCATATGAAGAAGAAGTTGAGGAGGAGCTCGAACTAGAAAAAGACATATCATTTAGCTCGAAGGTAAGTACTGAATTCACGATTATTTTTAGAATAACTCTTCACCTTTACATAGCAGATTGGAGGAATTAAATGAGGAAGAAAAAGGCGAAGAGACATTTGAGATCTTTCCAAAGTGCATAGACTCAGTTAAGATTGAAAGTCAGAGGATAGGGAAGATGATGAATATGACGAACCATCAACCAAAGCCCTATATAGAAGAACCTCACATAGAGGAGCTACGTATGACACCTGAAGATCACAATTTTGTCATGTGAGGAGCAAACATGGAGTTGAGCTAGCGATCCTAAACAAAGGTGCTTCTTAGGAGGCAACCCAAGGGAAGTGAATTTCTTTTCTTTACATTTCCACATTATTTTTTATGCATGTCTGTTTTTTAATTTGTTTGTTTTATTTGTTTTAATTTTTCAATCAAAATGAGAGAAAGAATAAAACAAACAAACAAAAATTTTCTCTTTTCTGTTGATTCTACTATATAGTCATGATTAGAGTGTGAATTAACTAGAGAATTTTATAGCAACTTTAACATGTACTTTTACTCTTGTGATTAGTTGATATGCATTATCTTTAAAGGAGTAGTGACTAGTGGTAGACAAAACCGGTGAGATTTTGAGCCTTATTAGACTAACATATTTATATCAGTCTCATTGTCTTTTGATAATGTATGACCTTCATGATATGTACATCCTGATTTTGCCTTGAATTTCTATTCAATACCACATTTTTATCATATGCATTAACATGAATATGATTAGGCATTCTTTGTTTTTTCCGAACTACATTAGCCAAATATTCTACCTATTATATGATTTTCCTTTTTAATAAGCCCTTTTGAGCTTTATTTGCTTTTTCTTTGTGTATTAGCCACATTACATGCTTTAGCCTAACCAAATGTCCTTCCCAAGCCTTAAAGCTAGTGGAATATTTATTGATTGTTGAGTTTGTGGATATATAAAAGTATAAGTGTGGGGATATGCATATGTGTGGGTTGGTTATAATGTTGGGATGTTATTTTATATCTTATCATTGAAATTCCCATGCTGATGTAGTTTATTATAATTTTTATAAGAGGAAAAAAGGAAGAAAATAAAAAAAATAAAAGAAAGAAAGAAAATAAAAAAAAGAAAGAAAAATGTTTAAATAAATGTATCAAGGAGGAAGTGCATGCATATTTAATGCACCATACTAAAGTTGTATTGAATGGGTTATCTGAGTATGTTAAATATGAGATAGAAGTTGGCTTGGAAGGGCACTCTTTGTGGTTTCAATATATCATCATTAATTGTATGAGTGGTCCCTTCAAATTTGTATATACTTCATGTGGTTTGTGTATGAGAGCTTGAGTTTGAGTTGTGAAACTTGTTTTCGCATTCATTATAGTTGATGTACACAATTGTTAGTCAATGTTGGTCTTTTCACTTGATAATATATTAAGTATTACTTTTGTTTCACTAGCTTTGATGACTTTTGTAACATCCCGTTACTGTCAGCTAGGGTATTATGGTAATATTGGGACTGACTGATAGGCTTTACTATATTTACTGACTGAGTATGCTACTGGCCTCTAATTATAGAGGAATTGGTCTACTGCATATGCATATATACATAGGTACATGCATTCATGATTTTCCGGTATTTAAATTGTGAATTGAAATTGACTGAATTGACTGGTTTGTGAATTGATCGAATTGTGAACTGACTGAACTGACTGGAATATGATTGAGTGAGA
>JANITW010000006.1:31689088-31715195 GCA_027564335.1 Erythroxylum williamsii | reverse complement strand
ACAGTAAACTAGTAAAGTATACAGTACAACTGTATAATATATCAATATGGACTATTTTGCAATTTTTAAAAATTTTAAGGACTATTTTATAAATTAAAAATTTTTTCTAAAACAGTACCCAGTACTAACCGATACCAGTACAGTTCCGTTTCAGAACTCAATCCAATACCGAGCCCGATACGGTATTCATAACATTGGTCCCACTTGGTTGCTTATACTGCCACCTACCTTTTCCTGATTCTTTCTTCTCCTTCTCTTGCTAGATTTATTCTTTTCCAAGGAAAACTTTTGATCATCATTCTTCTCTTTTTCTCCACCAAAATTTGTTCCCTTTATGATGGTCATGGGTTGGAGAGGAATTTTGTCATTCTTGATTACGATGAAAGACATATGTTCCTCTCCTACCCTTAGAATTAACTTACCCCTATCTACATCCATAATTGATCGAGCAGTGGCCAAAAATGGCAATCTGAGGATAATTGAGGTTTCCGCGTCTTCTTCTATGTCCAGGATGAAAAAGTTTGTGGGTAGGTAAACTTTTCCACTTGAACATGCACATCTTGTATGATACCATTCGAATGATGAACTGAATTATCTATTGTTTATCTTAGTGGGAACTATCTCTCTAAACTTCAGTTTTTGGTATAAGGAATATGACATTATATTTATGCTGGCTCCCAAATCAGCGAAGGCTCTTTCTATTTTGACACCCTTAATGATGCAAGGGATATAAAAATCCCTTAGATCCTCCTTCTTTGGTGATGTCATCAATTTCTTTTCTTCCTCCAACTTTGCATCCACCTTTCCCCTTATTGATTCCATTAGTGAAAGTCGTGCTTCCAGTTGCTCGACCATGTTTACAACTTTATTCAACTCAACTTCCTTAGATTTCCTCATGGCTTTGATCCAGAATGGAATTGGGGTTGTACTTTTTTTATCTTAGGCAAATTGTACCTTGCTAGTAGAGAGCCTTCCTTATTCTCTTACACCTCTGCCTCCCCCTTGTTCTTAAATGGATTTGACTTTTGTTGTTTTAAAATGGGGTAGGTTTTTATATTGATGCTTCTAGGTTGTTTGTAATTTTGGTTCGCTACTAAAAACCTTCTTATCAACCTTATTTGAACACGTATACTTCGGGGGTGGCAGAAGTACCTAGTTTTCTATTAGTATAACAATGAAAGGATTCCCATTGGACATCAAGACTTATTAGGATTTCAACAAGACGAATCTAGTTCATAGGATTCCAAATTGGACAAAATCTTGGATAAGCTCACGGATATGGAAGAGACCTAGAAGTGATTAGAAGAGAAGTTTGAGCAAGTAGCAAAGGATCATGCCTCTTCTATTCGAAACTTAGAGATTCGAATGGACCAACTTTCTAGGGAATTTTGTAAGTAGAGTGTGGAAAATTGTCTGTGTAGCATGAAAGTAAATACAATAGTCATGTCAGGCCATCACACTTAGGAATGGGGTAGAGCTAAAAGAACCAATGAGAAATCAAGTTGAACCCCACCTTATAGAAGACCAAGAAATCAAGAAAGAGGATGAAAACCCCCATACTATCCACCAGATCTTGGTATACCATGCTTGAACATCAGAAAAACTTTAGTAGATGTTTATGAAGAGAATATTATCCTTTGGATTAGTAATGACCAAGTGACATTCAACATGAATGATGTATTAAAGAATCCAAAGGAAGGTGACTCATTCAGGTGAATTGATGTGTTCGCATCTTTAAAAAAGTAAAAGGAAAAAGAACAAATGACAATGAACATCGAGTTTAAAGAAGCTATGAAAATATCTATTCGTGAAACAAAAGAAATAAAAGGGAGTGACTAAGGAAGAACAAGAGCAATGTGCCCTTTTACTAAACAAACTGCTAGGCTTAATAGAAGATTATGGGAGTTTTGTTATTCCTTATTTTATTAACAATTTGTTAGTGAGAAGGACATTACTAAAATTAATAGGTTTTGTCAACTTTATTAATATTGTCCTCCTAATCATTTTGAAATTTTTAGCTTACTTACAGACACCAAATTGATGTTGAATGAGAAGGATGGAAGCAAACCATTCATAATTGATCTGGGTTGAGCTTCCAAGGATGCAAGGTCAAGCTAATAACCCTAAATTTGTATGTTTAGTAGTTAGATTCAAATTATTGTGCAGTTAGGTTTGTTTTAAATTCTAAAATAAGTTTTGAATGATTTGGAATGGTTTGAATTGCTAATTCTTTTACTCTCTTGAATCACTTATAAGATAGGGAAATACTCTCGATGTCAAGCAAATTTGATCTCAACGCTATTGTCATCACCACCTCCATCACCATAACCAGTTTCATGTTTTAATCATTTTCTTTTTCATTTTTGTTAGTATTTTTATACATTTTTTGTATATTGTGTTTTACTTCCCCTAGTGTGTTTGTGCACCCTTCTCACATTGAGAAAAATGTGTTATTCAAGTGTGGAGAGGGTTGAGTGTTTTTACCTTGAGTGTGAATTTTGTATATTATATGATTGTTTGTTTATGTTACATGAAGTAAATTGGGTGAATGCATCAACGACTAGGACTTAACAGGATAAATTTAGCCTTAAATATAGTCTTTTAGGTTATAAAGATATATTAGCTTGTGAAATTAGTGACTTAAGTTACTTAGGGCTAAATATGCTAGTTAATTAGGATACGATGTTAGTTTATTAACTCTAGAAATCAGCCATATTCATTTATAATTTTAGGCTATCAAATAAGTGGTGTTATGATTACATTTTCATAAAACTGATTAGCTGAAGTAATAAGGTAGTCAAAAGTTTATGTTAAAAAAGGTTGTATAATTTTAACTAAAATAACTATTTCGTTGGCCTTTAAGTTATGAATAGAGTTAGTAGCTAGTTGAGAATGTGATTTAGGTGAGTAACTAGATCAACACGTATCATAAATGTGTGCCTTTATATAAAAAGGATATAATGACATTCCAACCAAGCAGCTTAATAACAACATGACTTAGTTGAGTAATCGGATCGAAATTCATCACAAATGTTTGCCTTCGTATAAAAAGACTAGGTTTATGTCCGTAAAGAAAAATCAATTCAAATAAAAAATACCGAACTTGTTAGCAGCTTGATTTTTCATGAAAACCTACTGAGAAATAGCTACACTTTTGTTTTGACTGAATGATTATCAATGTATGTGTGCAAGTGATAGAGGTGAATAGACTTAACATTAAAATTTTGATTAGTTTCTATATTTAGAACGACTTGAAGTATTATGTTTATAGTTAAATTTGTTTTGCTAAGTTAAAGCCATTGTCTCATTATTGCATATGCTTGTTTTGTGTTTTCTTGATTTATTTATTGTTCTGTTTGCTTAAGGACAAGCAAATATTTAAGTATGAGGATGTTGATAAGTGCAAATTACATTGTATTTTAGGGCATAGTTTGATATGTGCTTAGCTATTAATTCAATTATTTACTATGTATTTAGGTTAGAATTGTGTTAGTTTGTTAATTATCTGTGTTTTAACTGTTTTAAGGGTTAGTACAAGCTTGTGAGCTTAAATATTATGTTTTGGGGTACTTTGATGTGTTTGCTAGTATTTTAGGGTCAATATCGAAGAATAGAGGAGTTTCAGAGATATTTTTCAGAGATATTCGAGCCAAAACAACAGCTTTTGATCATGACACGTCAAGCCACGATCGTGACAGAAGCCTAAGGAATGGACCACAATCTTGCCCTGCATGTCACAATCATGACAGAAGACTCAAATGTGAGCCACGATCGTGGCCTGCGTTAGGCAGATGCGCGGACACGCAAGAACGTCAAGTTTCGAGGGATTTTTTTGATCTTTTGGACCTCAAAAAAATCCTAAGGTTACCCAAAACATAAGAGAATATTTAGAGAACAACAAAAGAGGCAGAAAGAGAAACCCTAAAGAAAGATCATCGAGAGATAGAGAAAAAGAAGAAGGAAGAGAGAAGAGGAGAATAAATTGACTCAATGTACTTCCCAGATCAGGAGTTTTCCTGATGTTGTTGCCTCTTGTCATCTATTTTAGATTGTATTTCTTATTATTTTCAGTTTTATCATTGTATAAAATTTGATTAAATAGTTAATGGTAGGAACTAAAATGTTGAGGATGTTTTAAACTCACCTTTGGAATTTTTTTCTTGAATTAATGAGAATCTAATTGTTTATGTGTTTATTGGATACTATTGTGGTTTGATTCCTTGATTGCATAATTCGATAATAAATTGAGAGGGTGAATCGAATGAAAAACAATTAAGTCGGACTAATAAGAGTTAGGTGATTTAATAGAAATTATAATTGAATTAGATCAAGAATTTGTGTGCAGAGAGATCTTGCAAGGGTTTTCTATAGTTTATTATAAAACTTCAGAGCTAATTAGGGTATTAGATAGGTTGTGAATTGAGAGATTGCAACCTCCATAATCTGATTAGGGTTTATGATTTAGGGTTAATGGTTATAACTCGAGAGAGAGTAATCATCCCTATGATAGTCTAGAACCAATAGTCAAATAATTTATAATAAGTTAGTTTAGCATTTAGGATAGGTAAAATTCTCTTTCTCTTAATTGGTAATTTCCTTCGGTTGATTTTTTGGTGTGCTACAATTTTCTTAATAATTAGCATTTTCATGTTTGGTTCTTAATTTGATTGATTGAATTAAATTTTTGCATTAGTTTCATTCAATCTTGAATTTTTTTTATTTATTCTGGCCTTAGATTTTAAAATTAGATTAGTTCCCTCCTCGTACGATCAATATCTTTGGTACTATGCTAACGAACCGTGCGCTTGCGAATTATCGAGGGTTAATAATTAAAACTTACACACGACCAAACTATAATCAATTCCTCCTCAGTTGGTTGTGTGACGACCATGATTCATTCTTTCGAATTGGACTCGGTGTTAGTTAAAAGGGTTTCTACATTTTGGGTTGCTATTGCTTTTGCCAATTGACCTATTTAAACCTCCAGGTTATGCATCGAGGAGTCGTGGTTCTTTGGAACTTGCTCAAACTTGTCTTCAAGCCTCTTGTATGCATTCTCCATACCTCTAAGTTCATTTAAAATTTTGTCTAGTTTGGATTCCATCAAACTCGATTTGTCTTGCTGAGAACCTAGTGGTCCTTGAGGTTTGAATCATCCTCCAACGTTGTTTGACCAAGAGAAGTTTGGATGATTCTTCCACCTAGAGTTGTATGTGTTGGAGTAGGGATTGTTTCCCCTTCTTCAACCATATTGAGTTCCCATATAGTTTACTTGCTCTAATCCATTATCCTTTATTAAGAAACAATTGAATGTTTTATGATTCAGCTACCCAAAGGGCTCACACTTCAACTGAATAACTTTTACTATATTTGAGAATGAGGCCTTCATGTTGTTTAGCTGTCGAGTTAAATTATCAATTTTAGCCTGCATTTTTATCTTTTGATTGATAGCTACAACTCTTTTTTACACACGGAAAGTTGCAGTTGTCTACTCAGCTCGTTCATCTGTAAACAACTATTACTCACCATCTCCTCTAATAGCTCTTCTACTTTATCTACCATTTTCCCATAAGTGATCCTCTTGAAGCCGCATTAATTGTGCCTCTTGTATGTAGGGTTACTATGTTATAAAATATTTGCAAAAGAGATTCTTTAGGTGGGTTATCATGTAAACATTTTCTTTGCAAGTCTTTGTAGCATTCCCAAGCTTCATAAATCGATTTCCAATCACCTTGCTGAAAGTTCGTGATCTCCTTGATAAACTTCGTAGTTTTAGTAAGGAGAAAGTACTTCTAAGAAGAAACAAACTAATTAATCCTAGTGGGGACATTAATCGGATTGAGGGAATGGTACTAAGTTTGGAGCAAAGTGGAGGCTTGGAATGGGGAGGTTATTAGAGATTAGAATTTAAGAGAAGAATTGTGGATGAGTTAACCCCAAGAACGTCTATAAGAACTTTCAGTTGGTGATCTTTAGGGAGCTTAAGGCGATGGAACGTTTAGAGAGAAGTACAAGTTCCTTTATGTAAAATTAGTTGTAATATTTGAATTATTTTATAAGCTTGATCTTAACATGTTAGCTTATTCTTATATTAAAAAGTTATAATAAAAATTACACGGATCTATGCATAAAATAATTTTAATTCTTTTTTGATCTTGTAATCTTATCTTTTCTTCATTTGATTTTTTTAGGGCTCAATCACTTTTTAAATGTTAAATTAACTTCTTGATGCTTAATTTACTTTAATCAACTTCTTGAAATACTCTGTAATAATTCATCTCTATTATGTTGCTTTATTTTTGATACATTTAATTATTAATGCCATGAAGAATAGAAAATTAACATATTTTTTATTATCAACTTCATATATTAAAACACTTCTTAGTTCAACATGTTTTCCTATCTTAATAAAATTTTAAGTCAAACAAAGTATAACATATAAGAGATTAATAACATTTTAATATATAAGTGAAATGATATTATTCTTTGTTTATTTATTATAACATCTAATTAAAAATAATAGCAGAATTAATGTCAAAATATGAATGAAAATTAAGAATACAATATATCAATTGAAATTAAACATAATGACTGCATAATACAACCTTCATTTTGTCCTGTTCAAAGATTATATCAAGTAGAGAAAGCTTTTTATTCCCCTTTGATTGGTATCCAGTAATAACACCGAGTAAAAAAAGGAAAAAACCAAAAGAATCAAGGAATGAGAGAAGACATCATTGCCCTTGGGTGCATTTTCCCGCCAAATCGAGTAAAGAAAAACGCATTGGCAGTGGAAGACGCTGAAACCCTAACCATCCTTCTTTTGAAAATGGCGCCTTCTGCCAGTGCTCCTAATTCACCGCCTCCCTGCGCCACCGAAACCGCCGATAACGATCTACAGGTTGCATAAGGAAATGTCTTTGGTTAGATCATTTTCTCTGTTATTTGAGAAGAAGCACTAATCTTTCAATTTGATTTCTCTCTCTCAGCCCTTTTTTGTCCTTCACAAAGCATCATCTCAAAAGTGTTATAAGAAATCAGGCGGATCAGGAAAAACAAGGAGGCGGATTGAATTATCTCCATCATTGCTTTCAAATGGCGAGAACGCAGAGATTGAGAATGCTGATGAGTTTCATTATCATCAAAATGTGAACATGCGTATTGAAGCTTTTCAGGCTGTCTGGTCAGAGATCGAGGCAACCATAAAGGTTTGTTTACTATTATTCTCCTTGTTGTAGGCTTTCATTGTTGAACTTTCCTTCGTATATTTGGCTTTGTTTCATCAATGAGAGTACAGATTAAGGGCCCCATAATCTGCCCTTTGGTTTTGAATTAAGCCATTATTTGTCTCGGGGGTCCGCAGGTCTTTGAGGAAAGGTTTTCATCCGTAGGTTAAAAGTTTCAATGCAAAGGTAGTTTGAAGAAAAGCACTATGCTCTTGGCATCACACGTTCTTGGAGGTCTTTTACTTTAGTTGGAATGCTGAAATGTTCTAGTTTGAGTTGTAATTCCCATAGTAGGTTGATATCTTGTCATAAAGGTCCTAAAAAATGAATAGTTCTACTTGTATACGCTAGTCACAAATAGTCTATTTGGACATTTGAGCAGAGTTATGCCTTATGATAGATGAAAGCAAAATAAAATGAGATAACCAAATTATCAATAGTTCACTATGTTGCTTTAAATGTAAGTTTTCCTATTTTATTCCTAAGATTATTAAACTAAAACTAATTAAACCATTTCTCTCAATTTCATTAAGGATTAGGTCAATTTATCAACAAATGGACCTTCATATGGTACTTAACCTGAATTAGGCAGTAAAATTTTAGCCCTTTTATTGCAGTCACTCAATTTGGTGAAAGAGTGGCGTCAATACTAATGAACTTTACTCTTTTCTTCTTTTCAAATGATATTTTGCTGAAAGAGAATGACTAATATGTTTCGAAGGTCATATGTTGTGTATGATCCAAATGTTAATCTCGGATCATATCATGCGGAGAGAGGGGACGGTGCGAGCACAACTAGTTGAATAAGGGATCCTTCTCACATAACTAGGGTTCTAGTTACTTGAGTGATGAATAAGAAGTTAAAAGTAGCTCTATAAGGCTTGATTCAAAACTTACATGCTTCATTGGAGTCAAAGAGATCATGCAAGCCAAGTTTAGGGACATTTTTGGATCCCAAGTGGGACAAATAATTGTTAATTGCGTTTGGATAGAAGTTAAAGAAGATTGGGGAGTGTGGAACATTGTGAGTTGTAAATGAGAAAGCATGCTGTTTGGTTGACCAAACTAGGACCAATTGAGCAAACCAATTAAATGCCTTCTGTTCGATTGAATGGCTCGAGACCTCCCATTCTGTTAAGTTTACCAGACATGACACACAGTGGCAACCTATTTTTTATATTGTTTTCCTAAAACTAACTTTAATAAATTATTTAGTGTTTGATTTATTCAGTGCCTTTGCTTTCATTATTAATGTTAGTTCTTAAGTTTTACTTGGTTTTATTTCAATTGTGAGAGTGCTTTTAGTCCTTGTATTTCATTGAACTATCCTGAAACTTATCAGGTCCTTTTATACAATTTGGTTCTTTGTTCTTTATGGTCAAAAGTTGGTCTCAATTGCTTGATTTATATTTTTGGTGAGATTTATAATCTTATTTATAGATTCTCTAAAATTTTATTTTAAAGTTTGTTTGCATAAAAAATGTATTTTATAGGACTAGAGTACTAAAGTTTGTAGTATTTGTAATAAAGTTAATGCTTTGTAGTCTTGTCTTCTTTTTTTCTGTCCCGCATTTCTCAATTGCCAATTTTAGTTTTTGTTATTAAAATTCAATCTTTGATTGCAGGATGTCTTGAGAGATATCAATATGAATACATTCAAAGCGATATATCATTGGGTTAATGAATCTTTCAATACTATTTCAACTTCTGAAAGACTTAACTTCCTTGAAGCGACACGATCTTTTCCCATTGTGACAAATGTTGCTTCTAAACAACTGTTTACTGGGCTAGTTCTAACAAGTTAGTTTTCTTCCTTGTCTTCAATTCAATTTGAGAAGTGCTAGAAAAGTAAATATAAAGTTGGATTATTTTCCAAAAAATATAAAGTTGGATTTATGTTTTGCTTGGTATAGTTTACATTTGATTATAGTATAGATTGAAAAACTCTCATCCACTTCAGTTTCTGCTATTGTAATAGTTAATAGAAAATTGAAACTATAGAAAGATCTATACAATTCTTTCAAGGGTAACTGTGTGCTAGAAATTACTTTACTTTTAACCTCACTAAAAATGTACTTTTTTTTTAATACAGAATGTGATCACAATAATTCCTTCTTATATCTATACTTTTCATCATCATTGTTTCTTTATTTTTATCACTCTTATTTCTAACTTTTGATTTGAATAAACTATAATTTATCTTTCCATCTTGTACCACCTTCAATGCAAATTACTTCTACAAATTGTTATAAGACTAATGCCAATTGTGCACAAATGACTTTATATTTGTTATAGATTAGGAATTCATTTATGTGCATATATTATACTAAATTATAAGGATTGTAGCTTAATTGAGGGATTGAGATATTATCTCCCTACAATCTTTAGGCCCTCATCATGTATATAAATAGAGGATTATAGTGAATACAAAAGTACCTTCTTTTCTAACAATATGCATGCAAGGAACTTTTTGTGACTTTATTTTGATCTTCCAAAACTTAAAGTTGTCTTTGTGCTCTAGTTTAATACATAGTTATCTCTGAGAAAACAAATGAACTAGCTCAATATTTATGCTCTCTTTAATTTCTTAATAGACTCCTTAGATTCGTTTCTCCCCTTTGATTATAATTTATGATAGTTTCTTATGTCTGCAATAGACATAAAAGATAATTTAAAACTAGGAATTTCATGTGATTTTAGTAAAACACACCTTTCCAAAAAGGGTTGATATTCTGCTTTGGGTTGCGTTTTCCTTTAGGCAAAAGTGTATTTTGAACCTGAATGTTTACACCAGAATACAAGTTAAACCCTAATGTTTCAAAGCGTTCAATTTGAACCTTATTATTTCTAAAACATGCAGAATAGACCCGAAGTGAATAAAAAATTTGGGAGTTAAATATTTATCAGTTAAATATCATGTTAGCATTGACGTGAAATTGTTTATTAAATTTTCAGTCAAATTATAGGTTCACTGCCATGTGGCATTATAAGACCCACTATTAAAATTTAAAATATAATTTATTATATAATTATTTAATGGAACTTGATTTCTTCGTTACCTTTTCTAATAACCTCCCTTTCACACTAAAACAACAAAGCATCTATGACATTAAGATCTAGGGCATTGCAATTTTGGCCATTCTTTAATAGATATCATTATTGATATGGAACAAAGATAAGTGGTGTTGCTTAACTATCGATTGCAATCTGAATTTGGCGTTTATGGCTTTCAATTTATTTATTTAATCGTCTTCCCCACGTTTCAAGCACAAAGAAAAGTTGTAGATTCTTTCATGGTTTCAAAACTTTTACTAGAGTATTTTGTTTTGCATACTTATTTGCTTCTTGATGTCAACATTTTCTTTTGTTTCCACGAGAAGATTGCCATATAAAGCAGGCTAGGAAGTTTTGCAATTGCAATACCATGCCTGAGAACTAGGTCACCATGACTCATTTAAGAGATGCTTTTATAGTATCCTTTCTTGTTTTTGTAGTGCTAGGAAATGTGTGCTTTCATTCTGAACTGAACAAGGAAAAGAAAGAGAAAGATAAGTTGGTGCATTGAGAAGAAATGGCTGATGAGGAATGTCAAAGTTAGAGAATCGTAACTGAAGGCTTGATTACATCTCAAGACCTTCATAGCCTTTATATAGAACCAATTACATAAGGAAAAGATGTTAGGGACAAATAGGAAATCATACTTTTCCCAATATATATATTTCCTAGTACTCCCCCTCGAGTTGGAACATACATATCATAAGCTCCAAGCTTGTTACATATTTCAATTGATACCAACTTATGTTGATTTTTTGACTTGACATATGGTGTCTCAATCAATCCTTCTTGAGGCTTTTAACGAACAAAGTGACAATCCACCTCAATATGTTTGGTGCTCTCATGAAAGCCTAGATTAAAGGTGTTGAGAAGGAGAAATCGGTGGCAGTAGAATCAAGGGACTACTAATTAGGAGGAAATCTTTGCCTAACAGATTGGGAGGCAAATTAGGGGAGATTTAATCAAAGTAAATAAATTAGGAGATAATTAGGATTTTTGATTTGTATAGAATTCTTTCCTATTATATATACTATTGTACTCCTATTTATATATAACATAAATAGAGGAAAAATATAGGATAGTCACACTTTTTTCCACATGGTATCAGAGCTTTAGGCAGAAATTAAACCCTAGCCATCTCTTACAAGCACTATCCCTACCAGAAATTAAAACCCTAGCCATCTTTCAACCCTAATTGTCCATAATCATGTTTGATTATGTATACCAATAAACCAAGCTCTTCTTAAATTCACAGCCCCACGAAAAAAAACCAATACCTCCTTGTCAAATTTGCAATGGGCCTACGGGCCCAAGTGATGTTCCATCCTAAAACTAGGCTTATATGTTAGTCTACTTTCCCCTCTTTCTTTAATGTGGGACACTCACATGTGAGTATTCTCAACTCCCATCTTGGAGAAATATGCCAAGGCGAGGAAAGTTTTACCAAATACTTTAATAATTTTAAGTGTTTGTGGCAAGATTTAGACTTACTTAGTGTTGATTATGAGTGGAAATCATCAGATACCACCACTATAAGAAAAAGGTGGTGGATAATTGTATATTTAAATTTCTTATTGGACTAAGTATTGAGTTTGATGAAGTTAGAGGCAGAATTATTGGCAGACGGCCCCTTCCTTCCATTGGAGAAGTTTTTATGAAGTCCAAAGGGAAGAAAGCTGCAAACTTGTTATGTCAGTGAAGAAAAACCTATAAAACAATGGAGAATTCTACCGTTGTAGAGGTTTGTGTTGGCTGAATGGTCCAGGAGAAATTGGAACAAAAATCTTGTGTTTGATGTGACTATTGCAATAAGCCAAAGCACACATATGAAACCTGCTAGAAGTTCTATGAAAAACCAACAAATTGAAAGGGAAAAAATGATAGCAGGGGTTGGCTAGCCTCTGCTCATGAAGTTGAGACTGCCCCTTTCAACAAAGAGCAACTAGATCACATCCTAAAGCTGCTGAAATCTAATTCTGGATTGTTGGGTGCCTAATGCTTCTTTGGCACATTAAGATGGTAATCCTAATGCCCTAGTATGTCATTCTCTTTTTGCTTCTTGTATCATTGATTTAGGAGTGATCATATGACAAGTCTTTCAAATTTGTTTCATACTTATAACCCTTGCCTAGTTATGAAAAAGTTCGTATAGCAGATGGGTCGTATTCTCCTATTGTTGGCAAAAGTTTGGTAAACTTATGTGGTACCTTGTCCTTTAATTTTGTTCTCCATGTACCTAAACTTACTTGTAATCTCCTATTTGTTAGTGAATTGTCTAAAGATTCTAACTGCAGGTTTCTTTCTTTGACTCTCATTGTATGTTTTTGGACCAGAGTTCGGGGAGGATGATTGGTAGTGCTAGGATGATTGATGGTTTACTATTTTGATGATGAAGATTCCAAGGATAAAAAATCTTAGGGCTTGAGTCAAGGATCAAATTATGCTTTGGCACCATAGGTATTCTGTATTTGAAAAGCCTTTTTCCTTTGTTATTTCAAGGATTGGATTGTTCAACATTTCATTGTGAAAGTTGCATTTTGGCAAAAAGTCATAAGTCCTTTTATCCCTCACACAACCATATAAACCTTCACAACCATTTTATCTTATCCATAGTAATGTTTTGGGTCCTTTGTAGATCATCACGGTTTTAGGAAGAAAATGATTTGTGACATTTATTGATGATCATACTCGTCTGTAACGGTTTACTTAATGAGTGAAAAATTAGAAGTTGAAACCTTATTAAAAATATACAATGATTGAAAACCAATTTCAACAAAAAATTGGCATTCTCCACATTGATAATGGCACTTAATATTTTAAAAAGATTCTTGGCAATTTTTTATAGCAAAAGGGTATTCAACATCAGTCTACTTGTGTTGATAATTCTCAACAAAACGAGATTGTTGAAAGGAAAAACAAATATTTGCTAGAAATGTCTCGTGCCATTATGTTTCTAAAAATGTTCCCAAATTTCTTTGGAGGGAAGTTGTTTTAACGACATCCTATTTGATAAATAGAAAATGCTGAAAATTCAACGAGAGGAGAAATACTACTAGATGATCCTAAAGGACAGAAGTCTGAGTTTAGAGTTTATGCAAGAAGGAAGAATCATCTAAATGGTAGAGAGCCTATTGTTCCCAAGGCACAACATCAATTAGACATCTCAAATGATGAGCCTGTAGACATGAAAGGTGCTCTAAACCCTTTGCTATCCAATACTATTCCTAGTCTTGATACTTGCTATTGATCTTGGCATTCCCGTAGTAGTCAGAAAAGGTACCCAGTCTTGTACTTGCCATCCTATTGCAAAATATCTCTTTTATAATAAACTATCTCAAAGTCATAGGGCATTGACATCGAAAATCTCTAATCTGTTTGTTACAAGAAATATTCAAGAAGCACTTGATGATCCAAAATGGAAATCAACAGTAATGGAGGAGATGCGTGCTCCAGTGAATAATGGGATATGGGAAGTTGTAGAGTTACCCCGAGACCAAAGAACAGTTGGTTGTAAATGGGTGTTTACGATGAAGTGAAAGGTTGATGGAATTGTAGAAAAATACAAAGCTAGACTTGTTGCAAAGGGGGTTTACTCAAACCTATGGTATTGATTACCAAGAGACTTTTGCCTTGGTAGCTAAAATTAATTCTATTCGAGTTTTATCGTCTCTTGTAGTTAACTTCAATTGGACCTTACATCAACTGTATGTGAAGAATGCTTTTTTGAATGGCGATTTGGAAGAAGTGTTTATGTGTCCACCACCGAGTTTCGAAAAAAACTGTTGTCCAAAATAGAGTTTGTAGAGTCTAAATTCTTTATATGGCCTGAAACAATCTCCACGCGCATGGTTTGAAAGGTTTGGGAAGGCAATGAAACGCTATGACTTTCATCAAAGTCAAGCAAATCACACTCTATTTTATAAGCATTCTAAGATGAGAAAAATTGGATTTCTAATTGTCTGTGTGGATGACGTAATCTTAACAGTAGATGACTATGGAGATCTTGCAAGGTTGAAAAGGAAGCTAGCAAAGGAGTTTGAAATTAAAGACCTGAGAGAAATGAAGTATTTTCTTGGAATGGAATTTACAAGATAAAAAAAAGGAATATTTAAGAATTAGAGGAAGTATATCCTTGATTTACTTGGAGAAATTGAGCTATTGGGATGCAAGGTGGCCAAAACTCCAATTGAGGCTAACCTAAAACTCAGTCCTGCTAAGGATGAAGAAGTGATTGATAGGGAAAAATTTCAACGACTGGTGGGAAGAATGATATATCTATCGCACACTCAACCTAACATAGCCTTTGTTGTAAGCATGATAAGTCAGTTTATGCACTCTCCAGGTCAAGAGCACTTTGAAGTTGCCTATAGAATACTAAGGTATCTGAAAGGGACACCTGAAATAGGCTTGATGTTTAAAAAACATGACAATGTGAAGGTTGAAATCTATGTAGATGTTTGGGCGGGTAGCATTTTGATAGAATATCAACATTAGGATATTGTACTTTTGTTGGAGGAAATCTAGTCACTTGGCAGAGTAAGAAACAGAATGTAGTAGCACGAAGTAGTGGTGCAGTTGACTTTATGTCTCTCGCACATGGGATTTGTGAAGGAATGCGGATCAACAGGTTATTAGAAGATTTGAAGTTTCCTGTGCCACTTCCTATGAATGTTTATTGTGACAACAAGGTTGCCGTTTCGATTGCACACAACCCAGTTCAACATGACAGGATCAACCACATCGAAGTGGATAGACATTTTATCAAAGAGAAACTAAAGAGTGGCTTAATTTGTGTTCCTTATATACTAACCAGTGAACAAACAATTGATGTACTCACTCAGGGACTACAAAAGAAGCAGTTTGATCTCCTAGTAAGCAAGCTAGCTATGGAAAACATTTACAAGCCAGCTTGAGGGGGATTGTTGAGAAGGAGAAGTTAGCAGTAGCAGAATCAAGAGGTTGCTAATTAGCGGGAAATTTGTTCCTAACAAATTGGGAGAGAAATTAGAGGAGATTTAGTTAAAATGAATAAATTAGGAGATAATTAGGATATTTGATTTGTATAGAATTCTTTCCTAGTATAGATGCTATTGGACTCCTATTTATATGTAACCTAAACAGAGGAAAAATATATGAAAGTCATTTTTTCCCACAAGAGGCAATATGAACACTTGGTTGATTATCACACATTATCTTCATTGGATAGGAGTGCTCATAACCAAGTTCCTCAAGAAGATGCTTCAACCAAATCAATTCTCATCTAGTATATGTTATGGCCCTATACTTAGACTTAGCACTGGAACATTCAACAACTGACTACTTGCATTTCCATGACACCATGTTTCCACCCATAAATACATAGTAGGCTGAAGTAGACTGGTTGTTATAAGAGCCTACCCAATTTGCATTTGTATATCCTTGAATATGAGTGTGTCCGTGGTTCTCGTATGGAAAACCTAACCCCAGAGAACCTTTCAATTGTATCAAAATCCTAATGATTACATCCCAATGGCTAGTTCGCAAAGACTTCATAAACTGACTCACTGTACTTGTAGTAAACGAGATATTTGGACGAGTAACAGTCAAATAATTCAATTTATGAACAAGTTTTCGATACCTATTTGGATCTTCCAAATACTCTCCTTTATTAACATTAAGTTTAACATTCGGTTCCATGGGACTATCAACTGACTTTGTTCCTAACAGGCTTGTTCCTAACACCTATAGAATAGAATCATAGACTAAGTGAGGCCAAAGATGAACCTGCTGACAGGGGGAGGTATCAAAGAGTAGTGGGAAGACTAATTTATTTGTCACATATCGGGCCTGACATAGCATATGCAGTAAGTGTGATTAGTCAGTTCATGCATGACCCTAAAAATGTCCATCTTCAAGCGGTGTATAAGGTATTGAGGTACCTTAAAACTACCCCTGACAAAGGGATTATGTTTAAGAAAAATGACAATAAAACAGTTGAAGCTTATACGAATGCAGATTGGGCATGTTCAAGCATTGGTAGAAGGTCAACCACTAGGTACTGCACTATGTCTTTGGGCAATCTTATCACTTGGAGCAGTAAGAAGCAATCAGTTGTGGCTAGATCAAGTGTTGAGGTAGTGTTTAGAGCTATGACTCACGGTATATGTGAGCTCATGTGGATTCGTATCATCTTGAATGATTTGAAAGTTAGGTTGCAAGGACCTATGAAGCTCTACTGTGATAATATGTCAGCTATTAGTATTGCTCACAATCTGGTACAGCACGACAGATCTAAACACATCGAGATTGATAGGCACTTCATTAAAGAAAAATTGGAAAGTGGGCTTTTTCGCACCCCATACGTTCCCACTGCCAAACAAATGACAATGTATTGAGTAAGAGGTTGGCAAATGCACAATTTCAAGATGTTATAAGCAAGCTGGGAAAGCAAGACATCTATGTGCCTACCAGCTTGAGGGATGATGAAAATTAGAACTGTGATTTAGGAGAAATTATTTCCTAATCATAAAACAGGAAACAAGATGATATCATGGATATTTACTTTAGAAAATTACTGTAAACAGGGGATATTGCTGTAAATAGGAAATATTTTAGCTACCTAAATTAAGCTAGGACTTGTGTATATATTCAAAGGCGCTTGTTGTGCAAAATATAAAAAAAGATTACGTCTTTCTTCACTATGGTTATTTCTCACAATAGCTTTTGAAGCAGACTTAAGTACAACTATAGAAGACAGAGCGGACACAAAAGCAACATATGATGGTGATAATGAGTCATAAAAGACAACCTGAGATATGGTGAGATTTATAAGACCTTTTTCCTTTACGGAGGGTAGTTGACCAATCAAGATTATCTTATTGTGGAGTTGAAGATGAGGAAGACAATGGTGATGAGCATTTTTATTCTAGTTGTATTTTATGATGAGTGCGAGTATAAAGCTACAAATTAGAACGAGATAGAAGTGCCAAATCAGTAGGATTAGTGTCAGGAGCGAGCTTAGAAGTAAAATTAGGAGCTAGAGTAACATAATTAGTTGTATGGGAAAGAACAAAAGGAATTGGTACACTTATCAGTGTCAGCAGAGATGTACTGAGCATCATAAGAGTACGGTGTCTTCAAAGATTGTAATGTCAATAGACACAAAAAACCTATTTAACGAGAGATTGAAACATTTATATCTATTTTGCAAACAAGAGTACCCAAGAAAAATGCGATTTATAGCCATTGGATCTAATTTATTTATGCTAGGCAAAAGCTAATGAAGAAAACAAACACAACTGAATAACTGAGGATTCTTGATAGAGAGAGAGTAGAGAATGGAGTTTTTGGTTTTGGTGAGCAGAAATAAGGGTTTTGGACAGGTCAAAAAGTTTTAGTGTTTTACTAATATAGGTAAAAGCAAAGTCAAATTCCCATGGGAGCCTAACTCCATGTCGATTGAGCTAACATGTGAAATCACATCTGATCCACTAACGACATATGGGTTTCTTGATTCAATCAACAACAACTTTGTTTCGATTGAAGTATTGCTTCATTGAGTTTTCCATCCAAGATCAGTTTGTGTTAAATAATTATATAAATAATTATACAAATAATTTTAAATAGTACATCTTATAATGTCATATGGCAGTGGACCCACTATTTGATTGTAAAAAATTTGATAAACAATGTCATTTCAATGTTGACGTGACATTTAACTGATAAAAATTTAACCCCACCAAAATTTTCATCTACTTATTTTTGTTTTGCACGTTTTAGAAACATTATGATTCAAATTGAATGCTTTGAAACGTTATAGTTTAATTTGTATTTTGACGTAAATATTGAGGTTCAAAATGTACTTTTGACCTTTTCTTTTTGCTCATTCTAGTAGTTTGAAAAATTTAAAAACATCATACCTATTTTTTGGCACCTGTGATAGCCTTATTTATGGGGGTTATTAGCTTTTGTTGCAGGTTATTTCTTTATCCTTTAAGCTTTGGTTGTAGTCAATGCTCAATTCCTTGCATGATCTGTACTCTTGTGCACATAAGAATTTACACACGTTTTCCTTGTGTGAAAACATATCATGATCATTAAGTGGTTGGCAGAGAATATGGAGTTTGTTGATGATCAAATGACATTCAAAGAGCTTGGTATGCATTTGAAGTCTAAAGGATGCCATGTTGCCAACCTTTCGTCCCTAGATTTTTCTGCAAAAAATGGAATTGGTGGCTGTCTAAAGAGTTTGTTTAGGGAGTTCTTACTGGTTACTTTGGATGTAAGATATCCAACCTCTATGTTCCCTATCTAATTGGAGTAGGTTTCATTCAAAGAGTTCTCAAATCAATGAGTTTTTGCAATCTGTACTTTTTGCAGGCAGTTGACATATCCGTCTTGACAACATGGTATACAAAACAACAGAACTGCGACAGTGCCATGGTCATAATAATAAGTGATATGGAACAATGCCATGGTTCTATTTTGTCTGACTTCATTCTCATGTTAAGGTATTTTTATGCATCTTTAGGTCATTTCCATCATGTTTCATTTGGTGATCTTGCTGCTTATTTGACTTGAAAAATGATTTGATTTCATCATAAATTAATTTCTTTTTATTGGATAAAATTGTCTTTTGTGTCATAATCTTTGGATACATATTGAAATATGATCTTTTTTTACTAGGGCTTTACTTGGCATAGCCATTAGATTGATCAAGTTAATGAAATTGGAATTATTATGCCATTATTGGAGGATCATAGCACCATATTGAATACAAATGTTATCATTCTAACTCATGAAATTGCTCGATAACAAGGCACTAGCAAGAGTCAGATTTGAAGAACTTAGTTGCAAGCTGGGAATGATCAATATCTATTCACCAGCTTGAGGGGGAGTGTTGGTGATATACTAATATTCTTCTACAGATACTATACAATTATATCTAGATTATATTGAGATATAGATAGGCTGTATATAGATCCTATAGAATAAGTTCAAATCCCTTAAATTAAGGAATTAGATCAGATTAGATTCGATTAGATATATCTGGATATATTTCCAGATTTAAACTTCTCTTGTAATAGGCTATATATGGCCGTATATTTTCTATTCAATAGTACAGTGAAAATTATTCCCACTTTTGTACATGGTATCAAAGCAGGTTTGGTCCGGATTATTAATTTTCCGGTTGTCCGTCTGGATGTCCAATCCCAATGGCTCGGTTCGGTTATCACTGCGTATATTTCAAGTGACAACTGGATGTCCAGCCCCAGTTGCACTTGAGGGGAAGTGCTAAAGTGTCCCATATTGCCTAGACATGAAAATGTTAAAGGATTTATAAGTGGTAAAGGTCAACTATCTAAACAACTAGTTCTAGTTATTTGGACAATAGTTGACCCAAGCTTAATTCTTGTAAGTGGACTCTACACTCTACCCATATTAAAAATTCAATATGGTATCAGAGCAGGTTTAGTCCAGTAGTTCCCTTAGCAGCCATAGCTGAGGATTCAGGAACCCCATTGTTATTTAGAGTCCAATGTATTAGTTGTCTTATGCTTTCTTCACACTTAACAAGATTGACTGCTCCCATGACTGTTGGAAGGGGAATGGTAGCCATGATTCTGCCATAAACATCATCATAAATTGAGTTTAAGCCCAGCAGAAACTCATTCACTCGTTCCCTTTCCACAATCCTCCTGTAGCAATTCAAATCTTCGTTGCACATCCATTGGTAAGGATCATAAAGATCCAATTGTTAACATAGTTTCACCAATGCTGTGTAATATTGAGTCACTATCTTCTCTCCTTGCTTGGTCTCTTTCAAGAGACTCTTAATCTGGAACAAGGCAGTAGTATTTTCGATAGTAGAATAGGTCAGTTTGGCATTTTCCCAAATTTCTTTTGCAGATGTGGCTAGGACAAACTGCTCGCTGACTTCCAGGGTCATTGAGTTGATCAACCAACTCATAACAAGGTTGTTTTCGGCCATCCAAGTCTGATATTTTGGGTCTGATGGGTCAGACGCAGCAGGTGGCGCTGTGCTTAAGTATTTCTCTTTCCCTCTCCCTCTTATGAACATGAGCACCGAGTGAGACCATGGTAGGTAATTATTCCCATTCAGTCTATGACTGACTATGCTGGTTTGGGAATTATCGGTACTGTTCTGGAGAGAGGATGGGTTTGATGCTAATGGAGCCACACCCAATGAGCCAGCGGCAGAGATTTCCTTTGACTCGACCTGCATGACTCTAATCGTCCCGAAAGAAATCATTCCCTAGTGTTATGTTCTAGCTTTGATACCATGTGTTCCTCTTGAGGATTGTTCATAAATTGACTAACCACACTGACAGGAAAACTGATATCTGGCCGAGTATGGGATAGATAAATTAGTTTTCCCACTAGTCTCTGATATCTGCCAGTGGCAGAAGATAATTGAAGAAGATGAGTCATAAACCTCTGTTCAAGAAGAAGATGATGATGAGAGGACAGAGGAGGTTTCGGAGGAACTAGTGGAGGAACCAAGTAAGGAAACTACTAATGAGGCATTGGTAGTAACCTTAAGTACAAAGGGTTTCCACATCCTCAAAGACAAATTGTTAACAGTTAGCTGGTGATTCAAATAGTTTCATTATCCCTCATTTTATTAACATTCTGTCATTAAAAGGGCATTAATGTAATTGATTAATTTTACTAACTTAATACATTATGTCCTTGTGATCATCTTACAACATATGGTTTGTTTACAAGCTATAAAATAGCTTGTAGAGCAAAGGGTGGAAGCAAGCTGTTAATTATTAATCCATGATGACATCAATGTGTAGGTTATGTCAAGCTAAAGACATTAAAGAAGTAATGCATGGGAAGCAACCCATGAGTTAGTTTTAATTTTATTTCAATTTCTATATTATTTTTCTTTCACATTACTATATGCTTTTATTTTTGGTTTTGTTACTTATTTTGTTCCTTTTATCATTTTCTTTTATATTTTGCAAGGATATTAGTCTCATATTGGATGGATTCAAATTAGAAATTGTCATATGTAGGAAAGTACCAACTAAACCCTCTCACTTATTATACATGTATATATTGCATATTATTGAGGACAATGTACAACTTTAAATGTGAGGATGGATTTATTGAATTTTTAATAGTTTATTTTAAGCTTATTGTAATCTTGATTATCAACTCTATCAACTAATATTCTAAATTGGGTTAAATCTGTCCATAAATACTGTGTTTCATTGTTAAATATTGTTTGAATTGGTATGCAAAAGGATGATGGTTAAACTGAAATTAGTTTACTAAGTCATATTTTTCATAATTATTGAAATATTCAAGCTGAATAAAATTGCATATTTTTTTACATTCATATATACCCTTTTTTGTGAGTTTTTGAGCCTAAAGAGCACATTTTCAAAATTTTTAAAGCTCTTGTTATTTTTTCATATATGTGATATTTGTGTATAGTAGGATAATTCTAGAAGTTACTTTTATTATGCATATTGAAACCATATTTGTTAAATTAGGAGCATTAATATGTTGAAGGCACTTATATTCAACAATTTGCTTTAGCCTATTTTGTGGGAAATTACCATACTCAAAAATTTATCTTTAGGAATAACCAAGTTGAGCCTTAGCCTTTTTCATTGACTAAATCCACATATTAACCTTTATCCTATTTTTCTTTGAAGGCTTATTTATTGTTTTGAACGTTGAAGATTATTTCCATTATTTACTTATTGAGACTTGAAATTTGTGAAAAGTCCCATATTTGTTAACTTGCGGTATTGATTATTTAATTTTAAAAAAGAAAAAAGAAGAAGAAAAAATAAAAAAGAAAAATATATGGTACCAAAATAATTGTGATGAAAGGATCTATATGCTTTGTAAACAAATCTTGTAGTATTTCTTTGATTAAATTTCCTTCACTGAACCCCTTTTATTGTTCCATTCATATTGTACCTAATCCCCATTACATCCTATGGAAAGACCTTTAATTTTTGTTTCTAGTTTGTACATAAGTAGTAGAGATGTGATTTTATTGCAAGTATATAGTAAGAATTCTACCATGCATGGATTGAGAGTTTTGAGACTTTTCACCTTAAACACTTAAATGCATTGAGTAAAATCTTATAAAGGGTGTAAAGAGATATGCTTTTGATTTCAATGTGATTACTGATGTGATTATTGTTAATATTACTTAGGATACTAATTTTAGGACAACTTAACTCTAGTTGTATGTTGATTTGATTCAATGGGATATGATGATGTATAGTATGAATAGACAGATTGAGATTGATGATGGATTGATGTTGTGAAATTTATAATTTAGATTATATTTACTTGAGAACAAGAAAAAGCTTAAGTGTAGAGATATTTGATAGATGCATAATTGATCATAATTTTACCTCATATGTGATGTATTTTTGCTTTATTTTTAATACTTTTAGTGTATATTTGGTATTTAATCCTCTTTAAGTGTGTTTACAGAGCATAATTGCCTTATGGACTAATAGGAGAAGAATTTGGATGATATCACGACAAAAATTGAAGAT
Source organism: Erythroxylum williamsii (assembly GCA_027564335.1). Classification (NCBI taxonomy): domain Eukaryota; kingdom Viridiplantae; phylum Streptophyta; class Magnoliopsida; order Malpighiales; family Erythroxylaceae; genus Erythroxylum; species Erythroxylum williamsii. Next base: position 31,692,379 of record JANITW010000006.1, on the reverse strand, counting down.
TTGAAGTACATAAAGGATTCATGGTCGTCCACTTCCCTAAGCCTGTGCATCTTCACAATTCTTGTAATTTTTGGGTATGCAAGGTTTGATGCACTGCTATGCATCAAACCATGCATCTCCCCATAGCACTAAATTTTAATATAAAGGATGTGTTTAATGGTAAAGGGAGTTAGTAGTCATAAAGGAGACATTGGGAGATGATTTCCATACATGGAGTCCATCCTGAAGGGGCAATTTTGGTCCAGAGAAGTGGAAAACATGAAGAAATCATGGATAGATTCATCGGAATATAAGATCAAACTCCTACATCATAAGAATATTCGATAAAAGACAATCAAGGAGATTTAGAATAATGAACCCATTGTTTTCTATTAGTTTTTTCCTTCGATGTATATTTGATTTCATGTTCCAATATATGTAACTAAACGTCCAATTAGTATTTAGGTTAGATGAACCTTATCTTAACACTTTGATATGATTTGATTCTTTTATTAGTGCAATTGGTTTGATCGTTATATTGGATCCAATTACATGTTTTATTTATAATCGAATCTCATATATGGAGACTAAGAAATCCTAGGTTGAATAAATCTATCATAATTGGAAGGAGTTGATTGCAACTTTAGAGATAGGATGACATAAATTTTTTGAATTAGGGTCGAACCTAATAAAGGGATTTATAAATCAATAAAGCAATCCTAAAAACTTTAACTTGATTAATTCGGTTGAAAACCTTAGGATTAGTTGTTAGTAGACTTAAGGTTAGCTATTAGTATACCATAAGAATCTCTACGGTCCAATAAATCAATAAAACAATTACATAATAAAATATCAATCTGTCAAGGGTTTAGGGAGATTCAAAACCTATATACTAATTCTAGATATCGATAATTTCTTAAGTGCTTCCTTGATTCTCTATTCAATTTCATTACCTATTTTATTTTGCTTGCCATAATTTTTGTTTCTTTTCATTAAAAACCTAAAATCAATTCTTAGACTAGATAATAGAGGAAGGTTAATTACGAGAATTTCTCATCTTCGTGGAATCAACTCGTACTTATTAGTACTAGCTATAGTTACATTGTGCATTTGTGGTTATTACAATATTGATTGTTACAAAAATAAGTCAGTCATAAAGGCAAGGAGAAGAACATCTAAAAAGATTCATCATTAGTAAAACCTTATATTTTTCATATACTCCTCTCTTAAAGGCTTAAGGAAAATATATAAACAATTTAAGAAGTTTTTATAAGTTTTTTGTAGCTATATATAAACATCCATATGTAGATCTTCAACATAAATACCTACCATACTAAATTACTTAATGAAATCATCACTAAAAGAAGGAGATTAGAAGAGTTTAAGATGACTATTTAAATTGGGGAATGTAGTTTTATTATCCAGAACAAATTGCTACTAAAGGTTAAGTGTCTAAGGACTTTCTCTATCCTTACACTATCAGTAATGTTGATTTCACTAATGCTTTATGTGATTTTGGTGCTAGTATATACTTGATGCCTTGTTCAATTACTAAAAAATTGATTCCTTAATCATTAACACTAAAAACTATAACCTTACACTAAATTAATTATTTTGTTAAACTCATTTTGAGCATACTAGAAAATGTACCAGTTAAGGTTTAAAAAACTCTCTTCCTATTAATTTTGTCATCCTTGAAATGAAAAGAGAATGTTATCTTAGGATGACTTTTTTGTAAAACCCCGAACATTTCCTTTCATTGAATATAAATTTTTTATTTTCAATGAATAGTGATTTCAGATGAATAGTAAATATGGGTGAATAGTGATTTTAGGGTACCTAACCTCAAAGTATTAAATTATGCAGAATAAGTATTAGAGTTCAATGATACTAAAACATATCAAAATAAGTCCAACCAGATGAAATTCAGGAGTTTCAAGAGCTTAGGATTAAAATGCTCTTTTTAGAAAATAATGGGTATTTATGATTTTAAATCCATTTGAATTTTTTTAAAAGCATTCAATCAATAAGTATTGACCCTAATTAGAGTATTTTATAGTCAATTTGATAATAAGATGGTTACGAAATATTTTTGGAATATAATTTAGGTAGTTACTGAATTAAACTCAATAAGGGCAATATGGTATTTTTGTATAAAGTTAGTCGATTAATGAGTCATTAGAGTGGACTAATATGAAGGAGACATGTGAAATGCACTAAAGGAGTATAAAAAGCTAGTAAGACTTGCTTTATTTTAGTGTGTAGTTTTGAGAGACCAAAATAAAAGAAGAAAAGGAGAGAAACCAAGGATGACTTATGGCCAAGCTTGAGAGGAAGAAGGGTACAACCATTTTTGGTAGGTTTCGATGGAGATTTTGAAGAGACCTTGATCAAGTAAAAGTACTCATCAAATATCTAATAGATTGGAAGATAAATTAGTAAGTTTTCTTAGTTTAAATTTCTAGATTTGTGGGTTTTTTTGTGTGTGTGGGATGGATGTAGTTAAGATAAATAGTGATTTTTTACTTGCCATAGAGTAGATAATGCTTTGGAAGCATTTAAGGGTTTAAAACAAGAAAATGAACCAAGATAGGAAGAATCAGCCATGGCTAGGTTTTTTTAGTGTGATTTGATCCAAAATCTTATTTTGATGTTTCATGATGTTCATTGCGTGGTTTTGACGCTAATAAAGTAAAGAAAAATAAAAAAGAATTGAACTAGAAAAGTTTGATGTAACCTATGTTCAAAAATCCTAGTAAAGAAAAATAAAAAAGAATTAGAAAAGTTTGATGTAACATATGTTCAAAAATCCTAGTAAAGAAAAATAAAAAAGAATTGAACTAGAAAAGTTTGATGTAACATATGTTCAAAAATCCTGAAATATAATAATATTGATCGCCAATACCTTTTAGTTTATAAGCACACCTCCTCTGTCATGCATGGGCGTTTGTTTTTCCCTATTTAGGTCATAGCGGATTGTATCATCTGTTAGTTGATTCTATCAGTGGTTAGCTGATAGCCAGCAAATAACATTAGTTGTTTCTTAAAAATGTTTAATAAAATTAGCTATTTAGTATTAATTGTTGATATGCAAAATAACTTACGAGGATATGATTTTAAAAAAAATGATAAGGACATGAATATTATATTTATTAGTATTTTGTTGAATATTTTATAAAGATTTAGATTTAGTTATTTAATTTTACAAAAATTAAGTTGATAACTTTTAAAAAACATAATAATAATAATAATAATAATAATAATAATAATAATAATAATAATAATAATAATAATAATAACAATAACAATAAC
>JANITW010000006.1:31621114-31632319 GCA_027564335.1 Erythroxylum williamsii | reverse complement strand
TTTTTTTAATATTTATATACATATATATATATATATTAAAAATAATTTTTTTAAAAAATCTTGAGGGGCCCAGTAGCCCCCCAAGTCTCTACATAGCTCCGTCCCTGGCTCTATATATCATCTCATCTAACATAATTGATCTGATGATACACTTGGAGGTTGCCAATAGACTGCTTTAGCAAAAACTATATATGCATCTCTTTCATATATGCACATAATAACACATATTAGCAAAACTTCTTAGGCCAATTAACATAAAGATAAGATTAAATGTAAACCTCCAAATTTTATCTAATTTATAAAATAAATTTATCAAAATTGATAACGGTTAACATTTTTGACAGAACTCGTACTAATTAAAAGAGAAAAAAATTACTTCATGCTATTTCTTGCTACAATGTGTTGTATAAAATTTTGTCTTCTAAGCTCAAAGGGATGTTGAATACTCACCTTAGCTCGAGTCGAGGAGCATTCACTAAAGACAAATTTATAGACCGCCATTGGCCCGATACTTAGACCTGACGTCATAATATATATATATATATCCAAAATAAAAAGACGACAGGCAGGCAGTTTCACTGTGCCACTCCCTTCTGCTACAGCCAGCAAAACGCCATGGGCCCATTGCTCAGTCACCGCACGTTCCAAACCCCACCATTCCTCAACATTCGCACGTGCCAACCACCGTTATTCCTCCCTTCCTCCTCCTCCTCCTCCTCCCGTCATGGACCAAAGCGGACCAGCCGTGTACCTGCTCTAACCACCAACCCCAGCACTACTGGTTCTGATAGAAACGTGCTAAAGAAAGGCATAGCTGAACTCTACGACGAATCGTCGGGCATTTGGGAGGACATATGGGGTGATCACATGCACCACGGCTTCTACGACCCCAGTTCCCAGGCTTCCGACTCGCTGGCTCATCACAGGGCTGCCCAGATTCGTATGATAGAGGAAGCTCTCTGCTTTGCCCGCGTTTCCGGTTGTTAATTATGTCTACTACAGATTAGTTTTTAATTCCGTACTAATCTGTTAATAACTCATAATTTCACTTCTGCTTCGCAAATCATTTGCTTCTTTTCAAAGATACTTGTACTTTCCAAGTTCTTCTAGTTATCCACTGCAGTAGTTATTTGGTCTTTTCAACCTTCGTATCTATGAATGATGAAGTTAAGGTCTTAATTATATCCAAACTTGTTTGTAGAGGACCCGAAACAATGGCCTAAGAATGTGGTTGATGTGGGCTGTGGCATAGGTGGCAGCTCTAGATATTTAGCTACGAAATTCGGGGCTAAATGTCAGGGCATCACTCTGAGTCCTGTCCAAGCTCAAAGGGCAGCTGCTCTTGCAGCCGAAGAAGGATTAGTTGACAAGGCATGTTTCAAAGTTCTGAACTTTTAAGTTTTACTTTAATATAGTTATGGACTGCACAATGTAGGGAAGTAAGTCTCTCTTGCTCATTATTTCCATTTTGATGAAGAACTGCTAGTGCTAGATTCCATTTGTCTCTTCTGATAAATCTTAAGTAGGAAACGATGGAGGTAACATTTTTTAAGTTTTTCTACCCTATGTGATGCCGTCTGACTGGTGGATACTTAATGCTTTTCCTAATTAGAACTACTGGGTTTGTTTTCCTATTATGTTAATTTTTCAAGTGAAATTTTTAGGATATAGTTTCGGTTAATTTGTCTTCTTCTCTAAAAACATCTATTTAGTTCTTACGGTTTTGAGTGTTGAATCTGACAACTGACTGGCTGTCTCTAGCTCTCTCTATCTGTCTCTGTCCCTCAAATCTACTAGAATTTTCTTGTTTTTGACTTTTTTATTTTCCTGCATCTACGTTTTAATGGTGAATGGGCTAGAATTTCATCCTAACAATATCAAGGATTATCAGGTTTCTTTTCAAGTTGCAGATGCGTTAGATCAACCATTTCCTGACGAACAATTTGATCTAGTCTGGTCAATGGAGAGTGGAGAACATATGCCTGATAAAAGAAAGGTTTCTTCTCCCATAAACTTCTTTGTACCGTGTGCATTCCTTGAAGTTTTTGACGGGTGAAAGCCAAAATGACAATATTTTCTTGTGCTTGTACTCAATTACCACTTTCCACTTCTTCAAATGGCAGTTTGTTGGTGAATTGGCTAGGGTTGCAGCCCCAGGGGCCACCATAATTTTGGTAACATGGTGCCATCGGGACCTCGGTCCTACTGAAGAAAGTTTACAAACATGGGAGAAAGAACATCTGAGAAAGATATGTGACGCTTATTATCTGCCCCAGTGGTGCTCAACTGCCGACTATGTCAAGTTGCTACAGTCACTCGATCTTCAGGTAGTTTATCCTTGAATTGCCTGGTCTCATTTAAAAATCACATATAATATCGATCATGATATAGTTATTTGGAATTGGGAGCACTGCCAGAAAGCTGTTAATGACGTTAATATAGAGTTTCACTACCGGTTGATAAAACTCTGGATGGAGAGGGAAAGGAATGGAGGATGAGCTCAGGCTGTTCATAATGTGATGCCCTCTTTTGTATAATAAAACACCTAGATCTGTTTTCCTGTTGCTGTTTATGAATAATTTTGGCAATGCATACAGCATGACATTGAATACCTAATTTTCTTTTGAAAGGATATCAAGACAGCAGATTGGTCTCAACATGTGGCCCCTTTCTGGCCTGCAGTTGTTCGTTCGGCACTGACATGGAAGGGCCTAACATCCCTATTACGCTCTGGTAAGTTTATTTGTTGTTTTTAATTCAAATTCTTGGTTTGTTTTCCCTCTTTCCTCAAGGTTCTTGCACATTATGATCTCATTTCTTCCGTGTTACTTTATTTATGTGGAACGTACCCATGCTTCCTTGATCCTTTGAAATAATTCACATCTGTGCATTTTCTTATTAAGTAATTTTGGGTGAATTGATCAGGTCTAAAAACCATAAGAGGCGCGTTAGTTATGCCATTGATGATTGAAGGATACAGGAAGGGTCTAATTAAGTTCGCTATCATTGCATGTCGAAAGCCAGAGTAAGTTACGGAGATAGTCTAGTTAAACCAACAAAAACGCGACTTCTCTTAGGAGCTTTTCAGGTAATTGGAAACAAGGGAAAATAAAGAGTGATGAAAATTACCGTCTCTCTTGCCTTCATATCCTTGAGTTCAAGGGTTATTTCGCATTTTAGATTCAGCATGCTTTCTAGCCTATTGGAACAAATGGAAAACATGCTTAAGTGTATCGAATTGATCACTTATTTCTGAATCATACGTGATTTTAAGAATTTACGTATTGCGCACTTAAAAGATAACCTTTTCATTTATAAAAGAAAAATGTGGTAAGTATAAAAGCATTATACCTACGTAAATAGCTTAATAGAACATTAGTCATCTTTGGTAAGTCTGCATAATTTATTGTAAATTATTTCGTAATCTATGATTCCAAAATAAGCAATTTGAAAGAAAATCAAAATATAAGACAAAGAAGAATTTATATAAGCCAAGTATATTTATCATGTTCAAATGTCTTTAAGTATGGAGCATGTTGAGAAAAACAAAGAAAAGAAGTGGTAGGACAAATGAAAATCTTTGCTATTTTTCACTTTATTGTTGTTTCACACATATTTAAAAGTTAACATGCTTGTATAAATAGCCGTACATCAAAGTAGACTAAACAAAATATCTTGACTCACATATTAACTGCAAGCTAACTTTTAGGGACTACTTTTGACTAGCTATAAAGCTGAAACTGTCCATCATAATCGAGCTTTAACAAAACAACCAAACTAAAGATATTTATTTATTTTTTACCGAAACCAACAAGAGAATTTTTGAATTATTCTTCAATACTCCCCCTTAATTCAAAGTTTTTGTACTCCAAGCATGTTTCTGAAGTTGAATTTCTCTTTAGACAAGGCCTTAGTCAGTACATCAACCAGTTGTTCTTGAGTACTGCAGTATTCTAACGTTATCTCCTCTTTTGCTACCAAATCACGAATGAAATGGTAACAAATATCAGTATGCTTTGTTCTGTTGTGGAATGTCGGATTCTTCGTCATGGAAATAGAAGCTTTGTTGTCACAAAATATTTCTGTTGCTCCCTTTTGCTCTTGTTGAAGATCTGCCAACATTCTTCTCAGCCAAATAGCTTGGCAAGTTGCTAACATTGCTGAAATATACTCAGCCTCTGAGGTTGACAATGCCACTATAGTTTGCTTTTTTGAACTCCAAGTGACCACTCCCGAGCTTAGAGTGAAAGCATTTGTTGAAACGCTTCATCTATTATCTAAAGAACTTGCCCAATCACTGTCTGTATATCCATATAATCTAAATATGGAAGTCTTTGAATACAAAATCCCATACTCTGAAGTTCCAACAATGTAACGTAAGATCCTTTTGTCGCTCCATAATGAATCTTTGAAGTTTGTTGCATAAATCGAGAAATAATACCAACAGGAAATACAATATCGGGCCTGGTGTAAGTTAAGTAAATCAAGCCTTCAACTAAGCTTCTGAACCTTCTAGCATCTGTCATTTTTGCTCCATCTTCTTGTGTAGTAGTAGGTTTACAATTAAGCATACCAAATTTATTGATAAGGTCTTTAGCATATTTCCTTTGAGAAAAAAATATTCCATTTTCATCTTCACTGACTTCGAGACCAAGGAAATAATGCAATAAGACCATATCTGACATTTCAAATTCATTCATCATTTGGGATTTAAATTCATCCATAAGAAAGGTAGAGGAACCAATATAAATGATGCCGTCTACGTAAAGACAAACAACAATGAGATCAGTTTTACCTTCCTTCTTCACATATAAAGTAGGCTCATTCTTACTTCTTATATACCCCTTTTGTTGAAAATATCCATCAATTCTATTATACCATACTCGAGGGGCTTGCTTCAATCTATACAATGCCTTTTTTAGCTTGTACACTTTTGTCTCATTGCCTTCTTTGATGAAACCTTCTGGTTGTGCTACATAAACTTCTTGTAAATCACCATTGAGAAACACTGATTTGACATCAAATTGATAAACAAGCAATTGCAATTGTGCTGCCAATGCTAGAACCAATCTCACTGTTTCAAGTCGGGCGACTGGGGAAAATGTCTTTTCGAAATCGGCGCCATATTGTTGTGCATAACCTTTTGCTAAAAGATGAGCATTGTGCTTCTGGACACTTCAGTCTACAGCAAACTTTGTTTTGAACACCCATTTTTGGCCGATTGCATTTTTGCCTTTTGGTAAATCGACCATCTCCCATGTTCCATTTTTTTGGATAGATTTCATCTCCTCCATCATTGCATTTTTACATTCTTCCTTCATGGCTACTTCTTCATAGTATAAAGGATTTGAAACAACAAGAGCAAATTGACAAGTATAAATGTTATTAGAATATTTAGGATTCAATTTTCGGTCCCCTGTTGATCTTCTTAGTTGAATAGGTTCTTCTGAAAACTCTTCAAGTGTTGCAGATGTTGGTAGTGCTCTTGATGAGCTTGCTAAAGGACTTGCTGGAGCAGAGTCGTGTTTTTCATCTGCAAAATCTTCAATGGATATAGGAATCTCATGTTGTACTTGCTTTTCTTCCCAATGCCAACTTGTATTTTCATCAAACACAACATCCCTTCTAATTGAAATTCTTCCATCAAGAGGGTTATACAATTATATGTTTTGGATTGGATACAACAACCAATAAAAATACAATTTTCTGATTTTTCATCAAGTTTTTGACGAGATTGAGAATCTACCAAAGCATAAACAACATACCCAAAAACTTGTAAGTGACTTACATCCAGTTTCCTACCATGCTAGGCTTCATATGGAGTTTGATTGAATACTGCCTTTGTTAGTGAAAGATTTAACAAATAGACAGATGTTGGCATAGCTTCTACCCAAAACTGATGTGTGAGTCTCCTTGCTTGTAACATGCTTCTGGCCATCCCCACAACTGCTTGATTTTTCCGCTCAGTGACACCATTCTAGGAGTTGTTAACTCCCTATGAATACCATTATCTTCGCAAAATATATTAAATTCTTTAGACAAGTACTCTCCTCCTCTATTTGTTCGAAGGACTGATATGACACTCACCTTGATTTTCTACCATAGCCTTAAATTTTTGAATATTTTCAAAACTTTCGGACTTGTTTTGCAAAATAATACCCAACTCATGTGACTATAATCATCAATAAATAGCAAGAAATAGTGACTCCCACCCAAGGACTTAGTTTGCTTAGGCCTATATAAATCAACATGAATTAATTCTAGACATTTAGAAGCTCTCCATGATTTTCCTATAGGAAAAGACTTTCTAGTATGTTTCCCATAAATACACCCTTCACATAAATCAAGGGAGCAAATTTTCAGTAATCCAAGAGCCATACCTTTATCACTTAGAAGCTTTAGGCCTTTTATATTCAAATGTCCATACTGTAAATGCCATAGCGTCGAATCATTCTTTATACTTACAATGAGAGCAACATTCTCCATGTTTAAAAAATCTATTGGAAACATCTTATTTGGAGTCATATTGATATAGAATTGCTTGCTGAATTTCTTGTTTTTAATTATACATGCATCATCATCAAACAAAATAGAATAGCCACTTGCCATTAGCTATCCCACACTCAACAAGTTATACTTTAAATCAGGTACAAATTGAACATTGTCTAGCATCTTTACGCTACCTTGACTAGTGTTGACTCCCACCGTGCCTTTCCTTTCAACTTGTATCTCCCTTTTATTGCCGTGTTGCACCTTAATCTTTTATGTTTCATCAAGATTCTTAAACAAGGATTTGGAGTCAGTCATGTGATTTAAGCATCTGCTATCTAAAAACCATAAATCACTTGGCTTATCAGTAGTATCAAGACAAGCTATAAAAAGTTTGTTATCCTCTTCATGTTCTGTTGCAGAAGACTCATCTTTATACCAACAATCATCTGAAGCATGCCCATGTATGTTGCAATGAACGCATCTTTCTGCTGCAAAATTCATAGATTGATTTTTATACTAACAATTAGCTTGTACATGTCCATAATTTTTGCAATGATAACACTAAATGTTACTCTTTGTGTTTCCTTGCTCATTGAAATTTAATCCTTTAGTTTTGGCTCTACCTCTGCTAGCTCCTTCAGTTCTGTCACTACCTCTGCCAGCTCGACCGTGACCATAAAATTCTCCTCTTCCCTAACCTTGTCTGACCGACTGGTGACCTGCCTCCTTTACTTGAAATGCCTTTTCTTTATAATTTTCAAGAGATTTGTTGATTCGTGATTCATGAGATTGAAGGGATCCCATCAATTCATCAACAAAAAGAACTGACAAATCCCTAACTTCTTCTATAGCAGCTACCGTATAATTAAATTTCGGCGTCAAACTTCTAAGAATCTTTGCACAAATTGTTTCATTAGATATATGTTCACCATAGGACCTCTATTGATTGACTATTGTCATTCAATTCATCATTCTTCATAGCCAAAGTTTCAAAATCACGTCTAAGAGTTTGCAACTTTACCATACTGACCTTTGAAGCACCTTTGAATTCTGTCTATAGAATTAACCATGCTTGGTGTGAAGTAGTCACTGCTGCAATTCTTGAAAACATGTTCTCATGTACTGCTTGCTGGAGGATGAACAATGCTTTCGCTTCTTTCTTCTTTATTTCATTTAGCCTTTCCCTTTCTTGCTCAGTAGGTTCCATAATATCAACATACTCATATTCCACCAAGTCCTATAGCTCTTGGGACTTGTGCAATGTTTTTACTTTAATACTCCACCGCTCATATTTTTCACCGTTGAAAATGGGCAGGAGTGGTTGAGAAGTAGAAAATCCGAATCTCGCTGCCATCTCATACAATCACTCTCACTTTCTCGTGTTTCCCAACTTACCCAATAAGTGTTTCACTCTTACACATTGGACCTAGAGACTACCCACTCAAATGCCACAAGATGCAAATGGCTCTGATACCAAGTTTTGTTAAGAAAAACGAAGAAAGAAGAAGTGACAGGACAAATGAAAATCTTTGCTATTTTTCACTTTATTGTTGTTTCACACACATTCAAAAGTTAACATACCTGTATAAATAGGCATACATCAAAATAGACTTAACAAAATATCTGGACTCACATATTGACTGCAAGCTAACTTTTAGGGACTACTTTTGACTAGCTATAAAACTGAAACTGTCCATCATAATCGGGTTTCAACAAAACAGTCAAACTGAAGATATTTATTTTTTTACTGAAACTAACAAGAGAATCTTTGAATTATTCTTCAATAAAACAAATGAAGTTTACAATCTTTTCCTCCAAACTCTCCTTGTACTTTAGAGTCATCATCTTCAGATCATCTCAGACCTCATTTTATATTGTCCAAGTTAAATGTCATTTTTTCTTTAAATTGAGCGATCTTCTTCTTCAAAATGCTTATGAGGAAAAGGGAGAGTAACAACATTTTTTATGGATAAAGAAGGTGGGCTAAAGAAAATAGGGACATATAGTGACTAAATTATAATAACCCCTTCACAGTGGATCACCTCTTGTTTCTTTTTTCTTTTCTTTTAAAGATAAGCCAAGCAATTCGTTCTCTTAAGTTGCCTTTCTTCATGGGAGCATATTGTTTATGTTCATAGTGTTGGGAAACTAAGTTGGGATCCGATCTAGACCGTAGCAGAATAATCAAGAAACTTTTTCATAACTTTTGATTTTCTAAAAGCCAAGATCTATTTTAATTCTATAAAGTAATTAACACAAATCATAATTTTAATTCGTACCTTATTCTGAAAATTGATCTTTGTCTTATCGTATCCCTCAAACTATTCTCGAAACTGATCCGTCTCAACCACCGTAGCCATACAAGTGTCTAACCTCTAACGGTATCCATAAGACAGGTTAAGATAACTTTGTAACTCTTACAACGAGGGTTAAACAAAAAGTGCAAGCTTCATAGAACTTAAGCCTATTTATAATAAGTTTTGGACGTTTTAGTAATTTAATTGAAATTAAATTCTAATTTCAATTAAATTTTAATTAGAATTACAAATAATTCTAATTAAATACCAAATATGCTCAAATAAGATTCAACGTCTTATATTAATTCTTATTTATTAAATATCTCATATTTAATAATAAAGTTTTTCAAACTTTACAATCAAGTCTAACTTAATTAAAATATCTTTGCTTTCATCAACTCATTCTTTATATAAGCCTTATTAGGTTCCCAAATATGGTGGCAATGAATATAAATTATAATTCTTATTCATAATTAGAATGAGGTAAGTTAAAACTCTTTCTATTTTTTCTTTAATTCTCTAATTAAACAACTTATAATTATAGATCAAGATTGGCATCTAGTAGCACATCATGATCACCTAAATATTTCAGAATGTCAGTAGTTTTGACTAATCTTTCAGTGCATGATTTTTTTCGTATAATTCAATCCTTTCATCATATAATGTTTCGATTAAAGATAAATTATGGAATTAATTTCTACTCTATTTTGAGTTCAATCATATTAGTTTTCCGTCATTAGCTATTGATTCAATCAATGACATTTTTAAACTATTTACAAAACATCATTTTACCTTGGCCAAGTATTTTCTGAATCAATAATAACTGAAAACAATAGAACATTCTCCCGAATAACTTTATGATGATAAATCATATATTGATTACTCAACTACCTTCATATAATTCATGCTACATCCAATGACTTCCGATTGAACGATCCATGATTGAATAGGTCATAAGTATTTCAAAACATATCAATCCCTATACAAGATAACTTTAGAAATCTCAAGTCAAATGATCACTTATACAATCATCACAACAAGAATTTTCATAAACATACAAGTAATGTTCCAAATGAATTTCTCATATTGAGCCTATTTAGTGAACTTGTTCTCTAACAAACACCCACAAGTTTATTTAAATATATTTATACTTTAATTTATGAGATCAACAACTTCTTTCACAAGAAAAAATATAACGTATGCTAGTTTTTTTTTATGTTCTATTAATGTCCAGTCTTAATAGAACAATTTAGGAATAATGCATAAATGCAATATGAATCTCATAATTATAATCTGATTAAAATTTCATTTGCAATATATAGTTATCTTATGAGCTTTATCATACACATCCAAACATGTAAGATAAAAAATGATTTTTAAATAATTGTCACTAAACTAAGAATAAACTGATTGGTTGTAATGCATAAACTAATATAATGTTGGGTGAAAATTGAATGAATACTCAACTTTATGGCGTGTTTGCAATATTGTTATTATAAAATTAACAAAATTTTGAAGCTAAAATATAAGTAATAAAATTTCTTAATTAACCATAAAGTTAATAAATCAAATAAAGATAAAGTTAGAACTATTTTTTGTATAATTACCTTAATTTCTTTTCTTAAAAGACTTCGACAATCTATAATTTACATTAAGAAGTCAAAATATTGAAAAAAATAGCCTTATCAATTTTTGCAGAAGAATAGAACTACAGTTGCACTTAACATTCTGACTTGTAAGTTTAAATTTTAGTTTTGGCTGCAGTTTTGATTAAAAAAATTCTTATTGGTACCAATAAATCGACCCAGTTGGCATCTTATCGAGTGTAGTGGAATGATGCTTTCAATTTTATATTCCACGTACGTATCTGGTGCCGGTGTTAACTTGCCAGCATCCTTACAACTTGTTTGGTATGAGGGAATAAGAATTCTATTCCTAACGTATTATTCGGTAATTATTAAACCTACGTTTGGTTTAAAACAAACACATAGCATTCTACGTCAATAACTATTCTTCAATTTTACAGAATAGGTAAAACCAACTGATACCTATTTTTAGTTAATCGACGAATCTGTAATCTTCTTCTCCATCTAAAAAGCTAATAATAATAATAATAATAATAACAACAACAACAATAACAATAAAAATCAAATTAAAAATAATTGATAAAATTAAAAACAATAAGTAGAAAATTTATAATAATAATTAATATTAGTATGAATAATTAATACTAATAAGAATAAAAAGTTAACAAATGATGATGATGATGATGATAATAAAGTTTATAACAACAATAATAACAATAATAATAATAATAATAATAATAATAATAAATTAGCATTAATAATAATAATAATAATAATAATAATAATAATAATAATAATAAGGACATTTTGGTCTTTTGTTACCTATCCCT
>JANITW010000006.1:31575948-31593998 GCA_027564335.1 Erythroxylum williamsii | reverse complement strand
ACATGGAAAACAATTTTATTATCATATTATGTTTATTGTTTTTATTCTAATATGATAAGTCCTTCATTAAATTTATACACTTGCCATTATAATGGAGATTATGATAATGAGAGTCAAGTCTTTACAGTTTAATCTAAAAGTGTACTTGATCATAAGATTATCAAATAAGGACTTTAATGATTCGGTTAGATCAATATGTATGTAATAGTATCTACTGGATGGATATTAATAGATCTCATTTACTAAGTTACATATATAAATGATGCATATAGAGATATAATCATTAGACTGACCAAACTAAGAATTTCCAATGGCTAATATTACCTATGAACTGTCAAGTGGGATATTCTCATAAGGATTTAAATGTATATATTTCCTTTGACTTAAGATCATCATAGTAATCAATAGGTCACTTATTATGTCTTGATGTCGGAAACTTAGTGTGTAAATGTAACATCCTGTTCCTATATTAAGGGTTAGAACCCTAAATTTCTATGATTGAGAAATAGCAATGAGAGATTAGAAAAATGCATTTCAAGCTTAGCATACACATATGTAAATTTGATTATTGCACATTAAATGATTGTATATGCATTTATTGACATTTTTCGGGTGCAATTGATCTATAAAGGTGATTGTATTTAGAATTGCGAATTATATGTGTTAAAAATTAATTTAGAGAGTATATTTATCGACTCAAATTTTTGGTAAAAATTTGGATATTTCCTTAAATTTAAGGGTATTTTTGGACTAAGAAAAATACCAAGTAGCATAACAATTGATAAATGGTAGTAGAATTAACTGTCAAATGGCAATAAAAATTTTGATAAACGACTTTGGAATTTAATGACGTATGTCATTAAAAATTGGGAGACAATTGGAGTAGAAATTGGAGACAAATGGACTAGTTTATAAAAGACCAAGAAGAGACCTTGAGAGAGTGACATATGGCAAGTGACAAGTGACAAGTGTCACTTGCCACATCACTTGTTTAAATCACGAATTTATTAACTGAAATATCATATTTTGGGTCTTTCACTTGCTAAATAGGTATATGCTTCTTTCATCCCCATCTTCTTCATTTTCTCTCTTCTTCACTCATGACACTCTCTACTCCAAGCTTCAAAATGGAATCTTGCTTTCTTCCATTACTAGCCACTTAACTATCTAGCTATCTTCTTCTTGTTTCTAAAAGACCCAACCCATTTCACCTTGAAGGTTAATGATCATGGGATGCATGTGAAAGGCTAGGGTTAAATGTAATTTAAAGACAATAAAACCAAATAAGTTAGTATAAGCATTAACTCTTCTTGATTTGCTGAATGAAGCATATTTGATGATAATTAGAGGTTAAATGTTCATAAATTGAGGATGGGTATATGCAAAAATGTAAGTGAGTAACGTGGGTAGATTAATGTCTTGCTTTTACATGTATGATAAGTAATTATCTATAAGTTGTTATAGAGATGTTTTTGAGGTAGAATGATCATTATAATGGTGTTTGGATGAGTGCAGTAAATTGAAGAATGAATGGACATGGTCGATGTCCTGTTTTGTGTTTATGACTAATAGACTGTTATGACTTATTTTGGGAATGTTTTGAGTTGTAAATTGAGGTGAGAATGAAGAGGAAATGAAGTAGAAAAGATGATCTAGGTAAAAAATGTGTTAGATGTAAAATGTAGGAAGTTATAAAAATCTAGAAAATTGGAAAAGAGTGGCTAGAATATGTTAGCGGTAACATTTTCCACTGATTATGCATCTGTAATTTAGCCATAACTTGCTCTGTAGATATCCAAATGAGAGGATTTTTATCTGGATTAAATTAGAGACATATGGATACATTTTTTATGAAGACATCATATTAAAATTCTATCTTTAAGAGCTTCAAATTTTGACTTGAAGTTGAATACTAGGTGCAGAAAGTTAATGATGAATGTGCATGTATGTGTATGTTCTGTTATTAGTGTTCATGATCAATCATGAAATATAATTTGTTTGTGGATGATATTTAATTGAAATAGAGTTAAAATGATGGGAAAATGAGGAGAAATTAAATTAGAAATGATAGACCAAGCATAAGGTAGTGAATGTAGTAAGCAAAAAGTTAGAAATATGGAAAATGAGGATGCAATTGGATAAGTTTGGGGAAAGAGGCATAACTTTTTTTGTAGAACTCGAATTGAGGTCGTTTAAGTATTCTATCAAAGAGGACTTCTAGTTTACAACTTCTCTGAAGACCCTAAAAAGAGATTTTGATGTCTATAAAGTCAAATTTTCAAATTTTTGTAACTGACCTGTGAAGGTACAGTCAGTGGATATGGATGTCCACCTAACGAACATTTACTAAACATGGGGTCTTAATTAAGGCTTAATTAGAGCTTGAATTGAACCTAGAATGATGCTTTGATTAAGTGACTAATGCGTGGTATGTTTGAAGTGATAATTAGGGTTATAACTTAGTGAATGAATGGATGATAGCAAAGTACCAAAGGCATGAGGATAATAGGAATGAAGATGATGTTCATATGATAGGAGTTATGATTCAAAGGAGTTGAGTAATATGTATTAAGTGATTAACTGTGAATAAGAATTGGGTATTATGAGAGCTTATAATGTTAGAAAACAAATGATGAGAAATTGAGATATAAAATGAGGATGAGTATAAGATGTGAATTTAGATAATATACCCAGAATTGCCATTGAGCATGCATTATACACAACAGATATACATATGTATGTGATTGAGTGTTTATAAGATTGTGCAATTGTTAATGTGTGTGCAATGTATGTATTGCATATTGTTGATGTGTAGGATAAAACGTCTGCATCTAGATGTTTCCAGATCATGGAAGCTAATGTTAATCTAAAGCGTACTGTGAGTCGACTTAGATGGTCTCATTTCATTATTGTTATGTTTTAAATTTCTACATTGAATGACTACTGATATGATTGATATATAATGTGAATATGATTGTATTGATTCTGCACATTGAATGTCTGAGGCGTTTAATGCATGTAAAAATTATTGGAAGTGCTCATTGTACGTGAATTGGACGGACTATGTGTTTTCTTAACTTGATTATTGAATGCTAGACCAAGTTTCGAAGAAAAATGTGAATGTGCATATGAATGAAATAAGTGATTTTCAACTTAAATGTTGAATACTGGACTAAGATCTGATAACATGTAAAAGTGAATGTATAAAGTGATTGATTGATCATATGTGACTGATGCATTTCATGACATGAATGCATGATAACATAAAGACTATTATGACTAGAGTACCCACCAAAAAAGAGCTTAAAGCTCAGAAAGTGAAAAGGAGCTTAAATCTCATAATGTAATTAAGAACCAAAGGCTCACTATATATAATGAGCTCGGTATCTCCAATGAATACAGGACAATTATCAATGAGCCCGGTATTCACAATAGATATGGGACAGTTATAGGCACTCGTCACAACAATAATAATTGAATGTAAGTCTTATGAGCACTGCATATGCATATAATATGGTTGAAATAAATAGTTGAATGATTTCTGAATGTGATAAATGTTTTAAGTGAAGATTGATGTGTTATGTGTTATGTGATTGATGTGTTATGTGATTGAATGAGCCATCAAGGATGGTCCACTCACTGAGTTCACAAAACTCACCCCAAAATTGCAATATTTTGCAGGCTTAGAGAAAATCTCTAGTTAGACAAATTGGAGTCTAGCCACTGCATTCGAGTAAGAGATAGAAGTTAGGATCAGTTTGCGTCTGCATTTGTATTTCTTTAATTTTGTATCAAATTGTATTTTTCGCAATTATTGTATCATGTGTAATTGAATAATTCTGTTTATAATAACTTTCTAAATTGGAAAAGTTTGTAAATAAGATTGATCAATGAGTGTAGTAACACTTTCCAAATTGAAAATGTTTGTAAATAAGATTGATTAATGAGTGTAGTAACGCTCATGAATGAAATTGTTTATGAAAAAAGGGTTCGATTTGTTTATTGATTTTCCGTGTATGTGTGCATTGTTTTGAAAATTTTGTAATGAGCTCGACTGTTTGACTGTTTTAGCATGTCACCTTTGCAGTGTACATACTCGAATATTACTTAGGATGTCGGGTAAGTGTCTTGTGAGAATGGAGTGTTACAGTAAAAACATTAGTTGAATGATCATTGGATATAATTAAGTACCCTATCTGATTAGTGATGAGTCAAGATGAGATTTATCGACTCTAAGTAATGAATTTGAGTTCTATGTTGTCATTAATCTTAATGGTTATTTCAATACCTTGGTCAAGGCGATTGAATGAGAGAAGAAAAGGAGTTTTATAAATCATTCATCAATCATTAATGATCGACATGTAATATAGTTAGTTATCTAATAGAGTTTGACAGTTAAACCATATCTTACGATAATCTGAAGTTGTAATGATGGAAGGCAATAATATATGATAATTAACTAGATTCCGTCTTTATAAGGTTGTTACTTCACACTATACAGTCGTTGAGAAGTATTGCTAGATGTCAACCTTGATTAGTAATTAATTGGATTAATTACTACCGATGAGCCTATGTGGTCACACACTTACGAGTGTAATATTTCCTGTTTATGATTATTTAATTTATTATGAGATAATTTATTAAATAATCTATATGACATATTATTATATTTTTTGCTAGCACAGAAAAATATAATTAATATTGGAAATTCTCTTGTACTAAATAAATGAATACAATAAAATAGTTTTATTTTATTTCATTTTATAAATAATAATTATTATTTAATTAAAAAATGTAATGTTGGTTATTGTTTTGGTTTTATCATTAACCAAAACAATAAACATTGTAACGGTTACAAATGACGTTTCATTTATGCACATGAACATTGAGTATTGTGTGCATATAGAAAACCGAAAGTGGAAACTAGAAGTTCTCTTGGTTTTCGATTTTTTTGGTGGATGTTACTACAAACAAAAAGAAAGGGTGTGCGTTTATAAAAGAAACAGTGAAGAAAAGGTGAGGCTTTTGTTTTTTGTGCATTGAGAGTAAAACAAAGAGAAGAATTTGAATATAGAGATATTCATTGTTTTTGTACGTTAGATCGAAAACAAAGATATAGAAATATTCTTTGTTTTTTGTTCTTTGTACTGAAATATAAACAAGAAAAGAAGTTTGAGAAAATTGTTTTCTCTACTCTTGAAGAAAGGGTTCTTCAAATTTATCCATAATCATATCAAGTGTTGAAAGTGGGACATATTTTTTTGGTGTGGAGAACATAGAGATTTCATAGTTTCGAAGTTCAGTATTGATCAATCCTCACGAATTCTAGGTATTTATTTCTACCTGTTCTGATTATAAGTATGACTTTTAAATGCAATATTTTTATTTCCGCTACGTATTACAATCCTTCAAATTTTGGGTTGTAAACTTAGAGAGAAGTCAAATGTAAAAAAATATAAACAGAAGGTAGATATAAAAAATCTATCGAAAATAATCATATTCAGGATCTCTTCCTACTCTTTCTCATCCTATAATTATGTAACGTACATTGTTCAATTCTTGTATGCATTGCCAAAGAATAAAGTTTTATCTCTACATCATGCACTCAACCCCAAAGGCCAAAAAACAAAAGGGAAAGATTAGAAGAGATAGGATCCTCTGCCTAACTCTATCCAATCAAACAATGATGTCATTTCTACTTAAATTTTGTTAAATCTATTAATATTCCACATTTCATGGCTTATGAGCCAAGCCGACCCCAGTCAACATCTTCATCTTCATTCTCACAAAACCAAAAATTTTCGGACATTCCCCTTCTTTTCAACACTAACCTTCCCTAGAGTCCTTCACTTTCACTAATCTTCAAATCCTTAAAAGACCATCGTCACTTAGAACACCTCTCACCATCTCGTCTCTCTTCGCCCCTTCCTACACTTTATAATACCCAAATTCTTGAATCTTAACCACATCAAAGCGTGCAACTTTTTACAGAGGCCTTGATTCGGTTCTCGACCTAATCTCTTAATATGGATTACATATTGAATCCCTCAATATTTTCAGTCAATCCTACTTCCCTTTGCTTTGTATGTGAAGGTTGGGATTGAAAGTGAGGAATTCATAACTTAAGATTTATAAACCTCAGTTTGTGCTCTAGAATAAGAAGCTCAACCTTCTTTACACTAATGAGAAATTATCCTTTATTTGAAAATCTTAGAATCG
Organism: Erythroxylum williamsii; assembly: GCA_027564335.1. NCBI lineage: Eukaryota > Viridiplantae > Streptophyta > Magnoliopsida > Malpighiales > Erythroxylaceae > Erythroxylum > Erythroxylum williamsii. The sequence continues at coordinate 31,587,779 of JANITW010000006.1, read as the reverse complement.
AGAAGACTAATCTTAGTGTTAAATATATAATGAAATATTCGGTCAACCATTGAGTCAAATCTCTTAACCTTAACAGGGAATAATAACTTAAGTGATGAACACGTAAAAGATATTTCCTTGTCTTACCCTGGATTAGAAGTGCTAAAATCAGTTATTTTCCTTCTATCACAGAAGAAGTGATTAGAAAATTTTTTAGAAACTACAGGGAAATCTTGTATTTAGAGATGAACAGAGGTCTAGGGATAAAGAATACTAATTTAAAATTTGAACTTCCTCAATTAAAGATATTGCAATAAAAGGGACCAAGAATGGACGATGAAGCATTGATGGTGATTTTTAAAAAATGTCCTGGATTGGTGCGATTAGACCTGGAGGGTTGCCTAAATGTGACAACAAAAGGGGTGACTCAAGTGACAAAAAACTATAGACTGTAGGAGATTAAAGAATATAAGTTTGAAATGGTGACGTGAAACTTGATATTATAAATTTCTTGGTGTTCTCAAGGCCATCGTTGAGAAAAATAGTCATGCCATGTGGATTTTCTACATCTCATAACCAAGTAACATTCTTCTTGCAACATGGATTTATACTTTTCCAAGGGTACCTTTTAGAGCTTTGGAGTGTATTTGGCTGAATTGTATAGAGTTGTTTTTTTTTTCTTGGATTAAATTCTTTAAGAAGTTCAATTGTACTCACTTGAATTGATAATATCCTATAGCTTTTTGCTTTTTCTTTTCAATATCATTTGTTGTCTCAGCAAACTCGCTTTATATAAAAGTGTATCAACTTTTATGAGTAACTGTCATTCTTCTTCATTCTTCCTGAGTTTCTTTGGTTAAGTCCATGAAATCTGTATGGTGTTCCCAAATACTGACTCTCTATGTAGTCACCAATTTTGATCAAAAACCAATACAAAATTACCATTTTGATGCTTCAATTGGAAGTTTTTCAAATACTCTTTAAATATGTGACTTTAACATGCACTTGCACACTCATGCAAGCTAAGTAATGGTCATGACTTGCATGCATAACAGTGCAAGTTAAGTCACAATCGTGACTTACATGCATGATCGTGCAAGTTAAGTCATGGTCATGACATAACTTCTGCCTAAACATTCCCCTGAATTTGGTTTACAACTCAAATAGTTAATGTTCACTTATTAAATATGAAGTGCGTCATATATAAATTGAAGATTTTTCATTAAAATTGACCAGCATCTTTCCAATTAGGAACAATAAATAGCACCTCGTAATAAAACTATTACTATACATAGATAAAACAACAAAAGCTTTAAGGCTTGTCAACACACATGAAGATAGATATTGAGAACTACTAATACCTACAATCTACCAACTGTTAGCAATCAAATTTGAAAACAAAAGTGTGTGACTGCCAATTATAGATGTTATTTATAACCCTTTAATAACCCCCTCCCCCTATACTCATATTTTCCTTATTTCTAGATCTTATTTGGGCATTCTCCGTTTTTTACACTTGTAGCCACCACACTGACGCCATTCCTTCCCTAGTCTCCAACTGTAGCTGCCACATAGTCGCACGCCCTCATGCCCAGCCATCTGTGCCACATCGCTATTATACACAGTGACCGTCCTTCTCATCCGAACCTCTGTTCATCACCCTGACTAAGGACGCAAGCCTTTGTACCTCATACTTAACAACATTTTAGGATCTAATTCACTTTTATTGATAAGCTTTTACTATCAAGGTACCATATTTTTGCTTTTCATGTCCATCTTTTTAAAACATATTGACTCGGTATTCTCAAAATATTTTTCAAGATAAAAATCTTCAAAACATGAGAACATAAAATGCCAGCAAACTCAAACTTTTGGCAACTACAATGGACTTCATCATTTGATGAATTATAAGTGACCATATTAGAGTAACTCTTCCTTATCAGAGTGATCTCTTATTTTGTAATTGTATTATCTTCACCACAAAGAAGAAACTAGAATCATAAGAATTATTCCATTGATCTTGAAAACATTTAAACACTTCTAGTATAAATGTGCCAAATACAAAGTTGATGATGAATTTCAGGCCATCTTGAAGCTAATTGCTTTGCCATTTTCACATCCTAGTTAGTAAGAATAGTTGTAGGCTTTTTCTCAGACATGGCTCTTACAAATATGTCGAACAACTACTCAAATGTAAAAGCCATCTCATTGTACAGTAGTGTAACACCAAAAACTGCAGTTTTCTTGTGATGGTTTACACCTACAAACAAAGCAAGTGGACAAACCTCACTATTTTTCTTGTAAGAAGTATTGAAGCAAACAATATCACCAAAATCTAAATAATCATTCCTCATCTTTACAGCTGACCAAAATATATTAGTTATCAAATCATCTTCATCCACTTGAATGGCATAAAAGAAATTTTGATCTTCAAATTTCATTTATATATATTCTAACATGCCACCTATATCTCCCTTTTCATATCTTTGCTCTTTTAGATCTTAAATAATTCTTGTAATCCTCTGGGATAAAGGTAAGATTGTTTCTTCCACCTACTTGTCTGACCATAAGATCATTGGATGCTTTTGGTGGAATTTTCACATCATTAGCCATTTGAATTTGCATTGCTATAGCTGAGGATATCTTTTAGTGACTTCTATGCCAATGTGTTTTCTTAGGACTCGAAAGATAGTGATTGTGATCCTCAACAAATTGAATCACTTGGAATCTTCTAGTTTTCACACTATTAACTTTCATTCTTACTTGATAACCAAATCTTATTTTTGAATGTGGAGCTCTTATATACACATCTCTTTTGTCAAACATCCTTTTACCTTCATCACTACAAAAAAGAAGCCTACTAATCAATTTATTATATTTATCTTTGTGACTTTTTCTCCTTCTTATTCCAAAGTCGACATGTTTGGCATACATTAAATAAAATTGATAAGCTTGTTCTTCCATCGCAAACTCCATGGCAATTTTTGGTATTAACTATATTGGAATAGACGAGTCGACTTTGTTCAAATTCTCCTTAGAATTCAGATGCATCGAATTAGTTGACTTCATATTACTACTCTCATTGACAATGCCAATTTCATCATTCTTATGCTACTCCTTCTCAAGTTCATATTCTAATCGACGGTATGGAGTAGATCTACCTTCGATCATTTTGTTTAATACTACATTCAACACTTGTCAAATTCACAAACGACGTATCAGTATGGCTTTATTTTTAGATAAAATTATTAACACAAGGAAAAAGGAGTGTTCACAAACTACTGGGAACGTTAGATGGTTAGATTAAGGAGCAAAATGTATTTTAGTTTGCTCTACATAGCTTATTTAATTCCTATAACATAAAAAGTGATTAGAGAATGAAAGGTTTCATGTTGTGTAGTTATAGGTTTTAATCTTCACTCTGTTTGACCAACTAACACCTGAAAACTCCCAATAAATGAATAATATGCGTTAGAAGGCCTTATACCAACTAGAAGTCAACATTATCCCCAATAAACTCTGAATCAAATGTTTATATTTCAAATTAAAGCAACTCAATCTTTATTATACACAGTAATTATCACTCACATAGATGTATAAATAAAAACAAAAGAAGTTAGATAGGAATGACTTCCATGCATCAAATAATCAAAGTATCTTCAAAAGTTAACTTTAAGGAAAACATAAAGACTATCTTAAGTTTAAGAACCACCAGAGGAGTCACGCACTAAAGTACCTTATAACTCTCCACATTAAAAATAATAATAATATTAAATTACTATAATGATGTCTTTCAAAACACAAACGAATCACCAATAGGGTCATAGTATAGAGACTTCAAAAGAGGTAGACATTAAAGGGGACATTCATAAAAAGGTGGTTTCAAGTCTACTGAGCCATTCTCTCAAGAAATATTTAGATACACAGAGAAAGAGGGAATGATAATTTAAAAAAAAAACAACAAAGAAAATCTATAGATGAAAAAACAAACAAAACTTACATGAGAAGAGACTTGAAAGTCATCAAAATCTTATCTTTCTTCCCCTGTCACTGGTGGAGGACAAAGAACAATGAAAAAGTTGTCATCTTAATTATATATAATAATGTCTTGCATGATGGGTGTGTTAAGAGCAACATTAGATTTTACACAATCCTAATTTTTGGAAATATTTCAAATTGTCTTGTTCCTTATCTTCTACTTCTTTACTCTACCAAATATGAGAACAAAGTTAATTTGCTTTATGAAAAATTACACTGACAGGGGAAAAAAAGCTTTCAAAGATATGAGAATCAGAAAACAAAGAAGCGTAGACACAAGTTGATGGGTGGGAAATCTTTTGTGAGATTGCTTTGGTAATGACACACAACAACCATTTGATGTTTCTATGTTATCATTTACACTCATCATCATTATGGTACTTGTTACAAAGTTTTTTCTTAGACTTGAACTTTCACCACAAGTCGCGCCCACCTTTGTACGTCAATCCCACTTAGGTCCGCTTAACTAAGATTCAGCCTTCTCACGTGAATGTTGCCAAACAAATCCGTTCTCCAACACCTCACGCGCACACAAATGTTTAAGTGTTTCCCTCACACACGAAAAGAACATATGTGTAATAGAGTAAAGAAAGCAACAAGAGATTTTTAAATGTAGCCGAAGCTACCTCTTTCATTAACTCTCAACAAAATGTTAATAAAAGATATGAGTATCTCCTACTCGAAGCACTCAAGAAACTCTCTACTCGAAGCCCTTACAAGAACTCCCTATTTGAAGCCCTTACAATGAGAACTCTCCCCCAAAAGCTCTCAACTCTCAAAGCTCTTAACTCTGATCTAATCTGATATGATGAATAGGTCTCAACTCTAATGGGCTACTTATAGGCTCCTTTAGATGACTAAGAGTCCTAATAGAACTCTACTAGCTAAGATCACAATTTTATCCTATCTAATAAGATTACATCACATTTAAAAGATTTACCCTATCTAGGAAAGATTATCCCTATCCGCAAAGATCTCCTCTATCTTCAGATGATCCTTCCACCTGATCTTCATCTCTTAAAGATGATGTTCATCCACTGTGATCTTATCCACCACGTCATCATATGCCACATCATCCACAGCTGCCACGTCACTACTGATGTGTCCTCACCACAGCCTATCCGCACATAAGTCTATTAATGCACGTCCATGGACAAGTCCATCTTCCATGATCAAGCTCATTCATGGTGCAGTCTCGTCGCTCTATGACTAAATCACAAGTCACATTCCGAATTAGTATTTAACCTCGCACATATTACATACCTTTGACCTGCCTCGTTGAAGTTAGGTGTTTATGTGCCTCGTCATGCTTGCATGCCTTAGCACATCCTCGCGGGGTCTTTCGCATACTTTTGCACCTTCTCGCACATCCTCAGGTCTTGCATGACTTAGTTTTTCAACTGCACGTGACCTTGCATTCGAATCTCACTTCTTGTCGAAGATTTCTATCAATGCATGCCTACACGTATCAAATCTCGCCTACTCTCGAGATCTCCATCGATACTTCCCAAATCTCTCGCCTATTTCGTAAGTTCCTAGGGTTTTGCTTGCCAGCTGGCAAGACTTTTCCTTGTTTCCTCATCAACTAGCCTTCCTCGTGCTGACTTACGTGCCAAGCACATTGGCCAAGGCTCACCAACACTTGCACGATCCTACAGTCTAGACTTAGGGATCTAACAAACCACCCCCACTAAAAGAATTCGACGCCCTTGTCGAAATAATTTATAGGCACTCCTCCACGAGCGGCTCCCTCGAAGACTCCTTCGCCGACTGTCAAAGACTAGAGCAAGCCTTCTCTTCCAATGGCACCTTTTTTTTGCACCGTCTCCTCTTTCCATCGAGTTTGCTTTTACATGGGCACTCCTCCACAAAACCTATACAATTTATAGAGGCGATATTGTTGATGGCCCCTTCTTCCAAGTCATCTTCATCGCTCCCTCCTTTGTCCTTCGCGACTATGGAGTTCATCTGCTCCTCACCTTTCTTCCTTAATGAGCATTCTCGAGCCAAATACGGCCCTTGACAGATGAAGCATGCAATCGGTCCCTTCGATTGCTTCTTCTTATGTTGAGAAGATTCTCCCACCTTCTCCTTGCCATCCCGGTTTCCACCATTTTTTTTGCCCTCTCCATTTGTTTGAATTGGTGGTGGCAATTGGAAATCCACTACGGCATCTGCCGCCGCTATTGCGCTAAAGAGCTCCTTCACGTTCTGCCTCCTAAGCTCCATTTATGCCTAACCTTGCAAGCTGCTAATGAAGTTGAAAAACTTGTCCTCCTCCGACATGTTTCGCATGTCCAACATCACCGATGTGAACTTCCTCACATACTCCCTCACTGAGCCATCTTGCTTCAAACCCTTCAAAGCTTCCCTTGCGAGCCATGAAGTGTTGTTAGGTAGTAACTGATCTGTTATCTCCTTCTTCATCTTCTCCCAAGTGTCAATGGGAGGTCTACCTGCACTAATGTCATTGGAGGTTCTCGTTCTCCACCACAGCTTCGCATTACCTACCAGGTACATCATTGTGATTGACACCTTCTCCGAGTCCGCCACATTTGCCACTACAAAGCACGGCTCCATATCCCATAGAAAATTTTCGAACTCCTTAGCACTCCGTTTGCCATCAAAAACTTGTGGCTCTCGCACCTTTACCATAGTGCTTTCCACTCGGACACCCATCTCATGCCTCGTCATCACAAGTTTGAGCACCAATAGATCATAGCTCATCTCCTCATGAGCCTTCACCTGTTCTTCGAGCGCTCTCATAGTAGCTTAAAGCTCCCTCTCTAAGGCTGCTATACGTTCCAACAAATCCCTTATCCGTCAGCAATAGAGACTTAAGAATCACCTCTATTCTAGTAACCCTTTCCGTCAGATTACTTCCACCAGCCATCACTCTTGATTGTCTCTGATACCAGTTGTTACAAAGGTTTTTCTTGGACTCAAAATTTCACTGTAAGTCGCGCCCACCTTCATACGGCAATCCCACTTAGGTCCGCTTAAATAAGATTCAGCCTTTTCATGTGAATGTCACCGAACAAATCCGTTAGCCCTTCAACACCTCACGCGCACACAAGTGTTTAAGTGTTTCCCTCACACACGAAAAGAACACAAGTGTAATAGAGTAAAGAAAGCAATAAGAGAATTTTAAATGTAGCCGAAGCTACCTCTTTCATTAACTCTCAACAAAATATTAAAAAAAGACATGAGTACCTCCTACTCGAAGCACTCAAGGAACTCCCAACTCGAAGCCCTTACAATGAGAACTCTCCCTCAAAAGCTCTCAACTCTGATCTAATCTGATATGATAAATAGGTCTCAACTCTAATGAGCTATTTATAGGCTCCTCTAGATGACTAAGAGTCCTAATAGAACTCTACTAGCTAAGATCACAATCTTATCCTATCTAATAAGATTACATCACATTTAAACAATTTACCCTATCTAGGAAAGATTATACCTATCCACAAAGATCTCCTCTATCTTTAGATTATCCTTCCACGTGATCTTCATCTCTTAAAGATGATGTTCATCCACTGTGATCTTATCTGTCACATCATCATGTGCCTCATCATCCACAGCTATCATGTCACTGCTGATGTGTCATCACCACAGCCTATCCGCATATAAGTCCATCAATGCATGTCTATGGACAAGTCCATCTTTCATGATCAAACTCATTCATGGTGCAGTCTCGTTGCTCTATGACTAAATTACAAGTCACATTCCGAGTTAGTATTTAACCTTGCACATATTACATACCTTTGACCTGCCTCGCCGAAGTCAAGTGTTTATATGCCTCGTCGTGCTCACATGCCTTCGCGCATCCTCGCGAGGTCTCTCGCATACTTTTGCACCTTCTCGCCCATTCTCGGGTCTCGTATGACTTAGTTTTCCAACTCTGCCGGCCTCGCATCCGAATCTCACTTCTCGTCGAAGATTTCCACCAATGCACGCCTACATGTATCAAATCTTGCCTACTCTCGAGATCTCCGCCGATACTTCCCGCATCTCTCGCCTATTTCACAAGTTCCTTGAGTTTTGCTCGCCAACTCGCAAAACTTTGTTAGCGAGCAAAACTTTGCCTTGTTCCCTTGTCAACATGCCTTTCTCGTGCCGACTTATTCCAAGCATTGGCCAAGGCTCGCCAACACTCGCACGATCCTGCAGTCTAGACTTAGGGGTCTAACAGTACTCTAGTAGTATTTGTAATGATTATATTCTCATGTAGTATTTGTATTATTACCTTTTTTTAATTTGCTAGTAATATAATAGTGATTTGAATTTTCATTTTAAGTCATTCATGCATAAATAAATAAACAAAGTTTTTCTACTAATATCCCACTGATTTAATTATGGTGCACTTTTTTACGTTTATTTCTTAATTTCAATTATTGCGTTTAATGTTAATGTTATATTATATTAGCAATTGTATTAATTAATTAAAAACGCATTTTTGATTGATAGGCACAACACATGTTTAATTTGGGAGTTGATATTTTCAATGAGAAGTGTGGTTGTTTTCTTCCATGCCTTGGTGACATGTTTTGCATTGATAGAAGACGAAATAACAATTAATGAGTTGCTTCAGGTGATTATACTAACACTAATAGGCTAAATTATAGTTTTCTTTTCTACATAACAAATCAAATCAGTATCCAGCTGGTAAATTAGTATTGCATTCATAAGCCTTTTGTAAATAAAACATTTGGAAAAGAAAAATGACATCTAACAAAACAATCCTCAGGCAATAGCCACCTCCTTCATATATTCACACCGTGCATATTCCCTTGCTCTATCTTTATCAACTATCTTGATCACAAAATTTAGTGGTTCAATAACCAATTTGGATCGAATCTTCATTATGCACTTGTCCACTAAATCAATAGCTGCTTTGAGTGACATTTCGCTATGGTAATGTTGGTCCATCATGGCTAGAGAAAAATATAATCTATAACCAAAAGCTCTCCTATCAACCTTGTGAAGTGTAGCAACCTATTGATTGCGGAAAGAAACAAAGTCATATCCTTTTAACTGACAAGTTTTTTGATCCCACACGACCCTCGCATCTAGAAAAGTTTAAGAACTTTATCAAGAAGAAAAAAAGGAAAAGAATGGAAAAGAGAAAGATAAGTTTCTAGTGAACTGGACAATAATAACAAGAAGCGTTAAAATACCAAAAAGAGGGAGCATAAGATATATTGAAGACAAAGAGGGCACTCCACTTTCCAATTTATTTCGATCTTTCGAATACAAACAAACAAACATCATCCTTATCCACTAAATGCATTGCAAAATTATATAAATTACTAGGTGCTTCTTCTACATAAGATGTACGCATCATAAGATACAAATTGATTTCTTAACGCAGTAAAAGGAAGGGTGGATGACTGCTGAAAGTAGGATATGGATAACCTTTTTAAGGTAATAAAAATTATTCATTAAATAAAATATCAAATCCTACATAGAGAAATTGCAGAACTATGCCTCTGTTTACTGAAAAAATGAGAAGATCGAACATTCACTTTTCTTGTAAAGTCTACATGAACTGAACCATTACAATTTCCCTCAATTATAGAGTAAACCTACAAAAGAGATATGGCCAGACATTTAATACACCATGATTTTCGAAGCTACAACCACAATGTGATTAAATGAAGGCAAAATTGTATCACAACATCTTTATAAGATTAAGGAGATGCCTAGATAAAAGATACATAAACCTCTGAAGTAAATTACCATTATCAAGAATAACTTGAAACCAAAAGATATATCCCTCATCTACCTGTTTAACCCTTTTAATTTGTCATATCCTACTTTATATGGGTCCATACATCGATACTCGTCAATATTGTTCTTCTCCTCTAACATATTAATTTTAGAATACTTCTTCCTTGGAGGCAGGGGAATGTTTAGAAAGTTGATAAGTCACGACACTTAACTTGCACAGTTGTCCATGCAAATCATAGTCATGACTTAACTTGCACGGTCGTGACTTAACTCGCACGACTATGCAAGTGCAAGTTACAATCATGACTTAACTTGCACGACTATGTAAGTTAAAGATAAGTGGTGTGACTTTGGATTTCTCCTATTAAAAGGGGTATCTGAAAAGCTTTCAATTGAAGCATCAAGATGGTAATTTTGTGTTGGTTTTCGATTAAGAGTGGTGACTGCATAGAGAGTCACTATTTGGGAACAACAATAAATATTCCATAGACTTAATCAAACAAACTCAAGAAGAATGAAGAAGAATGACAATTGTTCATGAAAGTTGATACATATTTGTATAAAGTGAGTTTGTAAAGACAATATATGAAATTGAAAGGAAAAGGAAAAAGCTACAAGATATTATCAATTCAAGAGAGTACAATTAAACTTCATAAAGAATTTAATCCAAGAAAAAAAACAACTCTATACAATTCAGACAAATACACTCCAAAGCTCCAGAAGCTACTCTTGGAAAACTAAACATCTATGTTGCAAAAAGAATGTTACTTGGTTATGAGATGGAGAACATCCACATGGTGGGACTACTTTTCTTAGTGACGACCTTAAGAACACCAAGAAATTTATAATATCAACTTTCACATTATCACACCATTTCAAACTTATATCCTTTAATCTCCTACAATTTACAATTTTGTGCTGCTTAAATCAACCCTTTTGTTGCCACATTTAGGCAACCCTCCAGGTCTAGTTGCATCAATCCAGGGCATTTTTTTGAAATCACTGTTAATGTTTCATTGTCCATTCATGGTCACTTTTCTTGCAATATCTCCAGTTTAGGAAATTCAAATTTTAAATTAATATTCTTTACCCCCAGATATCTGTTCATCTCCAAATGCATAATTTCCCTACAGTTTCTTAAAGATTCTCTAATTCCTTCTTCTATGATTGAAGGACAATAACTGATCTCTAGCTATTCTAATCCAGGACAAGACAAGGCAATATCTTTTATATATTCATCAATCAAGTTATTATTCCTTGTTAAGGTTAAGAGACTTGACGCAACAATTGACCGAATATTTCACTATATGTTTAACACCAAGATTAGTCATCTCCATTATAAGATCTTCCAGTGAAGGACAGTTTCTCATAAGTGTAAAGAAGGTTGAGCTTGTTATCCTAGAGCACAAACTGAAGTTTATAAAGCTTAAGTTACGAATTCCTCACTTTCGATCCCAACCTTTGCACACTAATCAAAGGGAAGTGGGATTGGCCGAAAATATCAAGGGATTCAATATGTAATCCACATTGAGAGATTAGGTTGAGAACCAAATCAAGGTCTTCATAAAAGTTGCACACTTTAATGTGGTTGAGATTTGGGAATCTGGATATTATAAATTGTTGGAAGGGGGCGAAGAGAGATGAGATAGTCAGAGGGGTTCTAAGTGGTGATGGTCTTCTAAGGATTTGAAGATCAGTGAAAGTGAAGGAATATGGGGAAGGTTATATGTTGAAAAGAAGGGGAATGTCAAAAAAATTTTGGTTTTATGAGAATGAAGATGAAGACAAAGAGGACGTTGACTAGGATCGACTTGGCTTATAAGCCATGAAATTTGGAAGATTAACAAAGTTTGTAAAATTAAAACAAAAAGGACTATATTTTTCGACTGGATATAGTTAGATAAAATAAGGTTAGACAGAGGATCCCGTCTTAGACGAGAGGGCCCCTCCTTTTAAAGTCAGTCTTTGTTTGTCATATGTTCATGCCTAAATACAAATAAACTCTATTTATGAACTAATTGTGGGAATCTTTATTCATCAATCTCAATTAGCATTTCGATTCTGAAAGTTTAGAGACAAATAAT
>JANITW010000006.1:31568448-31573448 GCA_027564335.1 Erythroxylum williamsii | reverse complement strand
CTCTATGGTCCCAGATCCCCTCTTTTATTATTCTGCAAAGCAGCTCTCAGGAAGTCCTAGCTCTATTAAATTAATTTGCTCTGGTTTATATTTTCTGTTCTTTCAGGGTACTCCCCGCTCTTTAAAGGAGCACCATGAGCTTTTTGCTATGACTCTGGAGTACCGGAAAGAATGCTACGAGGACAGTATCATACAATCTCTGTCAAGGGTCTGTAGCAATGCCACCGCAGATGAAGATGTGGTAGAGTTGGAGCATTTAATTCGTCTTGAAAATGGAACAGAAGTAATGAAGGCCAGGACAACGTGGAAACCAAAAGACATGAACAACAAAGTTTCGACCCCAGATAAATGATAAGATGAGTGGCTGGAAAATGGCAGGAGCGGTGGCTCTGTTAAAGCGTGTACACGTAGACATTGTTTATGTCCCGTTGAACTACTTTTCAAAGATCAAGTTTCATCACCAAAACCAAATCAAAGATTAATAAAAAGGAAAAAGAATTCAAATTTTAATTGTGTTCTATAGTAAGCATCTAGGGAAAACAATATTATTAGCGTTCAATGTATATGATAACTCATAAATAAAAATATTAAGAACCCACTCAAATAGATGACATGATTTTAATTGAAATTAAATATTTTAATTAATTTTAAATTTTTATTCTAAATTGCAATCTATAATTGTAAACAAAATAGATCACGTTTGTTGTGTCTCTCTATCTCTCTCTCTATATATATATACAGTACCTTCTAAATATAATTATTTTATATCTTTTTATATATAGCTGTTAATTACTAATAAAAACTTATTTGAACTTTTAGAATATTAATTTAAAAGCATAAGCATTAAGAGGTTATTTGACTTATAGTTAAGATTGAGTAACGGGACAAAGACCCTGTTTAGCAATCAATATATTACATTAGTTGTTAGCTGATTATATCGGCGATAAGCTGACAATGAATTTGACTAGTGAATAATATTAGTTGTTTACTTAAAGATGCTTAGTAAAATTAGTTGTTTAGTATATTAACTATTTATATGTAAAATAACTTATGAAGATATGAATTAAAAAAAATTATAAGGACTTGAATATTGTATCTTAGTATTTATTTGAATATTCTCATAAGTATTTAGATTTTAGATATTTAATTTCACAAATATTAAGTTTTAAATCTAATAAAAATATAGATCATAGAATAATAATCAATAAATAAATAAATCTCTCTCCTCTCATCTCTCTTAGTAGCGTACAGTATTAGTGAAGTTTAGGATACTTGTGTTTGGTAAAGGGAAAATAATAATAAAAGACGACAGCTTAAGCAATTTATAATAACTTTTAAGTACAATCATCTTTTTGTCCCTTAATTTCTTAGTTGCTAGAGCAAAACGCTTCTCATAGGTGCATTTTCAAAAACAACGGATTGAGTTTAATCTACCAACCCAACAACCCAATCAACTAATTACTAAATATAATTATCAGCGATTTGACATCATCAAATAGCCAAATATCTCTTAATCTACCAAAAAAAGCTGATTAACCATTTATCAAAGGCCAAAGTATGCTTGACCATATTAAGTATGTGAAAAAAAATTTAGGATTTATCATCCGTTTGCTTAAGATATAACATAATGTATTATGTTAAATTAATATAATTCTTTTTTTGAAAGAATAGTTCAACTTTAAAGAAGAGGAGTTACAATATTCGCCCTCAGTACATTAAACCCTACATTCACTTTTACTAATAAACTAGATATAATTTCTGATAAACGATTATAGTTATACAAACAAAAGTATTTATTTACCTTGGATTCAATTAATTAAGATATGCAAAGTAACACTTTTTACTATTTAAAAAAAAAGTAAAAAAAGATTGAAGAATAAAGAAATAATTACCAATTTTTTATTAATCCATTGATATGTGGCAGCTCGGGTAGTTGATGTTAATAAAATGTCTAATGAAATGAAATTCGTGAAAATAAGACTTGGTTTTAAGATATTTACAAAAGTGGGTAGTAATCTTTTTATTAGCTCAAGAGTTATGTTTAACGATTTTGATTTTAAATTTATAATATTTCAAAATTCAAACTAGATTTATTTCCTTATATAAGTAATGGCATAGTTCTTAAAAGGAAATAAAATCATAGGATACTTGCTTGCTTCCTTACAAAAACGTTCTTTATAAATTTGTCTATTTAGAAATGGTTCCATGACATCTGGAAAGTTTTTTTATGAAATTGAATAATCAGCTCTGAAAGTCTTGATAAAACATCTGAATATCGAAGATTTTAGCAAAAATGATATCGCAGATTAAGCAACGGCTAGTTGAGGAAAATGTCTACTTAAGGGAGAGTCATTGCATTTGCAAAACATACGAGACTTACAAAATACCTTAGCAACGTTAATATTCTTGACAGTCATATCAAAGTCTTATTGCCTTAGAAAGTCAAATTACTCTATTTTGAGAGACTGTTAAATCCTTTATATATTTCTTGTTGAGAGCTTGTAGAGTTGTGTTAAACACTAAGAGTGTGGAAGGTTGAAGAACCTTTAAAAATATGTACTTTTGAGCTTAGAAAGGCTCATGAAAATTTACTAGTTGAATTTTATAGTGAAATACTCAAGTTGAAAATTTAGAAACTAGACGTAGGCTTCGTTATAAGCCAAACTAGTATAAATCGATTGTGTTATTCTTTCTCTATTCCTTACTTTTAAATTTCTGCATTATAAGTTTGTGTTTTCAAGAGGCTCCTTCTATTTTTCTATCCCAAGAGGTTTCTTTCACTTTTGGAGCATTAACAAGCTCCTATTGATTAAAAGGTTCCTTTCATTTTTTAGCATTAACAAGCTCTTATCGATTAACAGGCTCCTACCGATTAACAAGCTCCTTTTGTTTTTAATCGCTATCAGGCTCCTGTCTTTTTGAGTCCTACTAGGCTCCTTTTAATTAACTGAATCCTTTTGTCCATGTTAATAGGATCTTTTCGAAAGTTGATAGGCCCTTCCTATTTATAGACTTATTTTGTTTAGAAGGATATTATCATTTGTAAAAGTATCTTGCAGATATTTTGTAACATCCCGTTACTGTTAGCAAGGGCATTTTGGTAAATTGAGACTGACTGACAGGTTTCATTGCATCCACTGACTGAGTATGTTACTGGCCTCTGATTATAGAGGAACAGGTCTATAACATATGCATTTATTCATAGGTACGTGCATTCATAACTTTCCGGCATTTTAATTGTGAGCATGAACTGACTGAACTGACTGGATCGTGATTGATTGAGAAATTAAAAGTAACTGGGTTCAAATAATCGATTTAGAATAGTTTATGAGTGATTGATAACTGATAGTGGCTTATAGGAAATTTTCTAGAAATTCGGAAGAAAATGCCCGGACTAGAAATTTCGGACTGACAGACCAATTGACTGTATAGTACTAAAAGAATTGTCCAATGGCAATGGAAAAATTAGAGTTATACTGCTAGGAAATAAATATGTTGAGCCATTGAAATTTAGAGACTGAAATTTGGACTGATTTGGAGACCTATGTCTATAAATAGCTAGGTTTGAAAGAGATTGGGGATTTTCACCCTAAAGCATTTCTTTTCTCTTCTCCTTCGACGGCGTCTTCGATTCTTCCCCATCGGTGAGGATTCTTCGATTTTTCTTTATGGTTTTCCCTTCATTATGCAAGCTAACTGGTTTATTATGGTTGATGAAGGTTGAGAAGCTTGAGAGTGGGTTATCGTTGAGTTTGAAAGATTTTAGGGTTACGGAGATTTTTGGGGGATTTGTGGATTTATCGTCGATTGGTAAGTTTTAATGGCTTTAATGTTGTTATTACTGGTTGTTTGAGCATTTATGGCATTTATTGGGTTAGATTGAGTAGTTAGGGTGTTAAATGTTGAGATTTAAGAGCATTAATGGCGGAAATCGATCGGAGAAGACGATCGGACCGTCGCACATCGCGACGAGCGCTGAGGCGCCGAAGGCTTCGTCGCGACGAATAAATTAATTTATTCATCGCAGCGAGCAGTTTTCACATCGCGACGAGCGCGGATTTGTGCGACGCGATGAGTGGTTCCCACGTCGCGACGAGCGAGCCTTCCACGTCGCGGCGAACGGACTTAGGTCGCGGCGAAGGAGACAATTCTGATTGGATTAAGTTTTGTTTATTGGGTATAACTTATGGTATAGATCTCCGATAGAGGTGATTCCTGATTCATTGTGAACTAGAGAAAGAGGTCTGCAATTGAGGATGATTATGGGAGTTAGAATTTAACTTAAATGGTATTGATTCATAGAGAATAAGGTCGATTATGGTTCATAGTATGACCTAAATATTGAATTGAGACAATTGGAGTTTTAATTGGGATTTTCAATAGGGATTTTGACCCTAATGGATAGGAAATTGCTATGGGGATTATGAATTGAGGAAAATTGAAATGAATTATAGGATTGGATCAATTATTGTCTATCAATTGAGCGAAGAGTTAGAATGGGGCATAAGAGTTATAAATTGGGTTTTAGCGCCGGGAAAATCGTGAATGTGCATTGTACATCATTTTAACTGAGACATATGCATTACTGAATTGTTTAATTGAGCATCTAGTAATGGGACTGAATTTTACTATTATAGAGGCGCCGTTGGATCGTCATTCCACGGACGTTGTTGGAACTTCCATGCAATAGCTCGAAAGTTACAGGTGAGTAACCTAGTTGGTTTCTCAAATTCCGGACTGTTTAAATGCTCAATGTGAACTGTATGATTACTGAAAATGTTTATGATCAAATGGCATGACTACTAAAATGTGAGCGATTGAATTGCATGCTTTTACTGTATTGGATTGGACTACTGCATGATACTGTGAAATTGCATGATTACTGAAATGTCTGAAATGTGCATGATCGAATGACATGTTTCCACTGTACTGAATTGAACTACTGTATTGGACTGGATTACTGTATGAAACTGGGAATTGAAATACTGGGCTTTTATAGC
>JANITW010000006.1:31549955-31561250 GCA_027564335.1 Erythroxylum williamsii | reverse complement strand
CACACTTACGAGTGTAATATTTTCTGTTTATGATTATTTAATTTATTATGAGATAATTTATTAAATAATCTATATGGTATATTATTTTTTGTGTTGGCACAGAAAATATAGTTAATATTGAAAATTTTCTTGTATAAAATAAATGAATAATAAACTATTTCATTTTATAAATAATAATTATTATTAAAAAAAGGAGAAAAAGGAAAGCAAAAGGCGTTATATGCATTTGGTGGTTTATTGTTTTGGTTTTATATTTAACCAAAACAACAACGAAACGTTGTTGTTGCGAAAAGTTCTTTCCTTGTTTTGAAAAAGTAACGTTAATATAAGACTTACGAAGAAAAGTACATATGAAGATATATTCTTTCATTTTTTTGTGAACTGTACGTAAAAGATAAACGAAAATATAAGTTTTCACAAAGAGAAGAGTTGAACACCGATAGGGCTTGTAATTGCCACCAATTCACGGCTTCGGCCGGTGGACTTGTACGCGATAATGACGACAATTGGCAAGGTGGCTTCTCCCAGCTTATAGGATGGTGCATAGCGCAGTCAGCAGAGCTTTGGGTCGTCTACATAGGTCTCTCCTTGGCTTGACGTTTGAGCTTTCGTCGGCTTAAGCTGGAAGTGGACTCGTTGGGGGTGTACCAGCTCCTTTCTTCTGTGACGTCCCGCTCTCAGTCGGACAACCCTATCGTCATGGTTATCCTAGAACAGAAAGAGCAACATATGCGCAGACTGGTTCGCTGTTCAGGCCGGTCTTGCCGACATTGGTATTATTTATTTCGATGTTACACTTATAGGGTATCATACTCTCCTTTTACAGGATCTGCCGGGTGTTGTTTCCCCGTCTCATTTAGTGTCCTGAGTACTTTTTCCCTTAAAAAAAAAAAGAAGAGAAGAGCAAGATTTAGATAGTCTTTCATCTTTCATCAATTTTCGTTCAGGCAGTATGCGAGCAAACAATGAAGAGAAAAAAAAATTCATACTCTCGTTTTTGTACGTAAAAGATAAACAAAAGAAAAGAGAAAATTTTGTTTTACTCTATTTTTGAAAAAAGGGTTCTTCAAAATTTAACTATAATTATATCAAGTATTAAAAGTGAAATGTACGAGCAATACATAGAGATTTTGCATTTTTATTGAAAGTGGAATGTACGATAAATACGTAGAGATTTTGCATTTTTGATGTTTAGTATGGTTAATCCACACAGATTTCAAATATTTATTTTTATTATTAATATATTTATTAAACGTAATAAATAAATATACGATTACAATTTTTTATTTCCGACGAGTTTGTGATCATACAAAGGTGAATAGAGAAGACAGAGTTGCTACAATGCAATTGAGCTGCAGGTTTTGCATGACCATGGGATTGACAATGCTGGAACTATCAAAAGCTGTCTGTTGAGATATTTCTGCGTAGACAAACAGGGGCCCTGACCCTGACCCGAATCTCATCCCTGTTTTCAACCCTGGTTGACCAGACAGGAGTTGAACATACAGTTGGCCGAGATGCATGCTAAGTGGCAATTACATATCCCCAAAAGTAAAAGACACAGAATTTTGCTCGAGAGTACATATAAAGTTTGTGGGCTTATTAAATTTTCCTTTTGCAATTTAACCTTGGTCAGACAACAAGAAGTCTAACCAGACCTTTCTTTTGTACTATATCACACAACTTAAATCACCCTAATTAGCTCTCCGAGTGAAAATGATTACACCCAGGCTTCCATGTATATATATATTTCAATAGTAAAAACTCTAGTACCAAATTTCACCAGCCATTGGCATCTCATATCAGAAGATTATTTGAATAATCATTTCATTTTCTTCATGATTAACTTTCAGAAATCAGCATACTTCTTGAGTCATTGAAGTTATTTGGACTTTCCCAAGTCATGAACCAAAAACCAAATCTTTGAAAGATCCCAGCGGCGTGCAGTAACCATAGACTACAGCGTCTATCCAAAGAGTCACTCCTGGTAAACCAAAATGCATGAAATACACCCTTTTAGTTTAACACTACCTGCTGGGATACAACGGCTGCTAACATTTCTGAATTTTGGGAGAATGAAGGGATGAGAAGTGAAGTAAGGGCGTCGTGGCACAGAAAGGGATAGAGATTAACCTAGCCATGATATCAAACCAACAGTTGCAGCCCAAAAGAATTCTCGGTTGACAGTATTGAAGCTGAGATGATCACAAAGACTGTCAGTTCATCTATCTTACATACGCAAGGACAATGACAAGAGACAGTACAAGACCAACATTCCCAAAGAAACATTAACTTACCAATACATGCATAAAATATTCCCATAACCATAGAATAGAGCGGCCCAAGTGGCACCAGTGAACCTGCAATACAGTTCGAAGACATTACACAACACATGCAAAATAATGATCCATTAATAGTCATCTATTCATTTATCAATTATGCTCTGATCAAATACCACTTTTATCACTTAAAATCAAGGCTTATCAGTGCATAATCAAAGTACATAACTAGAACCTGTTGTCAAGGGTTCTTACATCCAAGGTGATTTGTGGAACAGTGACTCTTGTTTATGCAATGCAATTGAATACTAAAATTGGCCTAATTGACAATATTTTTTCATCAGTCTCCATTAGGAGAGAATTTAAGAATGACCTCAAGACCACAGTGGTTTATTCCAAATGGATTTCGCTTTGGCAGATCACTTATAGAACTCCACTGCAGGGCAGACTAAAATAAACTTCTTACCGAGCAAATTCATGTCTTCTAGTATCAAAGCTACCATTTCAAACGATGCTGCTGAATACTTTGGTGCAAAACACCTCATATACTGTTTTTTCCTCTGCTTTTTAATTTGAACAGTAACGTAAGACCACAATTGTTGCTGAAGGATCAATTTTCATGGCTCATTTGCGTCAAAGGACACAAAACACAAAGAACTAAATTTGTGGTTAGGAATCTAGCTAGTGAACATAGAAATATTGTATCATTTGGGTTCTAAAGCCTCAACTTAGACATGACTAATTTTGGGAACTTGAAGACTAAGGAACCCGTAAGATAGTCTCAATGGCCTCCTGGTCATCTCTACATTATCTGAATATCATGCATAAATGATAATGCTGATTGAATGCATCATTATTAAAATACAGGGGACTCTTTAAAGATGGGGGAGACGTGTACTGATCATTTTAATTCTCAAAAGATTTGCAATATGGAACCACGTCCGCTCCTGATCAGAAAGAAGAGAGGGCCATGTGGGTAATAAAAGAAAGTTGGTGATTTCTCTTAACAAATTGAATAAGTTAAGAGGACCAAATGTAAAGTCAAAGCAAGCACACGAGTGCATCAACATCTGACCGTGTCTTAACAATATATGTTCTAAGAATCAAGACTTTACGTATAAGGTCAATGCAAAGTGAACAGGACATATACCAGGTTTTGGATCAATCAAAGACACACCCAGGATCATAGCAGAGATGTTGAAAGATTGCAAGAAATTCAGTAGTTGATTACAAAACAGAACATTACCACATCAAATCTCGAATAAAGAGAGCACGTGGCATCATAAGTCCATTTCCAATCATTCCAAACAGCTTCGAGACAGCCGATAATCCTTTAATGTTGTCAGGATTCAACAAATTTGTCCACTAAAGAGAAAGGATAATTTGGGTAAGCACATCTACATTTACTGGTAGATAGATGTTTTATGCCAGAAGACCACAAAGACAACCATTTGAGAGACTGGCATCCACATGAAGAGAAGAGTTGCTGTCCACCCAGATATTGACCGAACAAATTTGACTCCTTTCGGTGGAAGCTTCCCTGTTCTTGCCTGTAACCATATGAACCATTAGTTTTAGAGGATGAGAGAGTTGAGATGCCTGAATCTTTTCTAAAAGAGTCAACTAATAGAAAAGAAGAGTGAAACAAGATGTGTGATATAAATCTTAAATAGAGTATCTCGTAAACTCACAAGGGAGAAGCATTTAAAGGAGAGATGTGTGTGGACAAGAAGAGATGTGGACAAGAATAAATCACATGCACCACAATGTAGGCATAGAAACCTTCATCATCGGGATGGTGTCAATACTTGCAAGCACATTTTTCAGTGGTGCCTGCTTCCTTAATGCTATTAGAACATATAACAAAAGCATTGCATAATTCAAACACCTACCATGGTAACGGCGGCTAACGCTATAATAGATGATACTGCCCCTGGCAAGATACTGTCTGGTACATACGGGACAAAGGTTGACCACATAACCTAGACGTGAATACGGACAAAGGAAACACCCAAGAAATTAATAAGAAGCTACTGACAAGTAAATCCAATTTATGATGGCATAGTTAGGTTCAGAAGAAGTAAAGTGCAAGAGTATTCTGAAATCAAGTAAGAGAGAACCTGGGGGACCACTGATACTCCGCCAACGGTTACGAAATCTTCCCAAAAGTGCCAGATTTGAGTACTGAGCATTCCGAAGTACTTTAAGAAATTCAACACGAGACCCGAGGCTACAGCAACTGATGTGACCACAAACTGAGGAAGAGGCATTGCTTCTCCTATTGCGAGCTGAGAGCAAACAATATAGATGGATACGACTCCCAGTGCCTGCACCACAATTGCCTCCTTTTCCCTCTTATTTACGAAGTATGAGAGTAATGAAAGGTTTCCTAATAAACCAGTAAGCATCCCCTGCATCACAAAATTTCCTGTCTAAGGATGTGATGCGGTACACCGGTCGAATAATTTTGCCTGATAAGGACATACCAGCCATGGCACTGCTAGAAGGGCAGTTTTATTTGCAGCCATAAGGTTGCGAGCATTGAGGATGATCTGAGGCATTTGAATTAGCATAAATGGGATATTTGAAACTCCCGAAAATTTGGCTGTCAATGAGTCCCATTGTTCAAAGCTTTTGCTTTTCTTCTTCTTCTTCAAGTTCACCGATCCCTTTTTAAAAATTCCAACAAGAACATTACTTTCGTAATTATATATGAATACAGGACGAGAAGATTAAAGATATAGCACCCGATGTTGACGAGGGCGGGGAACGTCGGAGTCGAGTGCGGGAAGCTGAGGGAGGCGGCGACGAAGCGGAGAGAGGGAATAACGAGTAGTCCTGAGAATGGATGATGGTAACGCGGGGGTTGGAAAAAAGGAATAGCAAGAATCATAGGGATAGGGGCATTTCGAGGATAAGGAAGAGTGCTGCTGAGACACACTCACCCACCACCTGCCCCTTGCTGCCATATTTGTTCAGAGGCAAGATAAGACTACGAGGACGAGATTAATAACGATCTCTAAATTATTAACTAATATGCACTAAAAGACAACTTTTTAGAAGATTGGGTTGTCGAGGTGCTGACACGTGGTTTGGTATGCACACCAGAATTCATAGCTGCACGTAAAGAAGATGCTAATCCTTTTGCCATTACTAATTCTTTGATCCATTTGTAAATAGTAAATTGAATAGCTTAAGCTTTTCGTAGTTGATCAGGTGTTAGTTGAATCTACTTCATTGGACAACATTTTTAGCTATCAACAAAGTTAGGGTCTCTATGAATAAAGTAAATAGGGGATCCTCATGGCTTAAACCTTTAGCTCCCTTGAATAGCTGAGTAGACTCCCCGTTAACTATGATACTATAAGATGTACGTAGTAGTTACACGTGTAAATTCATTTGGAATACTTGTAAGTATTCACCAAATCAAAAAGAATGCTCCAATAGAAATAATAAAAAGGCTTTCCAAAAATTTACTTCAAATTAAAGGAGCAACTTTTAAAACTTAACTTTCTATAATAATTCTTGACAAGTTGGGAGGCAATGGGGATGTCATGGCCAATATTTCTCCACTGGATATGATGGAAACACCTTGGCTTGGACTAGTTATTTATCTCATAATTCTATTTAACCTAGTTGCTAACATTTTGGAAGTGACTTTTAAATCACATCACAATAAGATATGATAATCTTGTAGGGTTGAAGGATTGGGGTCATTAGTGACAAGGAAAATGAGAGTTTTTCTTAACGACCTTAAGCATACCTTTACTGAAGAAGTTTAGGATATCTAAAGATAATATAATAATCCTTACTATTCTTCACGATTTTTGGAGAAAGAATAGGAATTTAACCCATTACTATGATCTAAATGTGGTGGTGCGCATATATTTGAGTTGGTTATAGTTGATGAAATGTGATTTTGTCTCTAATACGTGAATTCCATTATTGGTATGTTTTTTTATTCTTATTTTTGACCTTTTAAAAAGAATAAAAGAGAAAAAAGTATTTAGGAGAAAAATTATTTTTTTTTGCAAATTACTTCGTCTGAGTCTTTCTTCTTAAATTTGTGTAGAATGGATGACTTGATTGCGATGCAAATAAAGGATAACTTCTTGTATTGTTAACCATTAAATTCTTGAGTTTTACAGCAACAAAAGTAGTCAGGCTTTAAAAAGAAATATTCTTAATATAATGGACTTGTAACTTCTCATCATTTACCACTTCAACTACTCTACTCTATTCTATTCTGTGCCCCAATCATGCTAGCCATTCTAACTCATTTATTTATTGCAATGGATGAATGAAATGGCTTGGCATAGAGTTGGGTTAGAATAGTGGAACAGAAATCTGTTCCTCTACTCGTATCTTTTGAAAATTGTCATCTCCAGTTTACAAAGCTCGTATTTGGTGACTAGCTAGCGTAGGTCAAGACAGAAGGTTCAGGGTCATATGAACTCCTATTGTTAATTCCAATATGAAAAAGAAAAGAGAAAAGAAAATGAAGATACAGGGTCTCGTACATATACAGTCTTCTTGTCTTCTCATCGATACACATCATCAATCTCACGTTTCACTACCATGGCTTCCATATTCGTTTTCCTGGCAGCAAGTTTTAGTTTTTCAAGTGCTACGAGTCCCACTTGCCGAACTCTTTCCCTAGATAATCCTATGCTGAAGACACAAAAATATGGTACACGTTAGAGAGGTCAAGAACCGCAACGCAGAAAGGTGGCTCGTGTTTTAATGTCGCAGATTTCAGAAAGATATAATTCCAGAATCTGTTTTATCAGTTGGAGATACTTCTAGTGAATATTTTAGCTGCAAAAGCAGTCCTGCCCATGACCATGACAATTTAAGCAAGAATAATGGTAATATTAAACGGGCAAGGAAAAAAATCATTACTGAAGTCAACTCACCTTTTACTGATGTCCTTCCATCTAAGGCATTCGTTATCCAGAGCATAATAAAGACGAATATGTTAGACATTTTTGTTCGGATAATTATGTCCATGTCTCATAAAATTGGATAAAATTAATTGTGTTTATAATTTTTTAATAAATTATCGGTTAAGTTACGACATTTGATCCAGATAAAGATAATAAAGAAACCCAATAAATGATCTAAATTAATGGGTCAAAGTTCGGGTGAAAAATAGGTCCCGATTAGTATAGACCGGGTTCATATCGGCTTTGTAATGGAGAAATCTGATATGGAAGCTATATAAAAGTTAAGGTCTCCTGCAGTTACTGATATATCATTCACGAGCATAAGGATTTTCTGGCCCCTTAGGGAAGCTCGTGTTTTAAGAAAATTATAGAAAGGCCTAGTCTGTGAGTCGGTGAACACTTTCCACTAAAAGTCCCGAGAGATTCGGAGACGCTTGGAGCTATTGGCATCGGAATTAGAGATGGAACCGAAATTCAGGTATTCCGCATTACCTTCATTTTTAATCCTTTCATGTAAATCCGGGATACGTAATATGGCTCACACTACGTATTACATGTGGCATCAGAGCGATTACGTGATCGGATTGCTGGAAAAGAAGGTTTTTCAGTTTTTCATCTCATTTGGATTTCCTTGGTTTTTGATTCATTTTTCAATTTTTACGTATATAATTACGTAAAAGTGGTATACATAAGGTTAACTACGAAAAAGGGTTAAAAACGAGCCGCAAGGAGGGAAAAACAGACTCCTGGGATGCCAAAAACACCTTCAACATCGGAGGGGTTCGGAACCACTGCACGCGGCCGACTCTACCGCAAGACGCGAGAGCACCCGCATACAGTCAGCGCGTGAGGTGCACCTGCCAATCTCGCGTCAACACGTTGCTCCAGCAGGCGAAGGACGCCTGCCGCGCATGTAGTCCACGCATGACTCGTGGCTCTCGCTCCCACCCGCATGAAACTGCGAGCGCGTGCGTGACATGCTGCCATTCGAACCATCCACGTCACAAACATGTGGCAGGGGCAGATGCACGAAACGTGTCGACGCATGCATTGCACGCACCGCACAGTGTCAACGGGTCTGCACGTGGTGGCGCGTTCGTCAACGCACGTCTGGCCACGCTGCACACACCTCTCCAACACGCGCACTAATGTCGGCGGCTGACGTCATGCTTACGTCAGCCGTACGAATTTTCTACATTGCCAAGAAAAAAACCCAAAATTTCATATTTCCCGTAAAGGTACCTCCGGGTATTTTGGGTCAGTTTCTAGGTCCGAAAAATTTATAAAGTAACATTTTTCTATTTTCTAGATTTATTGCATTAGTAATAAATTAAAGTTTAACTCTAAAAAAAGAAATTAAAGTATTATGGATCTGATTTCGATTGAATTTTCATGCTTCGGACATCGTATGAGAGAGATACATGAGGTTCTCGTGTCTCAGGTCTCATTTTCAGTGTTCGGGATTACATGATAATCGATCGGAAAAAAGAATTGAGACATTTTTTTAGACATTTTTTAGTGAATTTTCGTGCAATGAATTTGCCATAAGAGAGATACATGAGGTTGTCATGTCTCATGAGGTCGGTTCAGTTTTCGGTAATGCACGATAATTACTCTACTGAGATTTTTCTTTTATGAAGGTCTCAAACGAAGTTTTCGGAGAATGTCTTCAGCACGTGTGTGTGACAATGAGATTGTGTATTCGAATTTTTGCATTTATTGATGTTGCATTGTCACATATGGTATGCCCATAAAGAATGTGAGGATGGCATAAAGATGTATCCATTGTGTTTGCAGACTTTTTGAGTGCTGATGAGAATGCAATCACCAAAATGGCCTTTCAAGTCAATATTCTGAATTGTTTTGCTTGCATGTTGGGGGATGTTTCTAATTATATGTTTGGTTATTCTGTCCAAAGGTGTTGGCCTTACATAAAATTTTGAGATGTGCATAAAGGCATTAGATGAAGGAAAGCTATTGCTCAAGTGATCTATTCACCCAAAGGTGGTAGTGTCATAAAGTTGATGGTTTGTACTCCGATCACTTTTATGTGTGGAAGTCTAATTGCATATATTATGTATTTAACCCAAAGATGTTTCATAATGTGTGATCAGATTTTCAGGAAATATCCTATTTAATGGCTTTAGTATCGTTGTTGTCCTACATTTGTGCTGATTTAAAGATTATCATCTCGAAGTCACCTTTTTAGTCAACTAAATCAGTGTCACGATTGAAACCTTGTTGGTTTCAATATAAATAATTGGACGGAGGATGTTTCGAAAGTTGTGGAGATAGCTATGGTTGACATGGTCATACAGATGGGTAAGCCATCTCCACCTACGTCCACGAACTCGAAAGTTCATAAAGCAGCCTGTGAAGCCTAGGATCGGTCTAACAAATTATATATGACGACCATTAAGAAATCCAATCCTTACCATCTGCAGAGTGGACTTTCGGACACAGTCATAGTGAAGGAGTTTCTTGATAATGTCTCCCAGAGGTGATGTTGAGACAAGTGCCTTGATGAAAGTATTATTCTCCTTAAAATATACAGGAAAAAGGGGAGTAATGGAGTACATATCGAGAATAATTTATTTTCACAGTTGGTGAAGAAATTGAGACTTCAATGCTTTGATATCTCATTATGTTGCTGAGGTGGAGAAACTTAAGTTTTGCTACTCCTATAGTCCTTGAAACAGCTTAAGGGAAGACAAAAATGAAGCCCATTAAGTTCAAAGGTAGAAAGTTCAAATCTTCTCCACATACTGATGTTGGTCAAATCAGTTCTGGTAAAGGTCCCTAGGATATAAAGAAACCAGTAGTATGAGGTTTAAAGGAAAGACTGTGATCATCAGGTTATTCTTTGGCTTGTCAATTGTGAATCTAATTTGCAATAGTCGCATTAAGTATAAATGACTATTTAGTGGAACATTTGATCAGGATGCTTCCATAATGCAGTAGTTCATATCCAGGATAAAGCCAAATAAAGGGAAGGGGGAACTGATGGTTCACAGCATTAAAGAGGTGGAAGTAATATCTATAGGGGATGTATGTACTAAACTTTATAGTAAGGTTCATTTGGTTTTTACATGATACATTTTATTTGTGATCTTTAGATCAATAAGGAAACTGAAGGTTGACGTTTTGCATTTAATACTTCTGTTGTACAATTGGTGTTTAATGCAAAACATAAAGGTACAACTTTCTTGTCATATGGTTTGTATAGAATGTGTCTTGTCCCGAATTAGATATATACTTCTTCGTATCGTGCTAAACAAGGTATGAAGGACCTGATGAATGAGAAGTCATACATGGTGTGGCATAAAAGTTTAAGCCACATTTCTAGAGCTAGGGTTGAGAGATTAATCAAGAAAAGTATTTCTCAATTCTAGATTAAGATGATCTGGAAACATGTGTTGATGATTGCAGGGCTAAGTTGACTAATAAGGGCAATAAGGTCAACTCATGATTCTATCTCATTGAGTCTGATATATAAAGATTTCGGTAGACCTTATACAATTACATTGTGCAATTTTGAAAGTATTCTGACATTTTTTGATGATTATTCGCATCAAGGTCATGTGTTCTTGCTTAAAGACTGAAGGTTGAAAACCAGTTGAGAAAATTCATCAAGATAGTCAGATTTGACCGTGGCGGAGAATATCATACCAAACATAGTGTTTCGGGACTTTAAAAGGTCCATTTGCCAGATATATGGAGTCAGTTGAAATAGTGAATTAGTTCACTATGCCGAGTAGCTCTAAGCAAAATGGTGTGTAAATGTAGCATCCCACTCCCACGAGACCCGAACCCGACATCGATGGTGATATCCGAGCCCGTGACCCGCGAGGGTGGTATGCTAGAGCAGTCAATACAGTTTAAAACTTGGTAATATATATTATTTTTTTCTAAAAACCCATCGAGTGCGTAAATATCAGTAAATAATTTGGGCCCGTTCTAATACGAAATCATTTTCAATCAGAACATTATTTCGATAATCAAATTACAATACAACATTAATCAATCGGGCACTCAGCGATAACAGTACTAATCTTGCGGAAACACAAATT
>JANITW010000006.1:31345632-31357316 GCA_027564335.1 Erythroxylum williamsii | reverse complement strand
TTCAATTTGACACTCCAATTCACTAATCAAAGCACAATCAACCTTAATCTCAAAATCTCCAATTTTCACAATCAAGTCGGAAAGCTGTCATACATGCATGTACATACATATGCTTGTGCAATCATGAACATTTATCAATAATGTAGAGGCTACGAATGCATATGCAAAATACGTATAAGATGAACTGTACCCATCCCATCGGTGACGGGATGTTACATGCATGTCATGGATGGGGAAGTCATCTAAGTTACTAAACAAAGGAAATGATTATTAGGTATCAATAATAGCTCTTAAAACAAAAATTTTCCTCAAAGTGAGCGTGATGAAAATTACATCAATCTAAAATAAAGTTTAGAATAAGAGGAATTGAAGTTTTTATGTTTATTTCTCAGAGACCAATCAAACACTTGGTGAACAATATATAGGACAAATAATCAACTGAATAGCAAAAAATCAACAACTCCTTATTTTCTAAAAACAAATGACAACTAAATTAGAAAATCAAACTATCATCTGCACAAGTTATCCAATCACTATTTGTGAAAGAAACAAGATTATTAGCTTCTTCCCTGTTATATATGATGCAAAATCTTATGTTGCTTTAATGTATTCGAGAATTCTCTTGAATGCTCCAAAGTGATGTTTACTTGGATTGTGCATAAACCTAAAAATAAGATTAACTGAAAAAAATAATGTCAATTCTAGTGTGGGTTCAATATAGGAGATCTCTTAGCAAACTTTTGATTTTTTTTCTCATCAACTTTATCTACTCCATCATCTAAAAACAACTTCTCATTCACATTCAATAGTGTCTTTAATGGCTTACAACCAATCATACCATTCTTTTTTAATAAATCAGCTACGTACTTATGTTGACTAATAAAAATGTCATTCTTATCTTGCATAACTTCTAAACCTGAAAAATAATGCCACAAACCTAAACCTGGCATCTCAAAAGTAAGCATCATGGATTTTTTTTTAATTTCTGCAATTTGTACACCTTTTCTTCTTATTATTCCACCACTAAACCCTTAGGCTGCAAAACATAAACATCTTTATAATTTCTCTATTAAGAAAAGTTTGTACCTCTAGTTGATAAACTAATAATCCATTTGAGCAACTAAAGTCATTATTGTCCGTACTATGTCAAATTAAGTAACAAGAGCATAAATTTCATTAAAATCGATAACTAGAACTTGTGATTACTCTTTAGCAATCAAATGTGCTTCATGCCTTAGTAGTACTTCATTGTTATGTATAATTTCTATTATTTTTAATTGTCTTAACATCTTGATTCTGGTTACAAATCCTTGTGTTTTGATCCAAATATGATATTAATTGAGTAAAAATGGTATGAATATTACATGAATGTTAAATGAGTTATTTTGTAAATTTTGCATTAAAACACCAAATTCACGTAATTTTTTCATTAAATTTTATGTCACCATTGTGTAAGGTGCTGATTTTACGTCACCACCGTGCATGGTTAATGCATGGGGGTGACAAGGAAGTCACACCCTTAACTCCCCATGCACAGGTGTCCAAGGGGACGTCACACCTATAACTCCTCATGCACTCCCATAAGAAGTTTTAACATTAATTTTGGCTTTAATACGTGGCAACTCATGATGTGAGGGCACGCAACTGTAAACCTAAATATAGTCTAATAAAAGGAAGAGAGGGTGGTGGCTAATGATCATTCATTACCTATTTCATTGGTTCACTCACAAAGAGACTTAAATAGAAGGGAGGTGCAGAGAGATAGAGAAGAAGAAGATAAGCAAAAGAGAGAAATAGAGACAGAAAACAAAGTGGATCAGTATGAAGAGTAAGACAGAAAAGAGGTGGAAGCTTGGGAGAAGTCAAAAACGAGAGCTAGAACTAAATCCCATTCAACTTAAGCAGACATTCGTCTAAGGAAGAACCTGAAGTAGAATGAGAAAGCCAAAGCTAGAAGCTTGAGAGGGGCTGGAGATCTCCACAACTCTTCATTTGATGATTTGTTTGCCTATTCTATGTCTCATTTGTTGCTTTGTTTCTTTTATTTTACTATCTGTTATTAATTGACTTATACTCTTATTAGTTTAGCTAACTATTATTTGTTTCTTTTGATAATCCATTCGGTATTCACTATTTTATTATTGCTTTAATACCTTTGTTAACAATAATATGCGATTAAGTGTTTAATGATGATCAATGTAGTGATATCTGTGATGGGCTAATATCTTTTCTTAAGAATTAATGTAGCTATTTAGTTGAATATGCATGATTGAGTTATGGATATGTTGTCTTATTTATTGTTATGATTTCTGAACTGAATAGATGTAATAGAACGACCAAACTTTGCATCATTTTATTGTTAAATAAAGATTCGAGAGATGGAGTTTAATACAAATCGTGAACTATGGACACTTAGGTTAAGAACTAGAAATATATTAACTTAAGTGGTAATTGGTAGTTGGGTTTTCATTATTTATTCGGACAGTAACTTATTAAATACAAAAGTTAGACTAGTTCATTATTCTAATCTATTTAGAACCTAACTATTAATTTTAGTAAAACAACAATCTAATTATTTTCCTTTAATCATGCATAGGAGATTAAATTAGTGAAATTAATTCTCAAGATTTTTCCCACTTCGATTAACCTTTTTGTCTTTGCTTCTAATTGATTTTGCCTACTTTTCAATTTAATTTTGTAATTTTCCTTAAAAGCTTTCACTTAACAATTGAGATATAATGTTTAGGAATGCATTGTTTTTATTTTTATTTTTAATTCAAATTTAATTTAAGTTGATCAATTTCACTTCCATAGGAGACGATCCTGGGTTATCAACTACAATTATCTCATATATTTGCGAGTAGGACAACCTAGGTATTTTTATAACTTTTTGGGCACAACAAGTTTTTAGCATTGTTGCCAGGGAGGTGTTTAGTGTTTTGAAATTGAATTAATTTTGATGGTTTTTATTTGCTAAAGTGATTTTTATTGTTTCGTTGATTGTTTTGTCTGTTTATGCTTTCATTTTTGTCGTGTTATTTCATTGAGTTGTTTTAGTGATTTTCTTATTAATTCACTATTATTTTTATTCAATTTATCTGAGGAAGGAGGTCTTAAAAGGTGAACTTGCTCCCTTTATTAACAATGTACATCAAATAAGAGAACTTCCAAGGGACTTTGAAGACAATCTCGAAGGACTCAAACCAGAAGATCAAGGGATGGGTGAAAGGCAACCAATAATGAAGGAGTATGCCAGATTGGTAATTGGTACTGCTACTTCATGCATTCGTCTGGGAGAGGTAGCTAGAAACTATGAGTTAAATAGTATCCATTACAACATGTTGCTATCTTTTTATGGGGTTCCCATACACATTGAAGGATTGGGCCAAGGCATGGCTGATGACCCTTTCACCCAGTTTGTTGACTATATGGGAAGAGGTGTATAACAAGTTCATGGGAAAGTTCTATTCCCATCAGAAGACTTTTGAGTTATAGACAAAGATAGCTACCTTCACTTATATGAAGGGAGAGCCATTCCATAAGGCATGGAAACGCTTCAACCTCCTACTTATTCAGTGTCCACATCATCATTTTCCACTCCACATGAAGAATTAGTTCTTTTATGATGGATTGACACAACAATTTCTTTATACGATGGACAATGCAATAGGAGGAGCTTTGGGAGAGGAGACTGTAGAAGAAACATATGAGATCTTCGAAAAGTTGGGGGCCAATTCTCAACAAGAGTGTGAGAGGGAGAAGAGTTGGAGTTAATTAAGTGAGCTCAAATCAAGAAATGGCTATGCAATTGGCAGAGCTCACAAAGCATGTGAAAATGCTAACCATGAGACAATCTCAAAATGCTCTAAGTCATGAGGTATATGATATATTTGAAACTTTTAGTCATAGGGCTAATGTTTGTATGTATTCATTTGAATCTTTTACAGGTGAGGAAGAACAACCAAATTCACTTAATGATTTTCAACTTAGGGTGGGGAATGACCCATATTCAAATACTTACAACCTTGGTTGGAGAAACTACCTCAATTTCTCTTGGAAGTCCAGCAACCCACTAGTGCAGCACCAATTGCCGTATTAAAATTTTTAGAGGCATAATTAGTTCCAATGGCAATCTTCAAGTCAGAACATTCCGAGAAAGCCTTATTTGGATGAAAGCCTGAATGCGTTCATTAAAGCAACTGCTCAAAATCAAGAGAAGAACAACAAAAGATTTGATTCATTAGAAGCTTATGTAAAGAGATTTGAGAGTCAATTGGGGCAACTTACAACTCAATTTGATGTAAGACCCAATAGGAACTTGTCTTAGAGAACCTTTAATAAGATGGAACTATGCCCAGGAACGAATAGAATCAAACACACACAGAAGAACAAGAAACAAAATTACAAAGATAGAAATAGAAAACCAAGAGAAAAGGGGTTAGAAGAAAGATGTTCTTAAAGAACCCTAAGAGAATCAGTCTCTTAGAACCCTAGTAAGAATGTTAGTCAATGGAAAGAACCCTAAGAGAACTTGTCTCTTAGAACTCTAGCCTTGGGACGCCACAGAGGAGGACCACTCCTTGGATAAGTCAAGTATTCTCAAAGAACACAAAGAAAGCAAGAAAGTTCTCAATATTATTTTCTAAATCAGAATCCCCTTTTAAAGTACATAGAGGTGGCAATTTATAGGAAAAACTTCCTAACTTAATGTCCTAAAAAAGAAACAAAATAAAAGGAAACAAAATAAATCTAGAAAGGTGTTGACTAGATGACCTTATTTAAAGGAAAACAAAAAAGGAAATTAATTAAAACATGATCTAAACATATTGGACCTTATAGAACATGTCCTCCTTATTTTTAAGTGGCATATAGTTGTCACATCTTATTTTAAGTGAGTTCTCCCAATTGGACTCCATGTGGGCCTTTGGACAGTTCATGTTGGGCTTAAAGAGTAAGATAATGTTGGGTCCGTGTTTTGTGTACCGGGGTGAACTGGGCCCCGCGTACCCCAAGTTGGCACGCGACCACAACCTTTAAAGGTATTGTCCTCTTTGGTACTCGAACTCGAGATCTCAAGTTTTTTTACATTTAGATGCACGCCTCTATAACAACTTGAACAAGACAAGGTTATTATGATTCTATAAGCTACCTAATCAACTTGAAAAAGACAAGGTTATTATGATTCTAAGAAGTTGTAAGGTGATTGATAATCATGTTCAGAATTCCTTATAATATGTTTGATGTAGGCAACCAAGAAGAGGAGAACCTCGATAAAGGAAAAGATGGGAAAAATTAGGAGAGTAATAGGAATGACTCTTCAAGTAACATTAAAGGAGGTGAAAAAGTTAAGCATGTAACCAAGGGTAATGAAGGACCTAGACTGTATAGGGTAACCAATCCTTATGGACCAATAGTTCCATATCCAAGTTGCCTTACAGACTCAAAACAAGATGAGCAATTTTTTCATATCTATAGCATGCTTTCTAAAGTTAATATTAATCTACTATTGTTAGATTTGATCAAGAACATTCTAGCTTATCTGAAATTCTTCAAGGAACTCAACACCAAAAAATAGAAGTTTTCATAACATGAAAAATTGATAGTTTCTGAAGTAGAAAGTGAGGTCCTTCAACAACACTTACCCCCAAAATTGAAAGATCCAAGAGTTTCATCGTGAAGGTATCAATGGGTAATGGTGAGGAGGTTAAGGGTATACTTGGCCTAGGAGCAAGTATAAACCTAATGCCTCATTCTATTTATGTGAAATTGGATTTAGGACAATTAAAACCTACAGACATGTTGATAGAGGACCGTCACACAAAGCCTTGGAAGACATGTCCAACATGGGGTTTGGATCCCAAGAAGAAGAACCGACCAAGGAGGATAAAGAGTTAGAAGAAGTTGGCCTCAACATTCTCGTATAATACCAAGCTTTATGGAAATCTTTTGGGGACTCTAAAGCCTTAGTCTAAGTTGATGATCTTGAAGCCCAAATGGAGCCTATAGGGGAGAAGGCTCTTGGCCAAAATCAAGTCACATGTTGTCCTATAACTTGACTTGGCCAAGAGAAGGTATAATGTTTCAACCTATGATATGTTTTCAATAAGAGCAATCTATTGCTCATAAGTTTCCTATTTAATGTGTTTAATTCTTACTTAGTGTGTTTTAATTCCTATCCTTAATTTTCCACATTAATACATGTATAGTGGACAATTATGGATAGTTTTTTTGTTATGAATGTTTCATTAAGAGTCCATTAGGAGGTGAGAAACCGAATCATGTGGTTTTCCACCTTCCTTTTAGCTAAGTTTCCTATTTAAGTCATGTTTTATTTCCTTTTGAAAAAGGAGAATTTTATGAATGAAAAATCTTGATTATTATTCTTAAATTTAGAGTCAATTTGCTCTTGGGTTGTCTACTTACCAATAATAGAACAAGGGTTTTTTAGTTTTTCAAAAACTTCCACTCGTTTTTTTCAATTTTCTTCTTCATTTCCTGAAACAATATCATTCCTGACCAGTTTTACATCTCATCCATAACTTTTCACACATACATCAAAAGACAAAACTTCCTTCACCAAAGTTGTAGCTGTCTTCTTTCTCTACAATTTTGCCTTTATAACCATCCCCAAATTCCTTGTATTTTGTTTGTAAATTACAAAACAATCTGCTGCTAATTCCTAATCCGAGAAACACAAAACTAGACCAAACTTTCATTTATCATCGCCCATCACCTCTGGCCAAATTCTGACCACCAAAATGACCACACGCCATCAAATTTTGGTATCAGATACCATGTTATGATCCTACATCAAGTCATGTCGATGTCCCTACCGAAAAATACACCCAATCTATAACATACATCCAAACAACCAATCAATCCGGCGCCCTAAGATGTTGATGCTCTTAATGCCACCATTGAAGCCTTACGCCTAGAACTTGTAGCCTTAAAAGCCAAAGAAAGAGCCTATCAATCCATGAAACAATCAACATCATCAAGCTGAAATCTAAATCCTCCCCCTTTCACACCCTTAAATCATTTCCCAAGAAATTACACACCCGGAATCCCAATTAGATCTGACCTTAATCCCACCTTTGAAGATCCGTTTAACTTGAAGAATGGGGAAGTTTTTGATAAATTTGGAGAGACCTCTCACACCAACATAGGAGTGTTGAATTTAGGAGGGAGAGGAGAGACAAGGCCGTAGGCTAGAAGAGGTAGACCGATTACTCCACAACACTCACAAAATGACAATATGTTTAATTTCAAACTAGACATATCGGAGTTTTTTTGGAAAGTTTGATGTGGAGGCTTTCAAATATTGGGTCTATAGTTTAGAGAGGGCTTTTGAATTGAAAAAAATTGATAAGGAGAGAAAGATGAAAATAGTAGCCTTAAAATTGAAGGGCTATGCTACACAATGGTGGGACAATTTGTAGAAAAGAAGAGTGACAGAAGGAAGGCCACGTTATCAAACATGGAAACAAATGAAACATGAAATGGAGGAGGCTTTTATGCTGCCCCAATATAGGCAAAGGCTTCTTGATTGGTTGTTTAGTCTTAGACAAGACAACAAGAGTGTAGAAGATTACATCATGGAGTTCAAGCATTTAATGATTAGTTGTGACTTGAGTGAAACCGAGGAGCTAGTTTGTGTAAGATTCCTCAAGGGCCTCAAAATTGACATCCAAGACATGGAGCCTCTATCCCTATGAGACTTTGCAAGAATTAAAAAGGCTTGCCATAAAAAGTGAATTGTCTCTTAAACACACTCAAAGCCAAAAATTCCTTCCAACATATGCCCAAACACCAGAAAAGCCAATTAGCCAAAATTTTCCTTGCCAAAATCCTTCACCATCCATGGCACCACCACCAAAACTATTTAACCAAACTCCTCCACCAAAACCAAATGCCATATCAAACCCATACACTCCAAAATTTCTTCCACAATCACCAAAATCCAAACTTAGGTGCTTCAAATGTCAAGGTTATGGACACTTCCAAGCCGAATGCCCAAATAGAAAAGTTATGACCATACAAGAAATGGAGGCTATTGATTATGAAGTTGAGAAAGAATTGTTGTTTGCTGCTAACGTTGAACATGAAGAAGATGGAGATA
This sequence comes from Erythroxylum williamsii, assembly GCA_027564335.1. Taxonomy (NCBI): domain Eukaryota; kingdom Viridiplantae; phylum Streptophyta; class Magnoliopsida; order Malpighiales; family Erythroxylaceae; genus Erythroxylum; species Erythroxylum williamsii. Next base: position 31,349,197 of record JANITW010000006.1, on the reverse strand, counting down.
CTGATGAGACTATTGAAGCTAGCGGTTACAATGTTGAGGCTAAGATGCTTGTTTTGATGAAAGTATTGAGTATTGATAAGGGAGTTGAAGATTGGAGGAGAAAATCACTTTTCCATATGAGATATGTGACTAATGGAATGAAGTGTGAAATTGTCATTGATAGTGGAGTTTATGAGAATGTGGTCCCAGAGATGGTTGACAAGTTAACCCTCAAAACTGAGCCCTTACCAAATCCATACAAGCTAACTTAGCTTGACTCCAAGCATGAGATCAAAGTTCACTAACGGTGTCTTATCCCATTTGCAATTGATAAATATGTGGATGAAGTATGGTGTCATGTCATTCCAATCACGGCATGTCATTTGTTTTTTAGAAGACCATGGCTTTATGATAGGGATGTGCAACATCATGGGAGAGCCAATACATATTCTTTACATCACAATGGCAACAAGTTTGTGTTGACTCCAATGAAGCAAAATTTCAAAAGGAAGAAGAGGGACGATTCTACTTTGATGACATTAGAAGAAAAGGTTGATGTTCTTGGAGAATTGCTAAATTTTTTACCACTTGATATTGAAGAGGAAGATAAGTGACGGCCACCAATTCCAAAAGAGGTATAAAACTTAATTAACGAGTTCAGTATTGTGTTTCCTAAAGAACTTCCAAAAGGGCTGCCACCTTTAAGGGAGATTCAACATGAGATCAATTTTGAGCTTGGTGCTTCTATTCCTCACAAGCATGCATATAGAATAAAGAAGGAGAATAATTACAAAAGCTTGTAGATGAGTTACTTGAGAGAGGTTTCATTCGGCCTAGCACAAGTCCATGTGTAGTGCCAACCTTTGTTGTGCCAACAAAGATTGGGAAGGGGAGGATGGTGATAGATTTAAGAGCTGTCAACAAAATCACCGTCAAGTATAGATATCCAATTCCTAGACTTGACGACATGTTGGATCATCACCATGGTGCTAAAATATTCTCAAGATTGGACCTTGTAAATGGTTTTCATCAAATAAGAATGAAAAAGGGAGATGAAAGGAAAATCAGTTTCAAGAAAAAGGAGGGACTTTACGAATGGCTAGTCATGCCAATGGGCCTGTCCAATTCACCATCCACTTTCATTAGGCTTATGAATGAGGTACTAAAACGATTCTTACACAAATTTGTGGAAGTTTACTTTGATGATATTTTAATCTTTAGCTCTTCCTTAGTTGAACATGTCATGCATTTGAGACTTGTGTTAGAGGTCATAGACCATGAGAAATTATATGCCAATTTAGAAAAGTGTCATTTTTGTGATTCCTCTTTAAATTTCCTAGGTTTTGTCGTTAGTCATGAAGGCATTAGCACAGACCCTTTGAAAATCCAAACCATTGTTGATTGGCTGAGACCCACTAACCTTTTTCAAGTTAAGGGCTTTCATGGTTTATGTTCTTTCTATAGGAGATTCATAAAAGATTTTAGCAATATCACTATTCCAATTACCGATTGTATGAAAAAGGGTGAATTTAAGTGGACTCTTCAAGCCACTATTGCCTTTAATACTTCAAAAAAATTGATGAATAGTGCTCCTTTGTTAGCTTTTCCTATTTATAATGCACCATTTGAACTTGAGTGTGATGCAAGTGGGGTAGGAATAGGGATTGTCCTTAGTCAAGAGGGAAACTGATCGCCTATTTAGTGAAAAATTGAATGATGCTAGGAAAAAATACACTACATATGACAAAGAGTTCTATGCTTTGATTAGAGCCCTTAGGCATTTTCAGCCATACCTCATCCATTCATTTTGTTCACCGACCATGATGCCCTAAAATATGTCCAAAACTAAACCCATTTGACCATAAACATGCTACTTAGATTGAATACTTGCAAAATTTTGACTTTATCATAAAGCACAAATCCGAAAAAGCCAATGTAGTAGCCGATATCTTGTCTAGGAAATATACTTTGTTGAGCTCAATGCATGCACATGTTATAGGCTTTGAGGACATAAGGGGGTTATATGAGAGTGACAAAGGTTTTAGAGTTATAGTGTCTAAGGTTAGGGAAAACAATGGTACATTTAGGGATTTCATTCTTCATGATGATTATTTGTTCAAAAACAGTTCTTGTTATGTGCCTCAATGTTCTTTGAGAGAGGCAATTTTAAGGGAGGTCCATGGTGGAGGCTTGACCGGCCACTTTGGAAGGGAGAAAACTAATGATTTAGCCATGAAAACTTTTATTGGCCGAAGATGTGGAGAGATTTTGAAAGACTTATTCAAGGATGTAACACATGCAACCGAGCTAAGATGCAAACCCAACCAAATGGACCATACACACCTCTTCCAATTCCAAATGCTCTATGGGAAGATGTAAGTATGGATTTTATTATTGGTTTGCTGAGGATAAGAAGGGGTTTTGATTCAATTATAGTAGTTGTTGATAGATTTTCAAAAATGGCTCATTTCATACCTTATACTAAAACGTTGGATGCATCTCATGTCATGGATTTGTATTTTCATAATGTTGTAAAGCTTTATGGACTTCCTAGAAGCATAGTTAGTGATAGAGATGAAAATTTTTTAAGCCATTTTTAGAGAACACTTTGTGGTAGATTAGGGACAAGGCTCAAATTTAGTATTGCTTTTCATCCACCAACTGACGGTCAAATGGAGGTAGTGAACCAGTCCTTGGGAAATATTCTTAGAAGTTTGTTGAAATGGAAGACAAAGAAATGGGATGCACTCTTACCACATGCTAAATTTGCATATAATTGTTCAAAAAGTAAGACAACCCAATTTTCACCTTTTGAGATAGTTTATGGCACTAACCCTTTATCTCCACTTGATTTGAGTCCAATTCGTCACATTGGGCCTAGCAACATAAAAACAGAAGAAAGGGCCGAGCATATCATCAAAATCCATGAGAAGGTCAAATATCTTGAATCACAATGAAAAGTACAAAAAGCAAGCCAACGTCAAAAGGGTCGTGGAGTTCAATGTTGGAGATTTAGTGTGGGTTTACTTGAGGAAGGAAAGATTTCCATCCAAAAGAAAGTCCAAACTCAATGAGAGAGCTGAAGGCCCATTCAAAGTGCTATAGAAGATAGGCCCAAATGCATACAATATTAAGCTACCGAGTGGTTACAAAATTTCTAACACTTTCAATGTAGGTGATTTAAAAGTTTATGTTGAAGACATAATGGAAGACCAAAATGATCTGCAAGATTCGGCCTTTAAAGAGGGAGAGGATGATGGAGGACCATCAAACAAAGCCTTGGAAGATATGTCCAACATGGGCAAACAAAGCCTTGGAAGATTTGTCCAACATGGGCTTTGGAGCCCAAGAAGAAGAACAGGCCAAGGAGGATGAAGAGTTAGAAGAAGTTGGCCTCAACATTCTCTTACAATACCAATCTTTATGGAAATCTTTTATGGACTCTAAAGCCTTGGTCCAAGTTGATGATCTTGAAGCCCAAATGGAGCCTATCGGGGAGAAGGCTCTCAGCCAAAATCAAGTCACATGTTGTCCTATAACTTGACTTGGCCAAGAGAAGGTATAATATTTCAACCTATGGTATGTT
>JANITW010000006.1:31324349-31335248 GCA_027564335.1 Erythroxylum williamsii | reverse complement strand
TTCATTAAGAGTCCATTAGGAGGTGAGAAAATGAATTATGTGGTTTTTCACCTTCCTTTCAGCTAAGTTTCCTATTTAGGTCATGTTTTTTTTTCCTTGTGAAGGAGAACTTTTGATGAATGAAAAATCTTGAGTATTATTCTCCAAATTAGAGTCAATTTGTTCTAGGGTTGTCTATTTATCGAAAATAGAAAGGATTTGTTAGTTTTCCAAAAACTTCCACTCGTTTTCTTTACTTTTCTTCATTTCCTGAAACCGTATCATTCCTGATCAGTTTCACTATCTCGTTCATAACTTTTCGCACACACATCAAAATATGAAACTTCCTTCACCAAAGTTGTAGCTGACTTCTTGCTCTACAATTGTTCCTTTAGAACCATCCCCAAATTCCTTGTAGATTTCTCGCAAATGACAACGAAATCACCATCTTATCCATAAGTTTTTACAAACACATCATGATGATGATGATGGTGATCAAAATACGAAACTTCCTTCACCAAAATTGTAGCTGACTTCTTTCAATACAATTTTGCCTTAGAACCATCCCCAAATTTCATGTAGTTTGTCCGCAAATTACAAAACAATCCTCTGCTAATTCCTAATCTGAAAAACACAAAATTAGACCAAACTTTCACTTATCATTACCCGTCACCTCCAGCCAAATTTCGACCACTAGAACGATCGCACGCCGTCAGTTAGAACAAATATTTAAATGCAAATATTGTAACCTGGACTGAGAATGAATAATTTGGCATATTATCGTCTTAGCAATTCTAGTAATGTACTGTTTCTTCCGAATTGGCCTTTCGTAGTGTTGTTTAAACGGTGAGTCATCGTCATAGTTGTACCCAAGCTCCAACTTTTCCAACTGATGTATTTTTCATATTAGTTTATATTTAAAATCTTATATCTTTTAATATCTTTTTATTCTATAGCTGATATTAAAAGCTGAACTTTTAATTTTGAAATTAGACTCGACCTCATTAAAATTTTCAATCTAAGCTAAGACTGTCAGCTGCCCAACTCATGGTCGACCCGATGCCAATTCAAGCATAATGTCAAAATTTACAACGGCCCTAAAATACTAGGATGGTGGACTTTTTGCGATACAAATCACCCAAACAGCTAAAAGAAAATCAGTCAGCCCAAGAAAAGTGCACATTCTATTTGAAAACCGAGATTACCAAACTAGACCCATGTGAATGAGGTCTTCTAATTTCAAGTTACATTTATATAACAACTAAATAACACAAGATGCCCCTTTTGTTACATTCGAACCAGAATTACAAAAAGCTACAAATGACCATCCCGCACAATGCCACGGTAGTAAAGGATACTTTAAACCTGTAATACAATCTCATCGAATTTGATGCCTTCCCCACCGACTTCTGCTCTAACTTTAGCCCATCAAAAGGATAATTGCACGCCTCGTGACCTGCAAGCGAGTCATTGTTTATAGGTCTGGAGGGTAATTTTGACTTTAAAAAAGTTGAAATACAAACTGAAAGTTAATCCATACTTGGGTCTTCAGAAGTGAGGACTCCGGTTTGCTCAAAGTCACAATTGAAGTCATGACGGCCAAACGCCTGATAATAGGCGTTCATAGCGTACGATGCATGTGACCTTACAGTATTGGGGTTAAAGCACGCCCCACCTTCTTGTATGGGCCCGCAGTCCACTCCACTGCTGCACACGTAGTCTATGTTCTTCTGCAACGCATCATCACTGGCGTCGGATTTCGGAACACACCATCGCTTAACTGGGCCAGTGCCTGTGGTGGGACTCTGAGCCTGTATGATTGAAGAACAAGTGAACAATCTTCGCAAAAACAAAAGTCGCTTGTTCGGACCAACTGTTCGGACAAAAGTAAAGATAGACATGCAGAATCCAAAGACAGGTACAAATTACAATGTCAGTTCATAAATTGCATATATTGGGTCAGTTTGGTCATTGAACAAATGTAGGCCACGTTTCTTTGACTTTCACCACACAAAAGGTCTACTTGCTCCTTTTAAGTCTAATCAGAAATACCTGTTTATTTCGTAATATGCCCACGTCATAAACCGGAGTCATGTCGGGTTTGAACAACCCGAAATTCCGCTCCGAAACGGACGGTTTAAGATCCTCGTTGAACAACGAGAAAATGTAAATCTCGAAGGTCCGGTTAGGCATCAATGGCGTCCCTTTACCGGAGTTTACGTGCTTCACGAGATTTGCATTGTAGCATACAGCGTTCTCCAAGCTCACACCCGGTTGATTCGGATCACCAGCAGACGGCCAACCCGTTTCCCCCACAACAATGTCTACATCCTCGTACTTCAACCTCTTCATCGCTGAATAAACGGCGTCAAGCTGAGCATCAAACATGTTTGTGTAATTCTTACCAGTCTCTGGGTCGAAAACGCCGACGTTGGGCTTGAAGAGCGCATAGTCTAAAGTCTCCGTCCTGAACCCGAAGTAGGGGTATGGATTAACCATGAACGGAGACTTTGTTCGGCGGTGAAACTCGAGAATAGGAGCGAATATCCTCTGATCATACCCTTTCCGAAACCGACCTGTACTCGGTGGCTCAGACGACGAGAGTATGCCCAGAGAGTGAGGCGTGGAGACCTGAATATCAGTAATATTTGCGAGTTCTAGAGCTGACTTGAGAGATTTCATGGCCGGCAAAGTATGTGCTATAAGGAACTTATCAGAAGTGGCTAAGACCTCGTTGCCTACAACAATGTACTTGATGATGGTCCGGGGGTGGAAAGGTGAAATATTGGAAGCGATCCAGGACTGAGCGCCGGGAAGTTTAGCGACGGCGGGTATTTCACCGTTGCCAACAGTGACGGTGACGAAAATACCGGTATTGGCAAAGGCACGGAGAATATCGGGGTTGGCGTCAAAGAGCTTTATGCGGTCGATGGTGGTTTGGGTTTTGAGGAAGTTAGCAACTTGCGATGGAGGAGGAAGGTTATCAGCCACGATTCCATAGTTTACGCCGATGGAATAGGCGGCAACAAATGGCCAGGGAACGAGATAGTGAAGAATGAAGAGGATGAGAAAGAAGAGTGAGTAGGGTTTCGCCATCTGCAGACAGAAAAGTGAAGCAAATTCAAGTGGGCAGTAGCTAGTTTGGTGCGAGAGACGCAAGCAAGCTCACCAAGTGACCAGGTTATTCTCTGTCCAACTTCGTTGGGACCACATGGGAGGAATTGAGGCCCCACTTAAGAAAAGGATCATTTCAGTGTGAAAACGGCATAACTTTTTGAAGTGTTTTCAATGTTGTTGCTGACTTGAATATCTCCTAACTTTTTATATAAAATTTAGTTTCAGAGTATTATTATTTCATGTCTTATATAAAATCTTATTAATTAATTTAGACACAAGTATAAAAATAAGTTATTATCCTGTATAAAGTTATAGAAAATTAAATATCAATTGACACAATATTGTATAATATAATTTTTTTCCTTACATAAATCCATATTGTAATAAAATCTAAAGGTGGAAATATTTATTGGAGAATTTTATTCTTTATAAATAAATAAGAAATATGAAAGTACAATCATCACATCAATTTATCAAAGTATTTTGATATTTTCAATTGATTTAGAAATAATTATTGTACTAGGCATATTTATTAAAAAAAACTATTAGATGATATAATATCTCATATTATAAAATTCTTCTACAATGAGATTTATTTAAAGAGAGATTTATTAGAAAATTATATTCCTTGAAATTTAAAACTTTCCCTTTCGATCTTACTGATGTGTTCTAGCCATTTTTAATGCCTTTTTTTCTTAAATTTAAATAGTTTAAACTTTCTAAAAATTTAAATCAATTAAATTTATTAAAATATAATAAGTTGTCCTATATGAATTATTATTACTTCCTAGTCATGATATAATATATATAATATTTAATAATTTAACACCATAATCACCCACTCACTAAAGGTTTCACAAATTCATAATAAAAAAGATGCATATATCTTTATATATTTATGATTCTAATTACATTGACTTAGCTAATATGGCATAAAAAGATAAACTCAGTTAACTAAGTTTATATTCTTACTACTTATGTAAAGAATCATTCAGAATATGTAAAGAGATGTGTCTTGATCTATGTTGTTTACTGATAACATTATTTTACTGGAATATTATTGTTGTTGTTGTTGTTGTTGTTATGTTAAGGATAAGTTAGTCTTGATCCAATATGTGTTTAAGTGTGTGGGTGTGTGCGTGTGTGTTATTTCTACTATTACTGGTCACTAATGACACTCACGAGAGGATGAATTGAGTACTAGTGAATTTAAACAAGTATTTTCTATTTAAAGGATACAATTTAACAAATAAAAATATATAATAAAAAAGAGATAATTCAATATAAATCAATCACATTATCATAAAGTAATTTAAAGAGTATGAGAAAAAAGGCAAACTAATTTTTATCAACCAATATGTCATAAAAGGATAATCTCAATTATATAACTTTATAATTTGGAGACTTATGTAAAGTATAAGTTACCTTTGGTCCTACATATACAACATATTTATATAAATTTTTAATAAGAGTGGGTGAATTAGATGCTGGTGAATTCAAACAACTATTTTATATTTAAAGGATGTAGTTTAACAAGTACTAATATATGTTGTTAGAAAGAGATCATTCAATATAAATCAATCATACAATTATAAAAGTAGTTTAAAGAGTGTTAGGAAAAAGAAACGAAAACTAATTTATACAAAACCAACATGACATAAAGGGATAATCTCAATTATCTAAGAAAGGAAAACTAATTTATATAAAACCAACATGACATAAAGGGATCATCTCAATTATCTGACTTTATAATTTTTACCACTTATGTTAAGTTACTCTTGATCCAACATATACAACCTATTTATATAAATTTTTGGTCCCTAATGTCACTTTAAGAGAGGTTGAATTAAGTACTGATGAATTTAAAAACTATTTAAATAAGAGTTAATTACTAAAAAAAGCCTAAACTTTTGTCAAATTTTCAATTACAACATGAACATTAAAAAGTAGTAATAAGATGCCCAAAATTTCAATTTTTTTAAATTATAGCCCAAACTTCAAAAAGTAGCAATAAAATGCTCAAACTTTTATTTTTTTTAATTCTAACCCGATGTTAGTGTTTCCTTTAAGTTGCTGACGTAATTTGTCATGTGTTTCAGAATTCTTAACTATTAATACACGTCAGCCAAAATTAACACAACAAATAAAGATTAATGAAACAATGTCATTTAATCACATAATTAAAATGACTTCATTATTTAAAAATGACTTAAATCTGATTACATAACTCTAATGACCTTACGCTTTGATTTCATTTTGTTTCTTTGTTTTCAGTTTGTTCTTTCGACACCTTCACTCTTCGATTTTCAAATTATACAACCCCAACGCTTTCACACTAAAGACATCAAGAGAATGAACTAAAAACGAAGAGTTTACTGATGCAGTATGCTATAATGTAAGGATAGTTTGGGATGCCAAAAGAACAAACAAAAAATAAAAGGTTGAGACAACAAGAGAAAAATAAATAATGCCAGGCTGGAATTGAAAAAAGTTGCAAATTTAAGCATTTTATTGTCATTTTTTGGAGTTTGGGCCAGAATTGAAAAAAAATTGAAAGTTTGGGCATTTTATTGTTATATTTTTATGGTCGGGTTATAATCAAAATTTTGATGAAAGTTTGAGCTTTTTTTATAATTAACCCATTTAAATAATGTAACTTAATCACTCAATCTTAAAGTAATTTAAATAGTGTAAACAAAAGGAAAGGAAAACACATTTATAGTAGTTTGGTAAATAACCCTTGCTTATTTCCACTCTCTAAGACACTAATTAGAATTTCTACGAAGGAGGCACTTGGTTCACGAAGGGTAATGAGAATGAGAATAGAAATGAATATAGTGAGAAATGGGAATGGATATAATCATTATAATTATGATGGAAGATGGAGGAATGATTGCCATTACTTTTGATGGTGATTGGTTTGTTAAAAATCTTGAAAAATAAATTTTTGTTTTATATCAAAATTTAAATTTTGTGCGCCCTATTTATAATGCCAGAATGTTTAAAATCAACTATATTATGGTATTTCATTTCCAATAACTCTCAAAGAAAAAGATACTCCAATATTCTCTTGCATCAACATCTCTTTAGCTACATAAGATGCTCAAAATATTGTTAGGCCCTGGATTTTTTTCTTAAATTAAGCATGATTTAAATGGATTATGAAATTTTGATAAAATAATTTTGGGAGTTAATTATTATGTCTATGTTAGTAGGATTTATTTCATGAGTTATTTGAATTAAGGTAGTAAGATTATATAAGGGTATTTTTGGTAGTTCAAGACTTAAGGCTTTAAAGGAAGGGTATAAGTGGAGGAAGAAAAGTTTTCTTACATAAAAAGAAGAAAATGAAAATTGAAGAGAAAAAGAGAAAGTGTCGTGGAGAAGAAGAGAAGGTTTCGTGATGTTTAAAGATTTTAAAGCTAAACAAGTAAGCATAAACATTAACCCTTCTTGATTTGTTGGATGAAGCATATTTAGTGAGAATTAGAGGTGAAAATAGAGCTGAATATGTGTGGGAAGTTGATGAATAATATAGGCAAGTGTTCTCGTTTAGGGTTAATGATCAAAGATAGATCATGATGTATTTGTTAATGATATTGGGTTAAAATGAAGTTGAAAATGAAGTAGAAGAGATAGATTAGGTTTAAGATGGGTTATATGTAAAATATGGGAAGTAAAAAGATGAAAAATGTAGCAAAATATGTTCTCGGAGTAGGTTTCTATGCAAGTTCATCGCGGTGAACTTTTGGGTTTTGCCGCGGCAAAGTCAACTTTCTTTCACAGAACATGATTTGATATTTTAAGCATAACTTTTTGTGTAATTATCCAAATTGAATGATTTTTTATTTTGAGTAAACTAGAGACATAGGAATACAAATTGTCTGATGAAATTAAGTTTTAATTCATTCTTTAATAATTTCAACTTTTTGATGGAATTTGAGCATAGAATACTATTTCAGCATAAGAACAATCCAAAAATGTTTGGGATATAACTTTCAGATTTCTAAACCAAATTGAATGATTTTGTGTCATTAGAAACTTAAGACAATAAAGAACAATTTTCTAGAAGAAAGTGTTATCAAATTTCATCATTTACTTGATCAGAATGATCATGAAAACTTGCCCCAAAGGTTTGGATTTATGGAAAGGGTTTTGGCTCATGAAGCTTAGGAAATGCATGGGTTTAAGTACTCCAAAATCATTTTAGTGAATGTATTTTCTTAGGGTTCTCAAATTTGAATTCCTATTGAATTGGATTTGTTATTATTAAAGGAAATCAAGAAGGGGCTCAAGAGAGGCAAGAGGAGCAAGAGGAAAGACATCCTTAATTCAATTTCTTAAGCAAGGAATTCAATGTAGGTTTCATGTTTATAATAGGGTTATTGAGCTATGAATGTTTTATTTTAAGAGAATAAAATGATTTTCAAATTGCTTCAAAATTATTGCATTATTTTTTTGAATAACTTGAGAAATTGTTATATGTTTGGTACATGAATTTGGTTGATGGAAATACATGTGAAATATCAATCCATGTGAAATATTTCATGTTCAAGGACAATTGTGTTTCTGAAATATGCCTTCGTGGAAAAATGTTAGGAAAATCATGTTTTCGAAAAAGTGCCATTTCGGGCAATCTATTTTCAAGTCATGAAATACATATTATGTGGGTTTATGGTGGTCCCTTAAGTATGTCAAGTGCACTTTGACCAAAGGCTTTTCCCACCTACCCGTTAGTGGCATGGAGCTCCTTCATTGACTCTCATAAGTTCACGACTATGCAAGACCATTTGTAGGATTGCAATAGTATGTTCTGTTCACAGCTACATAGGACCATTATGTGGAAATGTATAGCACTGTTGGACCCCGAACTTTTCTTGGAAGTTAGAAATATGAAATGAGAAATTATTGGCGATTATTCATGTATTAGGAAACGAAGAATTTTTGAATTTGCAGTGAAGTAGAAAAGGTAGTTAGGACAAGATGGGTTGTATGTGATATATTGGAAGTTAAAAGTTGAAACATGTTCATTGAGTATGTTTCGGTGTTTTAGCCATAACTTTTTCTCTAGTTATCCAAATGAGATGACATTTGATTTAGAGTAAATTAGAGAGATATGGATATAAATTTTCTGATTAAATCAAGTTTTTAATTTAGTCTCTAAGAATATCAATTTTTGGATGGAAGTTGAGCACAAAATGTTGTTTTAGTATAAGAATAGTTTGGAATTATTTGAGGTATAACTTTTAGATTATGAATCCAAATTGAATGATTTTGATGTCATTAGAAAATTGAGACAATGAGGAATATTTTTCTATAAGGAAGTGTTATCAAATTCCTTCAATTACCTAATCAGAAAAGGTCTTGATTTTTGGAAGAAGTTAGGCAATGATTTAAATAAATTTTGGGTATTGATAGATTAATTATGATATTTTTATGGAATTAATTAGCATGTTAATGTGAATAAGGCTTTATGACATGGGTTAATTGAATTATAGTATTAAGGTGGCAAGATTTCATGAGGGGCAAAATTGGCAAGTCACTTCAGTATTTAAGTTACAAGGCATATAAGGAAGGGTAGAAGGGTCTTTGTACACTCATTAATGGCAAAATTGTAATAAGAAATGTGGGCTTGCTTTCAAGGAAGAAGCATGAATTAAATTGAGGGAGAAAAACAAAGAGAAGAGAGAAGAAGGAGAGAATTCGGTGGAGAAGAAAGGAAAGAAAGAAGAAAATCTAGGTTTCAACTTTTCTTAGCGTTCAAGAAGGAATTTGTGGTTGTTCAAGAAGAGAAAAAGGAAGAGGAAGGTTAGAGCTTCCATTAGAGCCAAGAAATTCATTGTTTGGTAAAGATTTAAGGTAAGTTTGTGTTTTAATCTTTGGATTTTTGAGAGGATTTTGGTGCATATAGCTTATGAAATGTATGGGTTTAGGATCAATTTTAGTGAATGTGTCTTGTGGGTTCTCAATTGAGATTTCCTATTGAATGGAATTTTGTGGCTATTGTTAAACGAAATCAAGGAAGGCAAGAAGAGCAAGGGGAGAGACATTTTTGAGCAAAGTATTAAGCAAGGAAATTCAAGGTGGGTTTTATGTTTATAATAGAATTAACGAGCCATAAATGTTTCCTTTTAAAGTAAGAGAATAAAATGATTTCAAATTGCTTCATAATTGTTGCTTTATTGCTTTGAATGATTTAAGAATTTGCTATATGTTTAATATGTGAATCTGGTTGATGAAATGTGAGATATTTCATATTTATGAACAATTGTGTTTTCAAAATATGCCTTTCTGGCAAAACATTAAGAAAAATCATGTTTTCATATTGTGCCCTTTGGGCAACATGTTTACAAGTCATTAAATACATGTTATGTGGGTTTGGTTTAGTCCTTTAAGTATGTCAAGTGCACTTGATTAAAAAGGCCTCTCCCGCCTACCCGCTAGTAGCATGAAGCTCCCTCGCGGACTCCCATAAGTTTACGGCTACGCAAGACCATTTTGTGGGATTACGATAATACATTCTATTCACAGTTACACAGGACCCTTATGGGAAACGTGTAGTACGTTCTATTTTTGGACCTAACCAAACCGTTCTGATGTGTGTATGTGTTCATGATATGTTGATAAGTTGATGCATAGATGATTTACATTATTGTGAATTGGTTGAGAATTTAGAGAAATAAGTGTTTTGTGATTTTAAAGCGAAATGATTATGTTTATGAAAATGTTCAATGGAAATGAGCTTTATAAATGGTTTTGCTTGTTATCCATTATAAACATGTTACCCACGAGTTTTTAAGCTCACCCCCACTCTCTTTTCCTTTTCAGGTGATGAGCAAGAGATCGAGTGAAAGAAAGTCAAGACATTACTCCGAATTTGCATATTTTGTTTTGTTTTGGAGTAGTTTATGTAAAACAAGGCTTCAATTGTATTTCGAGAATTATTGGGCTTTGCATCTTTTGTATTTTGGATTATGTTATTGATGATGTAATGTGGCTTGGAAATGCCACTAAAGTTTGTAAATGCCATTAAATTTGTGTATGGACGATTGTCAGCTTGAAATGAGAATTTGGGTATGGATGAGGTGGAGTTGAAATATGAATTAATTAAGAATGAGGTTAAGTTGGAATTAGGTACACTTGGAGAGTTTATCAAATTTAGATGATAAATTTTGAATACAAATTATTGTTACATATAAGTGAAATATATTATGGAAAAGAATGATAGGAATGTTATGAATGATGAGATGTAGTTAAATGTGACAAGTCAAATGAGCTGAGATTTAAGAGTGGATGAAGAGAAGTTAGAATTTAAAGGGTAATAAAATGATATTGCATAGAGGAAGTGAAAATGGGACAATTTTTAAGCTTTTCATAGGGGTAGGAATTGTATTATGAATTCAGGGAGAAAACTGGATTGATCTAGGTAGAACTAGACAAAATTGTCTTCCAAAAAGTTTTAGTTTATCCTCTTAGCTTTCAACGCTATAAAGATTGTAGTTTTTGGATATCGGAGTGTTAAGTTATAATTAGTACAAGATGTGATGCTGCTATAGGACAACTATGGTGAATGATGAGAGTTGTATATGTTATGAGTCTTTTGAGTTAAGGTTTGGGAGTTTTATTCACCCAAATTGGTAATTGAATGTTTTAGGAGTGTTATTGCATTATAAGAAGTGAAACTGGGAAGATTATGAGTGAATATGATGTTAGAATGGATGTAGGAAACATTGGAGGGGGATTTGGAGGGATTTAGGAAACTCCCATGTCTGTTTAACAGACTTTAGGTCTATGTAATGGACC
>JANITW010000006.1:31097760-31112760 GCA_027564335.1 Erythroxylum williamsii | reverse complement strand
TGTGCGTATACTGATTGTGTGAGTGTTTGAGCCTAAGGCTGGAGGTCCTGGTCCTCGAAACCAGTTATCGTGTATTCCTTACAGAAATCTATAGCAAATACATATATTTTTCCTTACTTGTTTTCTGGGATTCTAACACTGGTATCAGAGCATCGATCATTGCGATGGCTAATAAGAAGGGAGATAATCGGATGGATGGGCTGGAAAGGGAGCTTGAAAACTTACGTGACGAATTTCAGAAGAATTTCGAACTGATGAGGGAAGAGCGTCGACTGGAGAAAGAAGCATTGCATCAGAGTTGGGAACAGTCCCAACTCGAGGTGAAGGAGTTGCGGGAGATGATGAAACAATTTATGAGCTACCATGAAGCCACGAAAGGTGGGGAGGAAGCAGGTAACCGGAGCAATGGGGTAGACCCAGGGGGGAACAAGGGGAAGGGCCCAATGGAGCCGGGTGGGAGCTCTGGCCCAACTGAAGAAAATGTGCCACCCAAGGGCCCCCGACGTCCTCCAACCGAAGCCATGGGTTGGAATGTTTCCTCTAGGAATTATGAAGGACGAAAGGCGGTCGACCAGGAGCTGTCTTCTGAATGGCCACCGCAAGAGCGAAATCGAAGAGGACCGCCGGAGGGAGGAGAGAGGGAACATGGGCCGATGGGAGACAGGTGGAGACACCCTACCGATGAGCAACCACCAGGATTTGGACGGCAAGGGGATCCTCGGCGCGATTGTCGTACAAGGAGGGTGGAGATGCCAGTGTTCGACGGAGATGATCCCGATGGATGGATCTACCGGGTGGAACGATTTTTTTCTGTGGGACGTTTTAACGAGGCAGAAAAAATGGAGTTGGTATCCTTGAGCATGGAGAAGAAGGCATTGGCCTGGTTCCGATGGGTGGAAGGGCGCCGACCGATTAGTTCGTGGGAGGAGTGTAAGCGGTTGCTGGTAGAAAAGTTCCGGCCCATTCAGGAGGGCACTCCGTGTCAGCGTCTCCTGGCCATCAAGCAGACAGGTACGGTAGATGACTATATTTGCAGGTTCGAAGAACTAGCAGCTCCCTTATCTGAGCTACCTGATGAAGTTTTGGAGAGCTCTTTCCTGAATGGCCTATCGAAGGAGATCCGACTGGAACTGTTGATCGTGAGTCCTCGAAGCTTGGGGCGGATGATGACATTGGCTCAGCAGATTGAGGAGAAGAATAAGGTAGTGGGACGAGAGAGGGGTTATCGACCATTGCATGGCACTAGAATAGGTGGGGCCAGTGGGCACCGCATGGGAGAGATGGTGGGCGACAGTATAAATAAAGAAGGGAAAACAGGGAAGGTAGTGACCGCTGACAGAAATACTGGAGGTTTTAAAAGATTGACCTTCGGAGAAATACAAGAGAAGAGGAGACGAGGCCTGTGCTTCAAATGTGATGAGAAGTATTCACCAGGACATCGATGTAAAATGGTGGATTTGAAGGTTCTAACAGTGCTAGATGAGGAGCTAGAAGAAGGTACCGAGGAAGATGCTGAAGACGACGGGGAGCCAGAAGGAGAGCTACAGAATGTAGAGCTCTCTGTCGGATCAGCGGTGGGGTTAACTCTACCGAAGACAATGAAGGTGGAGGGGGTGCTTGAAGGGGAACCGGTGGTGGTCCTCATCGACAGTGGGGCCACCCATAATTTTGTGTCTCAAGAATTGGCATTGAAGTGGAGACCGAAATGGGACGAGACAGATAAGTATGAGATTGCAATGGGAAATGGCGAAAAGGTGAAGGGGGCTGGAATTTATAGGAATCTGAAGTTACAGATGCAGGATTTAGAGATATATGAGGATTTTTTGCCAATGAAGCTAGGCAGTATAGATGTAATACTGGGTATCAAATGGTTGAGGACTCTTGGGGATGTCTGGAGCAATTGGTGTACACTGACGATGAAAATAAAAAGTAAGGGGAAGGAAGTCGTCATCAGAGGGAATCCGGTACTATCTAAGTCATTGGTCAGTGCCAAGTCAATCAGCTAGGGCCTTAGGGAAGGTGATCTTGTAGGGTGGCTACAAAGGGTTGAGCAAGAGGCAGAATCGACTGCTAATATACAGGTGTTCGATTCCGAAGTCAGCAGAGTGTTGGCAGAGTTTGGAGAGGTGTTTAGACTGCCCCAGTCCCTACCCCCCGAACGAGGAAGGGAGCACCAGATTCACTTGATTCCAGGGGAGGGTCCAGTTAGGGTGCGTCCTTACAAGTACCCCCATTTTCAAAAACAGGAGATTGAGAAATTGGTTAAGGAGATGCTAGATTCTGGGTTAATCCAAAATAGCACCTCCCCTTACGCGAGTCCGGTTCTACTAGTCAGGAAGAAGGATGGGGGATGGCGATTTTGTGTGGATTACCGAGCGTTGAATAAGGTAACCATATGTGACAAGTTCCCTATCCCAATAATTGAAGAGCTGCTGGATGAGTTGAATGGAGCAACCATTTTTTCCAAGATAGATTTAAAGTCCGGCTACCATCAAATAAGAATGAAGGAGGAGGATATCGAGAAGACAGCTTTTCGAACCCACGAAGGACATTACGAGTTTGTTGTAATGCCCTTCGGATTAACGAACGCGCCGGCTACATTCCAAGCATTAATGAATCAGATTTTTAAACCATACCTCAGGAAGTTTATCCTCGTTTTCTTCGACGACATATTAATTTACAGCAAGAGCAAGGAGGAACACCTGACGCACCTCAAGGTAACTTTAAGCATCCTAAGGGATCAACACCTTTATGCTAACTTTAAGAAGTGTGTGTTTGGGCAGCATAAGTTGGAGTATTTGGGGCACATTGTTTCTCAGCAAGGAGTAGCAGCAGATCAATCCAAGGTTGAAGCCATGCTCAAGTGGCCAAAACCACTCACGTTGAAGGAACTTAGAGGATTCCTGGGGCTGACTGGCTATTATAGGAAGTTTGTCAAGGGATATAGTCATATAGCATGACCATTGACCAATTTGCTCAAGAAGAACAATTTCCAGTGGACCACTGAAGCAGAGCAGGCCTTCAATGACCTGAAGCAGGCTATGACCACTCTTCCTGTCCTGGCTATGCCTGATTTCAACCTACCCTTCGTAATAGAGACGGATGCTTCAGCTATTGGGGTAGGAGTTGTGTTGATGCAAAACCAGAGACCTATTGCCTATTATAGCCAAGCATTATCGGCAGAAAGGAAGGGAAAATCCGCATATGAAAGGGAACTTATGGCTATTGTGTTGGCTGTCAAAAAATGGAGATCTTACCTTTTGGGTCACAGGTTTGTTATCCGCACTGATCAAAGACCCTTGAAATTCTTGTTGGAACAGAGAGAAATCCACCCTGACTATCAAAGATGGATCACCAAGCTGTTAGGGTTTGAGTTCACTATTGAATACAAACCAGGAAGAGAGAATAAGGCAGCAGATGCTCTCTCAAGGGTACAGATTCAAGGAGAGTTGCAGACCATAATAACATATAAGATTATCGACATGGGGGAAATCCTAAAGGAAATAGAAGGGGACAGCAAACTGAAGGAGATAAGGGAGGCTGTAAGCAGTGATCCTGGATTCAGACCTCCCTACACAGTTCAACAAGGAAGACTTTATTTCAAAGACAGGTTAGTAATCCCCAGCTCTTCAGTTTTTATAGCTAAAATTTTGAAGGAGGGTCATGAAAGTCACTTGGGAGGACATGGGGGACCATTAAAGACTTATAAACGAATCTCTAAAGAGTTGTATTGGGAAGGTATGAAGAAGGACATCTATAGATTTGTGGCTGCTTGCTTAGTATGCCAACAGAATAAATACCTAACCTTGTCCCCAGCAGGGTTACTGCAGCCCTTGGAGATACCTAATCATGTTTGGGACGAATTGACAATGGATTTTATAGAAGGTTTGCCTAAGTCCCTGGGGTATACATCTATATTGGTGGTAGTAGATAGGCTTAGTAAATATGCTCATTTCCTACCACTTAAGCATCCATATACGGCCCAAACCATAGCTGAGGTGTTCATCAAGGAGATTGTGAAACTGCATGGGTTTCCTAGGACTGTGATTTCTGATAGAGACAAGGTGTTCATGAGTAAATTTTGGGGAGAATTATTTAGGATGCAAGGAACAACTCTGAAATTTAGTTCTTCTTATCATCCTCAAACGGATGGTGCTACTGAAGTGGTTAATCGATCGGTGGAAGCTTACTTGAGGTGCATGGCAGGAGATATTCCAAAACAGTGGGCTAAATGGATAGGGTGGGCAGAATATTGCTATAACACCTCCTACCATGTGTCTCTACGCACTACTCCTTTTAAGGTTCTTTATGGTAGGGACCCTCCTCCTATTTTTCAATTGGGGGCGCGTGTATCCAAAGTGGCATCAATAGATGTTTTACTACAGCAAAGGGATCACTACCTAGGTAAAATTAAACAACATCTGGCAAAGGCTCAAGAGGATATGAGAAGGGGAGCTGATAAACATAGCAGGGACGTGCATTATAATGTGGGAGACAAGGTTTGGCTAAAGCTAGCTCCTTACCGACAACTTACTGTGATGAAAAGGGTGAATGAAAAGCTGGCCCCTAGATACTTTGGTCCATTCAAAGTGTTAAGAAAGATTGGGGAGGTGGCATACGAACTTCAACTTCCAGAAACAGCTAGGATACATCCCATTTTTCATGTATCTCAGCTAAGAGCAGTAGTGGGAGGGGATGCGGATCAGCTAATTTTACCTGACAAATGGGTTGAAGATAGGGAGCCAGCAGTGCAGCCAGAAGAAGTCCTAGCAATCAGACCAAAGGGAGGGAAAAAGGGTCTCGAAGTGTTGATCAAGTGGAAGGGGTTAACAGCATCTGAAGCGACTTGGGAGCTATTTGA
This sequence comes from Erythroxylum williamsii, assembly GCA_027564335.1. Lineage (NCBI taxonomy): Eukaryota > Viridiplantae > Streptophyta > Magnoliopsida > Malpighiales > Erythroxylaceae > Erythroxylum > Erythroxylum williamsii. Next base: position 31,107,899 of record JANITW010000006.1, on the reverse strand, counting down.
TGATATAACAGAATTATTTCCAGATTTTCACCTTGAGGACAAGGTGCAACTTATGGGGGGGAGTAATGTTAGGCCTCCAATTATGCACGTTTATTCCAGAAGAGCTAAGCAAGGGGTAGCTGAGTAATAGACTATTTTTTTCTGTTAGCCAGTTGCATGTGATAGGTGGGGAAGGGTAAGTTAGTTAGAATAATGACGTAGGCAACAGAAGAATATAGAATGTAATGATGAGGGAGGAAAAAGGTATTCTTTGTCTCAAGTGAAAACTAGTGAGCCTAAGGCTAGGAGAGAGCAGACCTCTCGGATTGTCTGCTATTGTTCGTATCTTGATACGTTTTATCTTTCAGTCTCAATAATAATTCAGCTCAGCAACTCTCAGATTTGAGAGTTCTATCAAAGATCTACTACGGGATGTGTTATCTCTTGGAAATGCAAGAAGTAAGATTCCGTCTTCAAATCTTCCATTGAAGCAGAGTATCGTGCCATGTCTACTGCATATTCATAGAAATTTTGGCTATGTGATCTTCTCATAGGGTTTAGTTTTTCTCTAGTTCAACCAATGTCATTGTGTGCGGACAACATTAGTGTTATTCAAATTGCAACCAATCCTATATATCATGAACACATAAAGCATATAGAAGTTGACTGTCACTCCCTTCTGAAGGCCTATGATCATCAAGTCCTTTCTCCCACATAACTCTAGCACTACAAATTGCAAATATTTTCATCAAATCCATGATACGTCAAACATTGGTTTCTTGTTGGCAAATTGACGCTTGTAGACATACCAGCATCAATTTGAGGAATTTGAGAGGGGTTGTCAACAGTATTAATTATTATATCTCACATCTAATATATATTACACCCTTATCAAAGGGTGATTTTGTGCAGTCAACAGTACCATCTGTAATTGACAGCTAAGACCTTTATCAAAGGCTAATCTCATATCTCATCAATAAGGGTGATTTTGAGCAGTCGACAGTATCGGGTGTAATTGACAGCTAACACCTTTATCAAAGGCTAATCTTATGCACCCTTGTCAAAGGCTAATCTCATGTCTCATCAAAGGCAAGGATTTGAAAAACATTGCCTCAAGTATGATTTAACAGCTGTAGAAATATTTGCATATAATAGTTCAGCCAATTTTGATGGCTGAATTCAACTTGCATTTGTACAGGTATTAGGAATTTCCCTTTGAGAAACAATTTTTTTTTTCACTACAAGTTCTTTGATCTTTCTAAGTTTTCATTGAACCTAAACTATTAAGGACAAATTGAAATTGGAAAAGTTCCTTTCCTAATAAGGTTTTTTTTATAAAAAAATTTGAAATCAATTCAGCTGTTTTTAATTTGGATCTTCCTTAGCATATACAACTTTCTATATTGTTTTCTTCAAGAGATCAAAGGTATTATTGTGCAACATAATGAAATTCAACAAAGAAAACTTTCAGCTTTTAAATTAGGCTTTTCTTGATTATTTCTTCGTAGTCCACTTCTTTTACTCTCAACTAACAAAAAAAGATATATACTTTGGGACTTATCTTCTTTAGTGATAGGGAAAATTCATTGTTGTTTTGTCCAAATTGCTTATGCAACTATTTATTGAAACCAAAGTTGACATCCGTTTAGAGGCCCTCTAAGAATGCAATCTGGCTTCATCTGCTCACTTGTTGATATTGTTTTTTCATCTGCTCACTTGTTGATATTGTTTTAATTCTTACACATGAAGTTTTGATTTATCTGAGGCCTGTTATTTCGCAGTTTGTCATAAATCATAATTTACACAGGATGTTTGAGAGATTAAAAACTTTCAGGGCTATAAAAGAGAAAGGTACAGGGTAAAGTTGTCAAAGAAAATATTGAAAATATGAACAATATATTCGGAGTTTCATGCAAATATTTAATGTCAAAAGATCTCATTATTACTTCTTGTTGCTAAAAAGGTCGTCCAAGCTTCATGTTGTCGGTATTGCTTTATCTGTTTTGTTTGTAGACATTGTCCTATATATCTGAAAACTAGCTTCAACATGTGTTATGTTAGACTATTGATGCCAAGCTTTTAGTGAATGTCTGTCGATATTATAGAATTGGCCTCAGACCCCACCAATCTCTTTTCAATAACAGATTACAGCATTCTACCTTATTCTGAAAAATTACCTTTTAAATATGAGTCTGCAAGGTAATGGGATCTTGGTAGGCATCTATGGGTGTGCTTATATTGTTCCTTTCTCTTTCCCCATCATGTTTGGCAACCTTTGGGGAAAGAACTTTTACTTTCTTATTTTTCCATTTTTTAAGACGCTTTGGTGGCCATGATTTTGACCCATATTATGCTTGCTTGTGTGTCTGTTTGTCTGCACGATTTGCGACCCCTTCCAGTCTTATAGCTGTTGTATGCTCTCTTCATTTTGACACATCTTATCCATATATGTTATCCCACATTTGACTTTTTCTCAATTTCATGTATGTCCTCAGATATTTCATGTTGATCGTTTTGAGGAAATTCCCATGAATCTTTCAGGTACTCCGTTATGTTGCATCTTTGCTAGACATGAGTAAAGAAGAACTCGCAGAGCAGACATATCAAAATGCAGTACGCTTATTCTCTTATGAAGCTTCAAATGTATTATAAAAATGACTTAAGCTCTTAGACACAGAACTGAATTTGTACAATCCCTTAAATAGCAGAGCTTGCAACCACAAAATCAACATAACAAATATTGATTATTGACACATTTCATCATGCCTTTTCTCTTACCATTTTCTGTTGCAAATTACTTGAGAAAGTGAACAACAACCGTTGTGTCTTTAATTACTTTTGAGAAGTAAGAAGCTATTGTTGTATGATAGGATATTTTGTTGATGTTACAACTCTGCATCGAGCATCGAGCATTGTGTATGGATGAATGGTGAAATGATGTTACAACTCTGCATCGAGCATCGAGCATTGTGTATGGATGAATGGTGAAATGCCTCACCTTGTATCATCTGAGCATTCGTTAAAGCACAATGTACGTACAAGTGGTTTAGGGGCCTCTATATATACTTCTGATCTTACGTATGGCATGCCCGTTGAAGATAACTTGTAAAACACTGAAGAGTAATGTAAAATTTGCATTATGTTTAATCCCATCATACCTTTAACTTTACACTTGTTGTTGATGTAAAATTGTAGTCCATTTACAATAGTTGACACCCCATTCCAAAATTTGGAATATAGATATTAATATATGTACTTGCATATTTCACAACGTTAAGAACTACAGGATACATATGAACTTTAGATGAGTAGTTCGCCCTATTTAGGAGTAGAAAAATATAAGTTTATAGACTACATAATGGGCAATGTTCTTTTTTCTGTAGGTGACATTTTTTGTTAACTAGAATAATGAAAGATGGTACAATTTGATAACTCAAGTAATAAACAAATCCTTCTAGCTGATAGAAACCTTCATACAGCTCATGCGTCCTCATTATATAGGTTCCTATGAATACCAATAATGAGTTACAATTAAGGTTTAAATTACAAATGCGTATCACATTGATTGCATGCGACCTGACGTCATTTGATCCATATCGCTACACAATAGGTCTTAAATAAGTGGTCAAGAATCATTAACAAAATGCTTGGCAACTTCCATATAAAATTCAGGTAAAGCAAATGTACAAGATACCTCATAAAATTCAAGTTACATGCAAGACAAAGCAAAGGTAGTTCATACTATTGCTTGCTAAATTAAGCACTCAAATGGCCAGGTTGAAGATAACCTCTGGCTTTAGCCTCTTTGTTTTATAGATCCATCGCACGAGAACCGAAATTAATAAGCACCCGAAACTTGTCTTTAAGGAAGACTAAATATTGTGGTCGGCAAAAGGGTAAATTTGAACTCTAGCGATTACAAATTTCAAATCCTAAAATTTAACCCTAAATTAATTAGCACGACAACATGAAATTTTCAGCTTAAGTTAAAAAATTTTATTAATTGCCATGGATTCGATGGCACAGGAGTAAGGAGCCGGAGCTATATGTGTGAACAGTTCTTTACTATAGATCAAAACACCAGACGAGATGAAGGTAAGGTTTGCTTTGATCCATATGGAAGGGGACACACTCGAATGGTATCAACTTACGATTCAGAATCGAAAGGAGATAAATGAGATGAAATGGGACGAGTTCGTGACCCTCCTAAGACAACGATTCGACGAAAATATTTTCGAAGACCCCATAGGAGATTTAAAGGAGTTGAGACAGGAGGGTTCAGTATTAGAGTAATACGGATTGTCCTACAAGTACTCTAATAAATTGACTCTACCCAAAGAATATCTGGTAGGGTTTTTCTTAAAGGAACTTAAGCCGGAGCTGGGGTTGACTGTGAAGACGATGGATCCATACACTCTGCACCAAGCTTATACATAGGCATGGAAACAGGAGGCAATTGTTGCTGCCAGTGTCAATTTATTTTGGCAAGGGAAGCAAGGCCAGTAGCCCAATCGGGGGGGAAGGGGGACCTGAAAGAAATTTTAACACAAGATCTCAAATTAATTTCGTAATTAATCAACACAACTAATTAACCCTATGATTGCAACATACTATATTTAATAATTGAATGGATAAATACTTGAAAATTGCAAAACAATTGAATCCATTTTGATTTTGTGAAACAGAGCGATAAAGATGCAGAGGATTTACTATCGCTATTCCAAAACTTAATCAGCAAAAGCACATACAGTTTTCAATGGGGCAATTGTATTTAAAGGTTGGCTAGCAATAGGGCCTCCTGTACTTTACAACACATGGGCCAAGCCTACCCATCATAACAAGCCCATGAATACAGACCCAATGAGACGTTAAAGATAGAATTACCATTGACATCTAATTAATCGGGGTTTGTACAAAATAATTTTATTATGCTAGTCTATAATTATGATAGAATTCTATCATTCTCCCACTTGGACAACATAACCAATATCAATAAACAACAAAAACAAATCCCCAAATTAATATAACAATATGTGGCCACAATAAGATGTCAAAGTAAGTTAACAATCTCTCAATCATAAGTCCAAAATGAGGTTACAGATACCTCAACAATATAGAAATTATATCCGATAGGAGTACTGATAACATATATGCAAGATACCCATACCTCGATGACCTAAACAAAATATGTCATAAGGGAATGCACACAAAATGGTAATCCGTTTGTGCAATTCCAAACACAATGTTCTAAGCATCCACTCAAGATGTCAACTGAGATTTAACAAAATATCTCAAAACAACAAGAGAAGACTAGGTACAAAATGTCTCCAACAAAATGCCAAATATATATACAAACATTTAAACATATCTGCGCAGCATATCAATAAAGTATATGGCAATAACAATAATAGCAACAATTATAAACAAAAGTCTTTAGACTCCCACTAATCCAAGGCATCAAAAGATCTAAATAGATCCATACGGCTTACATGACTCACAAAAGCCTTACCATTCAAGCCTTTGGTTAGAGGATCTGCCACCATACGATCGGTGGGTATATGTTCTATATGAGTCTGAAACTCCTTAGCCTTCTCTCTAACAAATATATACTTTGTATCAAAATGCTTCGAACATTTGGAATTCTTGCATATTTGAGAGAAGCCCACCACAGCAGAGTTATCACAATATATGGTTAGAAGTCTGGAAACACTTTCCACGAGATGAAGCTCATAAATAAAATTCCTCAGCCATATTGCCTGTCGAGTAGCTTCGTAACAAGCCACATACTCTGCCTCCATAGTTGAAGTTGCTGCAAGTGTTTGTTTAACATTTTTCAAGATACAACTCCTCTAGCAAGCATAAAGATATATCCTGATGTGGATTTGTGATTATCAAGGTAGCCACCATAATCAGAATCAGAATAACCTAGCATCTCAAGGTGATCAGAAATCCTGTAAGTGAGTATGTAATCTTTAATACCTTGTATGTACCTCAAAACTCGTTTCACAACTTGCCAATGACCCACACCAGGGTTGCTCAAGTATCTCCTAAGTACACTAACAACAAAGGCAATATCAGGACGTGTACAAACTTGAGCATACATAAGACTACCAACAGCAGAAGCATATAGAACCTTTTCCATCTCTGACTTATCTTTATGATTTTGAGGACACTGGTTATTCGAGAGTTTGTCACCCTTTTAGATAGGTGCATTGCAAGGATTACAAGTCTTCATGTTGAATCTATTCAAGATCCTTTCAATATACCTTTTCTGAGACAAACCAAGAACACCACGAGATCTATCACGATGAATTTCAATGCCTAGAACAAAAGAAACATCACCAAGATCTTTCATATCAAAATGAGCTGTCAACATTTGTTTAGTCTCAGAAACAAAATCTACATCATTACTGGCTAAAAGAATGTCATCAACATATAAGACAAGAATAATGAATTTTCTCCCACTATTCTTCAAGTAAATGCATTGATCAACAACATTTTTCTTGAAGCCAAGAGAGTAACCAATTTGGTCTATTTTCAAGTACCATCGTCTGGAGGTTTGTTTCAGCCCATAAATAGATTTTCTCAATTTGCATACCATGTGTTCCTTACCTTTCTCAACAAAACCAATAGGCTGATTCATGAACACATATTTATACAAATCACCAGTTAGGAATCAGTTTTCACATCAATTTGATAGAGCTCTAAATCAAAATGAGCAACCAAAGCCATCATAATACGTAATGAATCTTTAGTAGAGACCAGGAAAAAAGTCTCTTTATAGTCTATACCTTCCCTCTGGTTATACCCATTTGCAAAAAGTCTAGCTTGATACCTTTCTATCTCACCTCTAGCATCACGTTTAATCTTAAAGACCCATTTACACCCAACAATCTTACAACCACTGGGTAATTTTACCAAATCCCAAACGTCATTCATACTCATAGAAGCCAGTTCATCTTCCATGGCTACCAATCATTGTGAACTACGAGGACCAGAAATGGCATCCTGAAAAGAAATTGGATCTGAGTCTTCAACTAAATTAAATTCATGCTCCTCCAAGTAAATGTAATAGTTTATGAATTTAGAAGACTCAGTGGATTTAGGAATCCTTTCAAATCTCCTAGGCGGAACTATAACCACATCTGGGATTTGAGTACCAATGCTAACCTGTTGAGGAATTTCAACATTATTTCCTGGATCAACAGCATCATCATGAATTAGAGGAGATTGAATTGCCACAAGATGAAAAACAATAGGTGTAGGAACAATAACACAATTCTCTCTGAAATCAATAACACCAGACTCATGCCTTTCTTTATGTTCCATCTCACCTTCAAAATATACAGCCCGATATGATTCAATGACTCTAGTAGTGTGATTGGGATAATAGAATCTTGAACCTCTTGAGCCAGTACAATAAGTAATAAAGTAACCTAAAATGGTTCTAGGGTCAAGTTTCTTCGGTTGAGGATTATAAGTCCTCACCTCAGCCTTACAACCCTAAACACGAAAATGCTTCAAACTGGGCTTCTTTCCTTATATAAGCTCTAAAGGAGTCTTTGGTACAAACTTACTAGGCACATAGTTGAGAACATAACTAGTAGTCCTTAAGGCGTCTCCCCACAAGAAATCTGGTAAGGTGGAGTGACTAAGCATACACCTAACCATCTCCATAAGAGTAGGATTTCGTCTCTCTCCAATCCCATTTTGTTGAGGAGTATCAAGCAGGTATATTGCGCCTCAATTCCACAATCCTACAAGTATCTAGCAAAAGGGATAGGGTTCCTTCCAGTTTCATCATACTGACCATAATACTCACCTCCTATATCAGATCTTACACATTTGATCTGCTTCCCAAGTTGCAACTCAATAACATTTTTCAGTAACTTAAAAGCATCCAATGATTCAGATTTCTCATGCAACAATTCAATTCAACCATACCGAGAAAAATCATCAATAAAGGTAATGAAATACCTATAGCCTCCCATGGAAATAGGAGTAATGGGTTCATAAATGTCTGTGTGAATTATCTGTAATGGTTCCTCCTTCTTAGTCATTTTCTCCTTTCTTACTTTATTTGTAAACTTCCCTTTTATGTAATCAGCACAAGTGTCAAAATCAGAGAAGTCCAGTTCATGCAAAATAGTTTCCTTAATCAACCTCTCCATTCTCTCTTTAAAGATATGTCCTAACCGTTTATGCCATAACATAGAAGATTTTTCAGCAACTCTCCCACGTTTCTTTCCAACAATAGCATTAACATCATCATATGGTCGGTCAAGATGAGAAGAATTAGCAATTAGCATAAATAATCCATCACGCATAATTGTAGAACCAACAACAGTAGAATCATAGTACAAAACAAGACCATTATTGATTATATGAAAAATGTATCCACAACTATGTAAAATAAAAACTGAAATCAAATTCCTTCTCATAGAAGGCACACAATATCTTTCAAAAGAAAATCATGTCCACTACTCAACTTCAATGAAACTACTCCTATGTGCTCAACATTAACATTAAATTCATCTCCTAGTTACACTGTCAACTCCCTTTTATTTAGTTTCCGCCTACTTTTGAACTCATGCAATGAGTTCGTTACATGAATAGTTGCACCAGTGTCTAACCACCATGAATTAGGAGGAACATCAACCAGACTTGATTCAAAACAAACAAAGATTTGAGGTATACATTTCTTCTTTTCCAACCAGTTCTTAACCTTCACACAATCACACTGCCTATGCCCATGTTCTTGAAAAAAGTTGCAGCTTTCATTAAAAACAATTGGGCTTTGCACCAAAACTCTCACCAAGCCCAGAAGGTAATGCAAGTTTATCATTTCCCTTCTTCTTAAATTGAGGCTTACCATGTTTGTTTCTATAAAATTTCTTTTTTTTTCACCACCCTTGTGAGAAATGTGATGAATACTATGAGACTTTCCCTTCATCATAGTATGCTCCTCTTGAATAAGAATGGAAATCAACTCATCAATGCTTCATTAATCTTTCTGAGCATGATAAGTAGTCTTGAGAACATCAAACTCAGATGGAAGAGATTCAAACACCTGCCAGATCAGATAATCCTCTCCCAGCCCAACTTTCATGGCCTTCAATATGTTATACCTGCTCATAAGCTTCATACCATACTCACGAACACCAGCCACTGCATCATACTTGGTCTTAGACAGTAAAGACAAGTAATTAGACTTTTCAGTCTTATCAAACTTCTGGAAATTTTCATCAACATCTTTGAGATAATTTTTGGCATTATCAGTATCTGTGATGCCCTCTTTAATGGTCTTTTCCATTATGTACTTAATGATCATCAAACAGACCTTATTAGAATGAACCCACTTATCATATTTAGCTTTATCTATAGCGAAAGTCTCAGTAGTAGATTGTATAAGTTCATCATCAATGAGAGCAACATCATTATTAGAAATTGCCAAAAAAAGATTCAAGGATTCAAGCCAATCCTCATAAACGGTCCCATTTAGCTTAATCAAAGAATTCAAAGTTAGAAATTGATACAATGTAAGGAGATTTAGCAAATGTATCAAGAACTACCAAAATTGGGCAAACAATACAGCTAGGTTCTCATGCAATTGAAATCCTATCTAAGGGTCCCGAATTACAACACAGATCACCCAGAACATTAAATTACGCCCTAAAGCTAATATCGATAGGATATTGAAAACTTGAACACATAATTCAATGAATTAAACAAAACATTAGAAACCACATTGACAAAGACAAACTGATAGTGTAAGTGATTCATTAACATAGTATCTAATGTATGCCCAATAACAACATCACAATAACATTTTGTAATAATTGGTCTCACGATAGGTGACCTCACAATTACACAAAGTGAATGACAATAGTCTGGTAACATTCCCAAGATTGCCCTCATAGGTTCCAGTTAGCACCATAATTACAAAATTAATCATAGAAATCATATAATATAACATTATATGCATAAACTACATCTGAAATTAATTTTGGTGCATAACTACATAACACTAAGAGTACACAAGACCCCACAAGTCCAAATAATATCATAAACAAGTACAAAAATTTTCAAGGAAAAATTTGGAGAGTACATTATATTTATATTAATTTTAAAATTTTGGGAAAAATAAAAATAAAATTTCT
>JANITW010000006.1:31043940-31055230 GCA_027564335.1 Erythroxylum williamsii | reverse complement strand
ACATACACATGGATCCTGGCTTTCGGGAATGTCCCGGGACTCAAAATTTTAAATTCCGCACCGTGGGCATGTGATGCTCACACCGGGATTTTCCTACAGTTTAATCACCAATCTCCATAAAACATCTAGAAGTGATGGTATCACTATAAACTCGTTATTTGAGTGAATATTCCCTGATACATGTTTTAATTAATAATTCTAACATGCAGACACTAGATTAAGAATTATAATGAAACACATATGAGTTCACCACTCATCAAGATTGTGGTCCATAATAAGCAAATGCTAAAATATATGTTTTAAGACTAAAGTAACGGCCTACTTTATTCTTGAAAACATACTTGATTCTAGATTTATTTAATAGTGCCACTATCGATAGTTGACTACTATCATGATATGAAACTCATCATTCCCTTGAAATAAACTCCTTTACTTACATAGAGATAAATCGCAACACTATAGTCTAAACTATAACCAAACGTCCAACTTGATTATTCAACTGTGAATCAATTAATTTATATTTTAATAATACACATGTTTTCATACATCTCTATGTATATTTATATTACTTACAAAAGAATCTCTGTACCTTTTGACTAGATATATAATGCTCATAAAAACTAAACTCTTTTGTTTTATTAATAATAAATATTTTCATGACAAACTATAACTAAAGAAAATTAAGTTATATGTAAATACACTTGCTTTCTAAGGTACTATATTTACATAACTCTAACAAGAAAATGATCCAATAAACTCATTAAAATCATCTTTTCACAATACCCAAATCTATACAAATCGGATAACATAATTAATTTCTAAAGAGAGAAAGAAACAACAAACAAGAAAGGAATGCTTAACTTGGTTGTTGGTGTTGATACCACCTCTAGACCGGTGTTAGGAAGCTACCCCTTTTTGGGTCTTCTGATGGTAGAGAGCTTACCTCCCTCATTATTCTCTCACAAAGCTCCTTTATGATTCAACCCAGCCAAAATCCCCTTCTGCTCTTTTCTCTTGACCGAAACTCACCTACTTTTTATCCCCCTTTTCCGTCACAAAAACAAATATTTCATAGTGAAAATTACGGTTCAGGTGAGCTGTCTTTTTGTCACACTTGTGACTTAGTGTGTCATGAATGTGGCACACCTATGCACGGCCATGCCATCCTCTCTTCTATGTTTAAAACCATAACACCTGCTACTGTGCTCCTCTTTTGTTTTTAAAACCAATACTTCTCATGTCTTCCTATATCTTTTTCTCATACTCCCAACGACAGCGTTTTCCCTTGGCCATTTGTGTTTATGATGTTTTGCATGTATAAAATGCCTAGCGTCTGCTACTATGTTGTCATTTCTTGTCCAACTGCTATGTCTCTATACTCTGTTCTTCTACCTACTACATTGTCATTTCCTTCCTTATTGCCTATGTCTGCACATTGTTTTGGTTCATGCCTCTAACTATTGTTTTGTCATTTTGTGCTCCTTGCCTCACTATGCTGCCCTGCATTTTCTTAATATGTTTTTTCCATATTGTGCTTCACGCTTCCATCTATACAAGACATTAATTTCATGTTAAGATAATTTGCAAGCATAATCCATGCAGCTCACATTCTTTGCATTTTATTTCAAATTTGGTCGTGAGCAACCTTGATTCTTCTTTTTCTTGTCTTTTAATTTTCTTATTCTTGCTCCATGAAGACAAGTGAGTATTAGCATTTAAAAAATGGCCCTAATATCGTGCTTTCGACTCACTTTAACTTCTTTATTGCCAAATTGTGCCTAAAATCACTTATGAGTCAAAGTGAGTATTTTAAACAATTTCATGTTAGTAATTGCTAACTTTTATGGAATAGTTATACAATCAATTAGGCCCATATCAATTTCTCCATACTTAGCTTTTGATTGTCCTTGGGCAAAGCATCAAAATTAAGATCATAAATCCAAAACATTGACTCATTTTCATTATGTTCCTAGAATACATAATCATAAATAAAGATGAATGACTTTCAAAAAATCATGGCAAGATTTATGATCAATCAACATTCATCATCTTCAAAAACTAAGGAATCTAATGGTAGACTTGGAAAATGTGTTTAACTAAAATATATCCATAGGTAGACTCAACACCATTCATGATTAAGATATTCCACAACTTTGCATATCATTTCATTTCTCCATCACTAATGTTCATACGCAAAATCATGAATTAAATGACTTTTCAGGATTGAATGTGGGCAAAGGTAAGGTGAGATATATTTGTAAAGTAGTATGAAAGCTATCAAAGCTAGTGAAACAAAAGTAACACTCGATGAGATATCAAATGCACAAGTTAAGATTAATACAAGACTGGGTATCTTCAGCTATGATGAAAGCAATAATTATATTTCACAACTCAATTCAGCTTTCACACATAAACCATACAAAACATATTGAATCAAAAGGGATCACTCATAGAGATTGAAGATAACATGACATTGAAACTACAATGAGTGAACCTTCCAAGCCAACATCTACCTCATATCAACATACTCAAATGACCCATTCAATACAACTTTAGGAGGAGAGATTAATCATAAACAATTTTTCAACACATATGCACTGCCACCTTGATACATTTATTTAAACTTTTTTCTTTCTTTCTTTCTCTTTTCTTTTCTTTTCTTCTCTTTTTTTTGGTTTCTCTCTTTTTTTCTTTTTTTAATGAAAATTAAAAGAAACTACATCAATATAAGAATTTTAATGATAAGACATAAAATGACATCCCAATCATTATAACTAACCCACACATATAATTTTGTACATCCACAAACTTAACAATCTTAAATGTTCCACTAGCTTTATGCCTTGGATAGGGCATTTGGTTAATTTTAAAGCATGTGATATGGCTAATATACAAAGAAAAGGAAAATAAAGCTCAAGCGACTTGACAAGGGAGAAATCATGTCAATAGGTTAGGTTATTTAGCTAATGTAGTTCAAAAAAGAAAAGAATGCCTAATCATTTCCATGTTAATGCATGTGATAAAAATGTGGTCTCGAATAGAACAAGGCCAAGTTAGGATATAGCCCATGAAGCTTACACATTATCAAAGGACAATGAGAATGATATGTATGTGTCAGTCTATTAAGGCTCAAAATCTCACTTGCTTTGTCTACCACTAGTCACTACTCTTTTAAAGATAATGTACATCGACAAATCACAAAAATAAAAGTACATGCTCAAGTTGCCATGAAATTTTCTAGTCAATTCATCCTCTACTCATGACTATATAGTCCTAAAAGCAATAGGAAACAAGAAAATGTTTCTTTCTTTCTTTCTTTCTTTCTCTCATTTTGATTGAAAACTTAGAAACAAGAAAGAAACAAAATAATATAGAAACACACATACATATAAAAATTAAATGCGTAAATGTAAAGGAAAGGAAGTTTACTTCCCTTGGGTTGCCTCCGAAGATGCACCTTTGTTTAGTGTCATTGGCTCGATTTCATGTTTTCTCCTCAAGTGAAAAAATTGTGATCTTTAAGTGACAAAGTTTGAGCCACTTCCACGTGAGGTAATTTAGGATAGGGCCTCAGTTCATCGTCATTCCCATTCAGCATCTTCCTTATCCTCTAACCTTTAAACTCTATTGAGTCCATGCACTTGGGAAATAGTTTGAATGATTCTTTAGTTATTTCTTCTTTGTTTAATTTCTCCAACCTGCTAGGTAAAGGAAAAGAGTCAGTCACAACAATAATTATGAACTCAATATTTACCTCTGAGCTAAAAGATTTTTCTACTTTGAGCTCCTCCTCAACTTCTTTAAACAATTCTTTGAGCAGTACACTTAAGATTCTCAGGCTCTTCATCACTTTGTAAAATTTTCTCACTAACTTTTATTACTTACACCTTTGGTTAATATGGCTGCTTTTCTTCAATTTGTGATTGTAAGCAATCAAGAGTTTCCATCATTTGACCCATTTGGCGTTCTATGTTCTATATGCTTGCATTGTTTTCTTATTGGATTTGTTTTAAACCCTATTGCAACTGTTACTACATACTCTGATTAAACTATAACATATTATTATTAAACTATATCATACTCTTATTAAGCTCCTGCATACTCTATTGAAGTTGTTCCATACTCTGATTAAGTTGCAACATACTCTGTTGAAACTGCTCAAGATCATTGGTAATAGAGGTCTTGATAAAGTTATCCAGAGATATACCTGAGTCGTAATAAGAAGCTTCTGGTACATACGAGAATTGTTGTGTGTCTTGTAAACTATCATGGAAGTAATTATGTTGATTATCCCGTCCATTATTATAATTTGTATGATCACTCCAAACATAATTATAGGATTAGGAATATAAGTTATAGAAGAAATTACGTCCATCCATGAACATATTTTTCTCAAATTTTCAATCACTAACACGAAATTGAAATTCGATTCCGTCAAATAACTTGCAGTACCTAGTCTCTAATTTATTCAGAAACAAGAAGCAACTTAATTTGATCTCTACAGATCAAGATATCATCAAAATATCTAAACATGTTCAGAAATATGTCCAACTAAAACTCTGTAATCAATCCCCTCAATCTCAACAAAATTCAATTGTCATGGAGAGATAAGAGATGACTTAGGAATCCAACGCTTCAAAAATCGGATTAATCGGATGTCAGACAGAAAAGTTAGAAGCAAAAAAATAGACAAGGGCCGGATCACCCTAAACAGTAACAGCAACCTGTAAAAATCTTAACTTCCTATTCCATGATCCAAAAATTCCATACTTTACATCAATGGAAATATCAAAACACAAGCTAAAACTTTCATGAAGAACTTAAAAGCTAACCCAACCTCTAACTAGGTCAAATTCTCAGTCAAAGATTCAGTCATTACATAGGTCAACCTATAATACATCCAAACTTTCAAATTTCATATCTCCCAATTCTCTCATCCACTAATTCTACATCATTGCAAAGCTTGGAAAATATTCTATGGCTTTCATGTAGATCACTGAACTCTATTCAAACATATCAGTCAATAATTTTTCTTCAAAACACTAAAATCCTACACTTATGAGCATTTTCAAAAACAAAGCCAAATAACACTTAACTTTGACCGTTCATAACTTTCACTCCCGATACCGAAAAATATCAAACTTTATGGTGACAGAAAGCTTTCAACATAATCTACAAGTTTCATGAAGATTATTTTCTTAAATTCTGTCTAAATCAAAAAGTCAACTCTCTATGACCAAAAAGTCAAACTTTTTCAATTCTCCGTAATCTCACACTTTAACTAATCATTTCTTGCTTTTCCACTCCATTTAAAGCAATTCATTCACTGTCAATTCCATTTAAACTCAAAACACCATTTTAGGCCAATTAATCATGAACATCAATAACAAAAGCATACACACACCTATACTCTCTCATCATCAACTTGCTAAATTCTCCTATCTTAATCTCATATAACAAATCACATTCTTGAATTGTCTTTTTCTTTGCACAAGAATAATTCACCACAAATTCCTCATCTAATGTCAATTTATACTTCAACTTTTTCAAGAAAAGTTCGGGGTCCAACACAATGTTTAGGTTATGGGGGGGTTTGATTTGGAATAACAAAATAAAGTAAAATTAAACTATTGAAAGCAAATTAAAGAAAACAATTAAAAAGTCATAAAAGTAATGAATGCGTTAGGGATTCAATCATCAGTTCAATGTCGACCTACCCACAATTAAACATACTTTATTAAATTGTTAGTCTCATACCTCTCCTAACAACTATTAATTGTAGGTTAACAATAAGCTTTGTTACCCTTAGGTCATATTTAGTTTAAACGAACTCTTTAACTAAACCTAACTATTGAACAACTTAGAATAAGCTCTCTAGATTTACTCAGACAGTCCCATTACAAATTAGGAAAATAGATTAATCAAGACAACAAATATATAAGCTTAGGTCATTTAACCAAGGTTATATTATCCCTAATGATTTGAAATCATTTGTAGCTACTAATGAACCTAAAACACAAGGATTACGTATTGTATTGAATATTCTAGCAATGGATTTACATAAAAACAATACAATAAACACATTCAGATCATTCTTGCAAAATACCCAACTCAATAAGCATAAAATAACGTAAACATTTCCAAATGAGAGAAAGAATGACAAACACAATGTAGATACACCTAATGTGTTCTTTGGTGTCAATTTAACCTCTGAATTGGGTAGGGGAAGCTTAGCCCTCCATAGGTCTCCAAAATATGTGTTTTTTTCCCTTCATTTTGCTCCTGAAACAATTCTTTTCTTTTTGCAGTCAAAATGTTTTATTTATACAAAAAAATTTTAGGATTTTGTCACAAAAGTCAAAACCGTGAATCTTGAGTCATGGCTGCAAATCTAGAGTCATAGCCTTTGAGTCATGGTCATGCATGATGTGCTACATCTTATACTCTTCTTTTTAAACATTTTCTTATCTCTTCTTCTCTCTAATCCTTCTCCTTCTTGTTCCATGAAGACAATTAAGTGTGAATCTCAAGAAGATGACTCAAAGATTATGCTTTCAACTCACTTTAGCTCTTATGCTTCCAAATTGTATCTAAAACCAAATATGAATATAAATGAAGTTTTTAAAAATTTCATCGCATTAATCACCAAGTTTTGTGGAATAAATGTACAATCAATTAAGCACATATCATTGTAAAATCTAATCAGGTTATTTTTGACTCACTCTCTTGATTTGCTAACAAGTATGAGCATATCACAAAGACCAGAATATGTATTAAAATCAATAATAATTTAATTTATAAAATAAATCTAGAATAATTTCTAATAGGGATCTAAAAACCAATAAACATGATAAATATCAAAGAAATCCACTTACACATCAAGGATAATGAAGGAAACTAAGAGAAAAAATTGTATAAGGCCTTGATTTAGAATGTTGGAATTTTTCAGATGTTCTTCTAGATCTCTCCACTTTGATTCAATTTGATGTGTAGCTGCTACATTTTTTATGTGTTTTTTACATCCTTAAACATTTCTTGAGGTTGCTAAGGTTTTTTCTAGGATTTTACCATTTAATTTGGTTCCAAAAATAACCCCAAAACATCAAAAGACCAAAATAACTCACATGCTGGAAAATCTAAAATTTCATGAAATTTTTGTCTGAGAGATACACAATCTGATACATGACCATGAACTATACCATGTATCACTTCAAAATCTCCATAATTTGTGATTATGCATAGGCTGAGAGACTTATGTTGATCGCAAAACTAATTACTTGTTTTATGCTAAAAATCGTAAGCATACGGATCATTACTTGTAGTAAAAAGCAGATATCGTCTCATAGAGATTGTGCTTAAGCACTACTTAATTCAGGTTACACTTGTTTAAAACTCACATTTGAATATTAAACTAAAAATTAAAATAAAAAAAACTAACAACAATCAAATAGTATAATAATGGAAATCTGTCAAGAGAATTAATCAAGTTATGGGAGAGGGGATTTTATCTATCATTAATGTTAATCTAGCCTTTTGTGTGTTTATAGTACATCGATTCTAGACGATCGTAGGATTGATTACTCTCTCTCAAGTTATAATCATTCCTTAGATTGTAAACCCTAACATTAAAGATAAGCAAAATCCCGAAGGAAAAGTTAAAACATCATTAACAACTCAAAATCCATAACCATACAACCATCTCAATCTTACACATTAAATGAATAAAAAAAGTAAACAAGGAGGAAATGAAACTCAGGTTGGATGATTTGGGAAAGCAGCTGCATTGGGAGATCACCTATTCTAGGAAGCTTCAGCGTCGAAACCCTCCTCTTCTTCCTCTTCTTTTTTCTCTCTCTCTTCTTTCTCTCTCTCTTTTGGGTTTCCAAATGTAGGTAGAATGAAGACTCCTCTATAAGGTTCCATCATTATCCTTCTATAGTATTTTCTAATTAAGGTAACCCTAGTGTCTGTCAAAGGTCCAAAACATCCAAAATGTCCCTCAAAAACTCGATTATAAAAGTGACTCCACGTCTGTCTGCACATAGGCCACGATCGTGGCCTTTAGTGCATGATTGTGGCCTGGTTATCTGCTCTCTGTCATGACGTGGTAGATCCCCCAAGATTGTGGCCCCATGCTCAAGCTTCTATCACGATCATGGAATATTTTCCGTAATTGTGGCCCCATATTGGTGCTTCTATCATGATCATGGCATGTTTGCCATAATCGCAGGACTACATTTTGGTTCGGTTCTCCTTTAAAACTCCTCCAATTGTCTTGAAACACTAACAAACTCATCACGACACCTCATACATATAAAATTGAAGCTCAAAAACATATTCTCACTCAAAGAACACTTAAAAGAAAAATATTTATGAACTAACACAATTCTTAACCTAAACACACACTAAACAATCAAATTAACCACTAAACATATATCAAATCACCTCTAAAAATACAATGCAATCTACACCTATCAGCATCCCCATACTTAAGCTTTTGCTTTTCCTCAAGCAAAGATCAAATACAACTAATAAAATTCGATCACTTCATTTTCACAAAGATTAAAGCGTGCAATCCTTTAAACTTTGGGCAACTCAAATGTCAAGCTACTACATACATCATAACTAATTTTCATTAGTGTATATAAGGAAACTCAACTCATGAAACCATCACTCAAAGATAAGTATAAATTTAAAATAGACCTTCTTTATGGATTTCACTCATTTCTCTTAAGTGTTTGATGGTTAGTGTTTCGCTTAAACTTCTTGTAGGAAACTACACTGTCATATGCTTGCTAATACACCAATTCTTCTCCACAATGATTGCATGCTAGGATAGATCAAAAGGGATTTCTTTCAGGTTGTAATATGGCTAGGGTTAAGGTGGGTTAAATAGTTTTTAGTGGTTAATCACAAGTATTTACAAAGGGATGACAAAGATAAACTTCTAAGATACGTAATACTTCTCCGCACTTATTGAAGCTACTGCATGTTATTCTTTTTCTTATCTTTTCTCTTCTTTTTTAATAAATAAACAATGAATAGAAAACAACAATTATATGCAATGGGCTCTTAAGTTGTGATTCCACAATAAAGTATCACATAACACTTTATTAACTTATGATTAGGTAAGCGAATGAGGTTTGTGATTTTAAGATTGGGTGATTTCAAGAAACAAAAGGTTAAAGGCTTAATGGGGCTAGCAAGCGATAATTAAAAGGTAGGTAATTTAAGCCAAAGGTTAAAACAAAAAGGCCTTAATCATTTCTATCTAGCATGCATCTAGTAGATTTAAACCAATTCAAAGTAAGTTCTGAAGGTAATTACCTAAGGAAGCATCACACAAACAAGAAAATGAAATGACTTTAGAATGGAGACATGAAGGCTCAATTTATCACATAGGCTCAAATGAAAATCCAATATGCTTCTATACATTACCTCATTGTTTAAGTGTCAAGTTCTGAGTAAGCTTATATGGCCAACTACTTTCATGATTTCATATGGTTCACTCTCTACTAAAGTAGCTTGATTTAAGTTCACGCATACATTTAATCTCATTCCATCTAGCATGATAGAATCTCATGACAGCACATTCATCAAAAAGATTCAAATGTTGGGGAAATGATACATCTTATACTAACAACCTAACATGCACGCAAAAATACAAACATAAATGCAAACACTACCTCCCTACACTTGAATAAAATATTGTCCTTAATGTGCAAAAGAGAGCAACCAAAACCAACAAACAACACCATAAAAAACACAAAAAATAAAAAGAATAATATAAGAGATTAAGGGCAAGATGGGCTTATGATGGTGGCATCAATGGAAGTGGCACAATTTTCCTCTCATCCTTTGGTCTTCTAGTAAGCTATGATGCATAATAGATCTTCAACTAACCTCAAAACTTATCATTGGGGACCTAAACAACAAGAGAATGAAGGGCGAAACAATTTAAACCAAACTAAATATTATGAAAGCAAAACAAAACCCCATTAATACAAAGGAAAACAAACGAAAGAAAAACATGCTAAGTTAAGTTCATTAGCTTGACCATTCCATAAGTAATCAAGTTAAGTTGGGTAACCTTGGTGTACTACATATGGAAAGAGCATAGTTGTAGAGTTTTCAAACAAGAAAGTAAAAGAACTGAGTTGATATTTGAACGCATTTTCCTCTACTATAGAGTGGCCATGTTAGCAAGGGAATTGTTACAAATCTAACGAGCAACACAAAGAGGAGATGGGGATTGGAGTAATACTGGTCTATGTAGTGTCACACGTCCCTTCAATTTCAAATTGTAAATGGTTATTAGGAATCAAAACTCTTTGTAATCTAGATCTTTTGGATTATTCTAGACTTTTTGTATTCTAGACCGTATATACATTTATATAATGAAATTTGTTAATTTTTGAAAAAAAACTTTCCTAATATTCCTAGTCTCCAACAATAGTGCCAAAAACTTATCTAAAATACGTAAGTATATGATGTAGCTGTAGCTAGTGTATGGAAGTATGGGTTGTAACACCCCACTCCCACATGGCCCGAACCCGACATCGATGATGATATTCGAGTCCATGCCCTGTAAGGGTGGAGTGCTGCATCACTCAGTCTAAACTCAGTATAAACTTTTTTATTTTTAAAACACAAACATACCTGAAGCGGAAATCAATGAACATAAATCGCTAATAAGTACATTGGCCACGAGCTCTTTTCATAAATACAAATTTATTTCAGTCTGTTAACTTTACAAACTGACCTAATCATTAATACAAAGATTCAAAAAAACTATACTATTTTCACATGTACTAATGCAGACGCAAACTGATCCCGAACACATCTCTCACTCGTCAACAGATGCTATACGCCCGTTGCCTAATGGGGTATTCTTCTGAGTCTTGAAAAAAATAATTGCAAATTTTGGGTGAGTTTTTGCGAGCTCAGTGAGTTAACCATCATCGATGGTCCACTCAGTCAAATCACACAATTCATATACATCTAATATTATCTTATAACCATCATTGATGGTCCATTCAGTCACATAACGTTAGCTCATAACTATCATTGATGGTCCATTCAGTCACATAACATTATCTCATAACCATCGTCGATGGTCCATTCAGTCACATAACGTTATTTCATAACCATCGTCGATGGTCCATTCAGTCACATAACATATTTCATATACATCTAGCAATAACTCATAAAATACATTCACCAAATTTTCACATTCACACATTTACAGAAGTCCACACATTCATATTTTCCTATTTAATACATGCATATG